>BLSH010005619.1:90876-112428 GCA_018402905.1 Glandirana rugosa | reverse complement strand
ATCTGTCCTCAGAGCAACAGCACAGACAGCAGTAGTAAAGTAATCTATCTCAGGATGCAGGATCAGGTCTTAAAATGGCTAAAATCTGTCCCTCACGCCGTCAGCTTCCTTTCCCTATACTAACCCAAGGAGCATGTGACTGCAGCACTGTGACTCCAGCTTATAAAGAGGCTGGGTCACATGATGCACCGGCCAATCACAGCCATGCCATTAGTAGGCATGGCTGTGATGGCTTCTAAGGGCAAACCAGTGAAACGCTTGTTGATT
The DNA here is from genome assembly GCA_018402905.1 of Glandirana rugosa. Lineage (NCBI taxonomy): Eukaryota > Metazoa > Chordata > Amphibia > Anura > Ranidae > Glandirana > Glandirana rugosa. The sequence goes on along the minus strand of BLSH010005619.1, from coordinate 112,161 downwards.
GGCTGCCCTGCAGCTTCTCAACACGTGGAGTAAAATAGCAGAACCCCGGACCGAACCCGAACGATTTTTGAAATGTCCGGGTCCGGGTCCGTGCCACGGACACCCTAAAGTTCGGTACGGACCCGAACGTTACAGTCCGGGTTCGCTCAACACTACTCATAAACTAAAAAAAAAAGTAAAGGTTTATTTTTAATACAGCCATAGCAAATAGTTACATGGTTATATAGTTAGGTTGAAAAGGACAGAAATCAATCAACTTCAACCAATAGAAGACTACATAAATATGTAGCACCCTCTACGCTAGGTAGGTGCTTAGTGTAGATTTTTGTTAGGTGAGGCAAGATTTAGTCAGGCCTGACTTAAGTGCAGGCCTGATTGTTTTGATTCTGGGCTGGGATTGGCTCAGGTAGGACTGAGTGATTCGCAGATGGTGTCATCAGAACCTCCCACTTCTTTTCAGAGGCTTTTGGTGTTTTCTGGAAAGAGAGGTGGGAAGGGGAGGTGTAGCCATCTGGGGTGTCCAAAGGAGCCATGACCAATCCCCAATCTGGATTGGCAGGGGCAGGCCTCCTTAAATACCCGGGTCAGCCCAATCTGTGAGGAGAAGTTCGGGTGGAAGTCTCGAGATGGTGTGGGCTATCATGGCCCAGATGAGCCCCCAGTCTGGGGGGGGGGGGTGACCCCAGACCTGGAGTGCTCGGGTGCAGCCAGGAGGAGAGAGATCTTGGTGGCAGGCACAAGGCAGAGTGGAAAGGACAGTGGAAGAGAGCACTATTCGGGAGAGATCTTCAGCGTGGAACTACAAGTGTCTGGAGTCGATGAGCAACATACCATGGGATACTGTTAGAGGCATTCCGGAGCAGATTGGAGTGAGATACAGTTTGGGAAGGATGCAAAAGCCAGTTTGGGATTCCTATGTTGCTGTGGTAGTGGAGAAGGCTGTTGCAGCTGGAAGAGTAGTAGTAGTCCATCAAGCAAAGCTAGCACGCAGTACTTTGCTACACTTTGGAGGCTACTAGCCTCTGCCTGTAATGGATGGTCCGGAGGCCCTGCTTCAACTACAGCAGGTCTCTCCATGTGCTAGCTAAGTCCAAGGAAACGTTTGGAGGCCAGATAAATATCCTTTCAGGTCTCACCTGTGCTGAGCAAGTATTGTACAGGAGTGAGGAACAAGGAAAGAAACATACAGCAAGTGTTGTGCTGGAGTGAGGAACAAGGAGAGAAACATGCAGCAAGTGTTGTGCTGGAGTGAAGAAAGAGAAGTGTATATACAGGACTGTATACAGTGTGCAGCAAGTGTTGTGATGGAGGAAGATGGAGGAGTGTATATATACGGAGGTGTATATATAGTGGTCCCATGTACAGAACTGTTCAATTCTTGGGGATCCCATAATTATCCCTACCCCATCCAAGTTCAAATCCCCTAATAAAAAAACAGAACAAAGTACCAGCCTGTTCTGTGTCTCTGAATGTGAGGAAAAAGTGTGATGAATCTTCCTACCCAACCAGCCTAACCTGTAATATCAATATACTATGCTTCCCTTGTTATTTTCCAAAATACATTCCTGCTATAAATCCAGTTCCTTTAGAAATACAACTAGGGAACGCAGGCTCAATTTACTTTACTGAAAAAGACTACATATATGTTTGTACTTTCACAATTTACAAAGTATTATTTTATGCTTTCTTCTCATATCACCTTTGGAATACTTAGAAATAGACTCAATTTGGTATTATTATGTTGAATTGAACGTTGTACCACACAGGAAATATACTTACTGTTGTGTGAGAGTAGACATATCCATCAGGATTGGTGACAACCAAGAGGAAGACATCATAATTATTCAACAAAGAGGTAACAGATGCGTCCTTTCCATAGTCAGAAGCAAGCTTTAAAAATACAAATCAGATTATGATGTAAATAAATGTGCCTTTAAAACAGTTAAATGTTTTATGCAGAATAAAGTTACACAAATAAATATTAACAACAACTGCCCATTAGTGCAGCCTCACCTGTGCCCACCATTGCAGCCTCACCTGTGCCCACCATTGCAGCCTCACCTGTGCCCACCATTGCAGCCTCATCTGTCCCCACCATTGTAGCCTCACGTGTGCCCACCATTGTAATCTCACCTGTGCCCACCATTGCAGCCTCACCTGTGCCCACCATTGCAGCCTCACCTGTGCCCAGTATTGCAGCCTCACCTGTACCCACCATTGCAGCCTCACCTGTACCCACCATTGCAGCCTCACCTGTGCCCACCATTGTAACCTCACCTGTGCCCACCATTGCAGCCTCACCTGTGCCCCCCATTGTAGCCTCACCTGTGCCCACCATTGTAGCCTCACCTGTGCCCACCATTGCAGCCTCACCTGTGCTCACCACTGTACCCTCACCTGTGCCCACAACCCCCCCCCCAGTACCGATCCCCCCAATCAAATGTAGCCTTATCAGTGCCAATTAATGCAGCCTGATTAGTGCCCCTCAGTGCAGCCACACCAGTGCCCATTAATGTTAATCCCCCAAACATCTGGTCTGGGCAGCTACTTCCTAGGTCCCGGGTGCAGTGCTTCTTGGTTCCTCTGGAGCTGGGCTGCCTGGGGGAGAGGTGAGCAGGCGAGGACTCCCAATCCTGTGCAACAATACACTAATACCCTTGCTGTACAGCTGTGTATATAAAATAAAACATCTCCGGTTCTCCTCTGTGTTCAGTGGTGCCGGGTAATAGGTGACAGTCAGTTTTTTCATATACACAGCTGCACAGTGGGAGGATTCATGTATTGTTGCACAGGATTGGGAGTCCTCACCCGCTCACCTCACCCCCAGGCAGCCCAGCTCCTCCCCAGCCCTCCTTATGCACTCGCAAAATGCGAGTAGGCAAGTGCAAAATTTGAGGGCTGAATTAACCTATACAATTCTTCATATACATGTCATAGTAAGGGTTCTCACTGTTATTAGATTATGGAAAGCACAACAATATCTGTTACCCTCCATTGTGTAGATTGCAGTTACCTTACGTGCAGTCCAGAGGGCAGTAGCTTGAGTAATCCACTCACGTGCATGAATACCGGCATCTATCCAAATGCCAGGGTGGCCGGCTCCAGTGCTGAACTGTAAGCAGAATTTATGTATTTTAATATTTTTTTACAACCTATCAATAAGGTTATGTAAGGTATATTTCACTTTTTTGGTGCTTAAAGTGGTACTAAACCCAGGAACCTGCATTCACTATATCTGGTCTCCCACAGTACACAGGATATGGAAATGCAATTATTTTAGTAAATATAAACTGATAAATACCTTTTCTCATCAGCAGTATATAGCAGCCTTGTGACTTCTATCAGTTCCTAGTAAACCTTGTAGAAGGAGTTTTCATACTGCACTGATCCTCTCTCTGGACATGTCTGGGCAGTGCTGATTGGCCCTGTGCTTATCACATGCATCCTCCCATGCAAAAACACTCTAGCAATACATACCAAACTGAGCATGTGCAGCCTGTCCACTGGCTCTGCAAATATCAGTTTATTTTTTTGAGACAGTGGAAGAAGAGGAGGATCAGAAATTACAGGATCAAACAGCATTTATACACAATGCAGATGATTAACCCCTTAGGTTCCACAGTGAGTATAACAAACATGCTTTACTGCATATACAGACTGATTTTACTCTTGTGGGTTTAGTAACACTTTAAATATCTTTTCCTTCCCTAGAAAATGTAACTCTGCTATTAAACATGTACTACACACAGCTTATGTCAACTACAGCTGTAGAAAGTAAATTTAAATATATATAATGATCTAATATATAAATATATAATTATCTAATTCATACTGTATCTCAAGCATAATAATATAAGTACCTTAAGAACATTAAGGGGACGCCCTTCATATGAGTTACCAATCTGTTGTTTGCTAACAATTGATCTGTAATCTGATATAATTAGGTCAATAGCATAGTTTATCTAAAATAAAAAGACAAAATGGAGATTATGGAAAAAATACATTGCTTCGTACATTTAACAAACATAATATTACATTTAATTTTCATCATAGCTGCACATATATATACATATTATGTTCAAAAGAAAAGTGACTGAAAGTATATCTCAAGCAAAAATGTAGGAAATTAATCAATATTTTTTTTTTTTATGTGTCCCATTCCATAGATGTTTCTAGTTTGTGAAATTGAATAGATTTGATTTCTTACATTATCCAAGGTGTGATAAGCGCCAAAGTCAAAAGAGCCAGAGTTGCGTTCTTTTCTTTCATTGCTTTCCATTTCTTCTTTCTCTGTGTTGACCACTTGCTACAAGAAATATATACCAATCAATAACTAGAAAAGGCAAAGTCAAAAAGTAAAGTAAAGCGCTATTCTCATGTGCAAAAAAAATAATGTAAACTATACCATGTGTTCTAAAGTGGTATAAACCCCCATTCAATGCATGCTTAAAATCACTTTTTGATGACCTCAATCCAGCGAAATGAATCAAGGTCTTGGAGAAATGCACGCTGAACTCCAGGAGGTAATGGCGGGGCAGACAATACTCTATAGCAGTATTTTGATTGCCAGAGGATACTATACAGGCTGATTGAGTTGATGCCGGTCTGGGCACTTTTTAATGTTAGCAAATTTTATATTCAGATACTGATAGGGATTCATTTTAATAATTGGTATTGCACGATTATCCTGTCATTTATCTTTTTTGGTGTTTGGTGGTAACCATTTGATGGGTGAATACTATCATTGTAGAAGTGTTAGGATATTGTTAAAGAAAACCTGATCACTATATCTGATCACGTGGTGGAGCACCTGTTTGTTGGAGTCTGGAGCAATATATATTTTTTCATAGGAAAGAAGAAGATTGTTCATACACAGTATGGTGGATGGGCCTTAAAGATTGATTGATTACCACACTGGACTTTATTATAGAACTGCATATTTTGGGATAAATGTTATATTTACAATTTTTGAAGTGCATTTTTTTATTTTTTTATTTTGTAGCCAATGGCCCCCTTAGGGGTGGCTAAGTGTTGTGGTTCACCTGATCACACTGCCCTCAATCACACTTTTCAGCATATCCGGAGTCACAGAACAAGCTGGTAATTTGTTTTGTTTTTGTTTATTAGGGGAATTGAAGTTGGATGGGGTAGGGATGATTATGGGATGCCCAGAAATTGAACAGTTCTGCACTTGGGACCGACTATATACACTCGCCAATATATACATCTCTCCATCTTCCTCCAGCAAATCACTTGCTGACCGTTACACTCCTTGTGCTTCTCTCCTGCACATTACTGGTTCCAGGCGCAGAAGAAAATTTACTAGGCATTCGGCATTCCTCCAGCCTGTCTAGCACATGGTGAGGCCTGCCAAGCTGTGCGCAGGGCCTCAGAACCACCCATTACAGGTAGGGACAATTGGTCCCTTAGTGTGTAGGTACACGGATGTGGTAGACGACCTGATGGACTACTACTCCCAGCCCGTCCTCTTGCTCCAGGACCTGTCAGCCACTTCAGCTGCGTTCCCAGACTGTCTCTTATCCCCAATTTGCTCCGGCATGCCTCTAACAGTTTCCCAGGGTATGTTGCTTACCGACATCCTGACACCTGTAGTTCCACACTGAAGATCTCTCCCAGATAGTGCTCTCTCCTGCTGTCCTTTCCACTCTACCTTGTGCCTGCTACCAAGATCTCTCTCCTCCTGGCCACACCCGAGCACTCCAGGCCTGGGGTCACCCCCCCCCCTAGACTGGGAGCTTCCCCTGGCGGCGACAGCTCACACTACTCCATCTCCAGACTTCCATCTGAGCTTCTCCTCCCAGATTGGGCTGACCCCGGGTATTTAAGGAGGCGTGCCCGCTGCCAACCCATATTGGGGATTTGGGGACAGCTCTCTGTCCAGAAAACACCAGAACCTTCTGGAAAGAAGTGGGAGGTCCTGATGACACCATTCTGTAAATCACTCAATCCTACCTGAGGTACTCCCAGCCCGGAATGAAAACAATCAGGCCTGCACTTAATGAAGCCTGACTAAATTTTACCTTACCTACCAAAAAGCTCTCACTACCTACCGTGGAGGGCACTACACTTATATATATGGTTTACTTTTTTTTTGCACAACAAATTCAATTTCTGGTTGTAACAGTCTATGTTATTATTAATACTGAGATTTTGAGCATGGATTACACTAATTTTTTTGCACACGTGAATAGCGCTTTACCTTACTTTTTAATTCATATTTTAGTATGATTTACACTTAAAGGGGCAGCTGTCACATATATGCATGGAGGCACACATGATTGGCACCCTTCACAATAGGATTTTAGTAAATCCAGTGATCATGTTCAAATATTCTTATAATCATTATGCACATGTCAGGTTCAAGTAGCTTACCTGCAGATCTTCTATCATGATGGAGTAGTCAATGCTGTTGTATTCCAGATAGGCCTTCACAGACTGAAGACTTTTGAAGGGAACTCGGATGTCTACTGGAATATCAGGTCTGGCAGGTTCAGTCCAGAAGTCAAGCTTTAAAGAGTAAAAATGGACTTGTTATGCATATTACCAGTAAGGGTATCTGACAAAAGGTTAAGTCACTTCAAAGTTAAAAATAAATATTGCTATGTAATATTTCTCAGAGTATGAGACATGTTTCACTAGTGGTACATATGTTCACTCTGCGTGGTACATGTCTGGAAGCCATTAGAATTAAATGCGGGACATATATTTATGCTAGTGAGAGTCACTAGAGGTGGTAAAATAAACTAAGGGCTAGTAGTGTACATTACTGCTTTACAGTGATCATTTTTGGAGGAGCGGGGTCTTATTTAGATGCTGGATCTCTTAGAGGCAGGGTGTGTCAGGCATATGGATCTTCAGCAAATCTGAGAACTGGGAAAGGAGACTGTGTTTAAGGACCCTGGATGAAAATTAGGATGTGTGCAGACTTGCTAGAATGTGCAAGGATGTGTAAAGCCATAGTATAGTGGAAATAGGATTTAGTAACGTGCAGGCTCTGGCAACGCGTACTCCCAGCATAGCTGTGTAGTGCTACCCCCATAAGAGCCGCTGGAGTCCTCTATTCTCTGCTTCAACCTTCTCAAGAACTTCAGCCCTCCTGACACACCAGGTTGAGTGTACAAGCATACAATATCCCATGCAATATATACAGTTCATACAGACATACAATATATAGAAAATTACTGAAAGTAATACTTAGTACCCAATTTACTACTACATCAAAGAAAACAGGCACCAAACCAGGTAGTAAAGACAAACTTAATATATTGTCACCCAATTTGGTTGGTATCTAAGCAATAGACATGTGCACGGCCGAAAAAGTTGTTTTTTTTTGTTTTCATATTATTTGTGTTTTGTTTTTGTTTTTTTCATTTTTGGGACCATTTGTTATGATCGAAATTTGTTATTTCAAATAAATTTGTACATTTGGAAACATTCAAATTTTGTTAAACAAAATAAGGTCGCCTCTGAAGACGTCCGATGACGAAACGCATAAGACGGAGCCTAGACGTCACGACGCTCACCCTCACTAACACACATGGACAAGCGGAGATCTCCCTGCTAGCGATTTCTCGCAACAAACGCACGATCTGACTTCAGAAAGTGTGAGTACGGTCGGCGCACAGGTGCCTAGGTTTTTATCACACGATCGTGTCCTTTTCTCTCTCTTCCCTTTATATGTCAAAACGAGCGCTGGGTGCGAATTTGGGAACAAAAGACTTAGACCGGGATTGCCGGTCCCATCTTTGAAGGCATCCGCGCTGGTTACTTCCCCACACAGGATTGTCTCATATGCAGCCCTATGAAAGTATAACAGCAGAGGGCGCATTGTATACTGATCTTGTTTGTTTTATCAGATCGCTTAATCATATGGGATATACTTATTACGAGCTGGATATTTTATATTTATGTATTGACAAGTTGTTTTTCTGATCATTTGCATATTGTCTCTGTTATAATTTTGGTATTATTATTTACTTAATATTTTTTGCTAACCAGTGTAATTTCATTGAAAACCAATTGTGTAGGCAGCGCCAGTCTGTCAATCCCCCCCCCTGTTTTTCATTCAAATTTGGTTTGTTCCATTCGTATAGATGCAGTATTCGTTATTATCTGTAATTCAGAAAAATTCGAACTCGGTACATTCCAGTCATATAGATGCGGTATTCGTTATTTTCGGTAATTTGTAAATTCGGAAATGCTTGAATTCGGTTTGTTCCATTAGTATAAATGTGGTATTTGTTATTATCAGTAATTCAGAAAAATTTGAATTTGGTACGTTTCATTCATATAGATGCGGTATTCCTTATTTTGAAAATTCAGACAAATTCGTATTCGTTACATTCACTAACAGGCAGACAAATTTGAAAGGAAATTCCAATTCCTAACTAATTTAATAGTTTATAATTATTATTATAGTTTTTATTATTATTATTATTAACAAATAATAATAAAAACTATAGTAATGATTAATAATTCATTACGTTCACTAACAGTCAAATTTGAAAGGAAATTCCAATACCTACCTATAATTTAATAGTTTATAACTATTATTATAGCTTTTATTATTATTATTAATGTAATAATGTAATAATAAATAATAATAATTTAAAAAACTGTAATAATGGTTATGGTTAATACAAATAGTAAACCTAATAATTTAATTATGATAGAAATTATCCGAATGTTTTTTGTTCTTTAGGATTTTCAAATTTTCAGATTTTCGTTCTTATTTTCGGATTTTCGATTTTTTAAATTTTTGCATGTTCCTTCTTATTTTCGGATTTTCATTCTTTTGAATTTTCAGGTTTTCGTTCTTATTTACAGATTTTCTTTCTTTTGAATTTTCGGATCTTCGTTCTTACTTTTGGATTTTTGTTCTTTCAAATTTTCGGATTTTCATTCTTATTTTTGAATTTTCGTTCTTTAGAATTTTCGGTTTTTCGATTTTCTGGTTTCGGAATTTCGAGTTTCGGATTTTTGTTTTTTCGTTCTTTTCAAAAATTAGTTTTTGGAAAAATTAGTGAAACGGTTTTTCGTTATTCGGATGTTTCCGAATTAACGAATAGTCCGAATTTTGATGAATAACGAATTCGGAACAAAACTAATTTCCCACGTCTACTAAGCAAGCATAAAATGGATTTACAATGGTAATAATGCAAATTAGCATAAAAAAAGTACTAAACCTAAGAACAAAGCATAAGATGACATTTGGTATCCAGATCAGCATAAACAGTACCAAAACTCAGGTACAGTAATGAGCAGTAGTAGAGTTTAATCTACCAAGGGCTGGAACTATACTGTCAGAGTGCATTCATGGTGGCGATGCTAGTCCTAGACTGACTGGGTATGCTTTGTCTAAAAGAAAGGGAGGATGGTAGTGGAGGGGCAAGGGGACAAAGTGGGGTTACAGAATAATTACGGGAGGGGCAGTCCTTTAAGATGTTTTTTTGCCAGCTATCGTTGGGATCCTTTAGGAGTATCAGTGCACTTAACAACAATCCCAGCTAACCTGCATGCAGTATAAGTACAGTATAGGTATGGTATAGTCTTGGCACAGGTGCAAGGGTGAATGTGGTTCAGATGTGGTAAAGGTTCAGTATAGTGTGGTATAGGGTTGGTATAGGTGCAGTCTAGTTTTGGAATAAGTGTAATGTAATAAGAGTGCAGCATGGATGCAATGTGGATTGTTTACACTTGCTGTCTTGGTTTGAGTGGCTCAGTACCTGCTAGTAGTATCAGCAATGGTTGAATAGCCCTCTCTTCAGTCCCTGGAATGCTGGGGTGCACTCTTTCTGTAGAAGGGGTGCCCCCTCAATCTCTTGCCGAAAGCTTCTGGTGATTGGCAGTGGGAAATAGAGGGTGAGTGGATGCTCCAGTCTGCCTGTGGCAGCAGTGCACATGCTGTGATGTGATTTGGGCAGTGCTGTACTGCCTTCTGGTGTCCTCACTCCCAGTCTCAGGCTTAGATCTCCACTGGTATGGTCTCCAGCTAGCAGGTGAATATTGGGATAGAGATGCTCTCTCTCTAACTCCCTCTGTGCCAAAACGAAGAACTTTCCTGGGCAGTTTAATAAAAATCCCAGCACTCTTCATAGAGGTCTACGGGCTTGCTTGACTTTAGCTCTCCCCCTGCTGGCCGCAAGGGGAATGTGCAGCATAACATCAGTATCTCAGTAAAGCGAGAGAAGAATAAAGGGTATTCCCTCCATCTCCATATTGCTGTAACCCAGCACCTGGCAACAGCTGAAATAGTTTAGTTGGTGGAGACTGCCAGCTAAACAAGCTAAGGAAAACTACCAGTTATCAGGAGCAGGCTAAGAAAAGTATCTAAGTCTGACCAGAGGCCACTGCCAACAGTAACCAGAGCCAAATGCAAAAATTTAAGCAAAAACCTTATTTATTTATTTTTGGCTTTTTCTCTGATCTAAGAACATTTGACGCAGTAGGAAAAGATTTTAATAGGACTGGCAACTCCCAAAGAAATGTCAAACAGAACATTTGAACAGACCTTATAATAACAATCAAATCTACATAGTCAAGGTACATTTAAAAAACTTAGAGGAAAGTAGATTTGTAAAGCATGTCTGCTGTGAAAATATACAGATCACCTATATGATCCCTATGCAGGCGTGATGTTTTGCATACATTATTATTGTGGCTGCAGCGTCTCTGCTAGACCGTAGTATTACTTTTAGTGTAAGCAAAAGAGAAAAGGTTGACAGGCTGGGCCCCTTTTGTTTTAATTCAGTCTTAATACTCTTGGGGAAAGTTACAGTATATATGTGAAAAAAGAACATTTTTGCATACAATATGCTAGTGTTTGTACCTGCAGATGTCTCAAAGATTGTAAATCTTGCAGCAGACTGAGTTGCTCATTGCTGTTTGTCTTGATCCGCAGCACCTGCTCTCTGCAGAGGAGACATTTACAAAGTTTACTATGTATGACCATTATGCCACCATTTATTTATCATTGCTACTTATATAGTGCCATCAATTTACACAGTGCTAATCTAAGGTCTAAGGTGAATCTAAGGTCCCTAATTCACATTCATACACACACATACTAGGACCAATAGTCCATTGTCCAAAATATCCAAATGCTGATATCTGTAGCAGCACTTCCCCTCACAATTGAAATGTGAAAGTGTTCCAAATATCTTCTATGTGGCAAAGAAATATGCATACAAGTGATGAGAGAGTTCAAAGAGAGGCGAGTTGTTCAATTCCTAGGTTATATGCGTGCTCCATACACCAACAAACTTCACCACGTGAATCACTGCCCCAAGGATGTACAATCACAGAAAAATGGCGAAAAAACGCCTTTTAACTCAACAAGGGAGTCTTCCTCTTTAATGGTAATATTCACATCACTCCACAGAATGGTGGGCATGTGAAGAAAAAAATGCTCACATAGCGTAATGGGAGAAATCCTACTATCCCACTATATTCAAAGGTGTCATTTAAAAATACGTTACAGTGCATCTACCTGCATCACTAATTCAAAATGAATATCCTTCTCTTATAAAGAGAACGACAATTGTTCTTATATATTTTATATCACTTTCAACTCACAATATACAGCAACAGGTCTCATGTAAAAATGAAACCGAAGTGCATGCAAAACAAAAAATAGAAAAATCAGTACAAGAAACATAACTTACTATCAGTAGGATGTGTCCCTTGTGCTGATGCCTTCTTTCAGGAAAAATCCTCTTCCATCCATACCACCAACACAGTAATCTTCTGGTGTGGTGGTGGTTAGTAGAACTAAGTGGCTGTCACAGGCTCTCATCAAGAAGGCCCGGCTATGCCTGACCTTACTAGTCAGCTCTGCCATTCATAGAAGCTGTACTACAGCTTCAATGAATGAAACATGATCTATGAGTGGAGTAGGGGTAGATTATTGAAAGGTCCTGTTATGAATGGGCTCTTCAGTATTTAACATTGGAAGTAGGTTATCAGTTCCTGGGACTTTAACAGAAAAGTATTTTGCCAAAACAAACCTCTTTCATAAAAATTCAGACTTTAGTACATAGGTTGTAAATTAATTATTAGCTCCTGGGACTTTAACATACATTAAACCATGTTGTCATAAAAATGATTTGTTCCATGTAGGGATGGGCCGAACACACCTCTGTTCAGTTCGCACCAGAACATGCAAACAGGCAAAAAATGTGTGCGAACATTCGAACACCGTTAACGTCTATGGGACCCGAACATGAAAAATCAAGGGGACGTGTATCAATGCAAAAAAAAGTTTTTAATTTAATCGTTTTTTTTCAGGAGCAGTGATTTTAATAATGCTTTAGGTGAAACAATAAAAATGAAATATTCCTTTAAATAATGTGCCTGAGGGGACCCCTTAGTGTGCCTGCAAAAGTGCGCACCTCTGTGATGTTTAGAACAGTACCAGAGCAAAATTACATTTGTAAAGGAAAAATATTGTCATTTAAAACCTCACTTGAGTCTGTAATGTATTGCTGGCTCCTGGCAATGTAGATAAAAATCACTGAAAAATTTGCGTAGGATCCCCTCGCAGTCCATACCAGGCCCATCTCACCCTCAGCAGTAGATCTCTCTCAGCAATAATTGACCCACAGAAAAATATGACCCCCCAACAACAGTAGATCCCCCACCAACAACAATAGGCCTCCCCAGCAACTATAGCCCCCCCCACAATAATAAATTGCCCCCCAGTGATGATAGATTCCTCAGCATCCAGCATCAATAGACCCTCCAGCTCTCCTTGCCATTACATGCATTCAGTACTGGAGGTGCCAAAACTGTGTTCCCCCATGTTCCCACTAAAAAAACCCTGCTAGCCTAACTAAAAATGTATAACTCTCTACTGCAGGACTCAGTACTTCTATAATTTACACATTCATTTAGCTTTAGGTGGCCATTAAAGGTTAAACTTTAAAAGTAAAATCTGGTTAGTTGTGTGTAACAGACTTTGTGAGATTTGTTATAGGAAACATCTTCAAAACTAATCTAGTACATACCCATGTTTATTAAACTACACAAAAATACATTGCATTTTTGAATATCAGCTTGGGAGGAAAGGCATGCACTCTGCCATTTAGAATACTTACCCTATAAATGTTTTCTTAGACAGAATGCCTGCCACCAGGGCAGTGAGGAGCAGAAGATGTTTCATGGTGGAAGTTGAGAATGCTGCAGAGTCAGTGAAGATTATTTATGCGAATTAAGATGGAAACCAATACGTCAGAGTGATAAGCTACAGATGGTTTACTTATCTCAAGGCCACTAATACAAGGCTTATTACTACATCTGACGTGTATATTTAAACTATAATTACTATTTAAACACAAGTAAAACCTGTTAAAGGACTGAAATCTAGAATCTAGTCATGGAAAACAATCAACATTACATCATTGTACAAAGCTTTCAGGAAACATGTGAATGTAAAACAAATGTTTCAGCTAAATTGGTGAACTATATCAAGTGTTTGAATCCAAAAAGCCATGTGGAGAAATTCCACTATGAAATGTTCAGTCATTAGTTTGGACACACTTTGTTTCCACATTTACATGTGGAACCCCCAACTCTATAAAACACGCACTAGTCACCCTACATACTTAAATAGCCCTCATTGGACCCCACCAATCCTAACAACCTACTCCCCATCTCCTTGCTCCCCTTTTCCTCCAAAGTCCTTGAAGGCCTAGTCTACAACCATCTCCCTGAAAATAACCTTCTTGATCTCTTTCAGTCTGCATTTTGCCCTCAACACTGCACTCCTACTCCTAGACCTCTCTTCTCCCTTTGACACAGTGGACCACCCCTCCTTCAGCATCCCTTACAATTTTACATCCTTCCATGCTCTTCCTTTCTCCATCGGGGTCCAACAAGGTTCTGTTCTTGGATCTCTCCTAGTCTCCATCTACACCTCCTCCCTGGGTCAATTGGCTTCCAATACCAATTCTACGCTGATGACACCCAAATCTATCGCTCTACCCCACAGCTCACTCCATCAGTCTCCACACGAATCACTAAATTACTAACACACATATCAGCCTGGATGTCACACCACTTCCTCAAACTCAATCTGCAGTATCTAAAAGCGAGCTCATAATATTTCCTTCCCCACGTGCCACTTCCCCCGACTTCTCTGTCAAGATCGATGGAACAACTATCAACCTGTCCCCACATGCCAAAGTGCTAGGTATTATCCTGCACCCTGAACTATCCTTTCAGCCCCACATCCAATCACTAGAGGCTTGGTGCCTCAACCTAAGCAACATCTCCAAAAGACACCCCTTTCTAACCAATGACACAGCAAAGCTTCTAGTTCACTCCCTGGTCATCTCCCGACTCGACTACTGCAACTCCCTCCTTATTGGCTTACCTTAACAGTTTATTCCCTCTTCAGTCCATTATGAATGCTGCTACCATACACATCCACCTTACCAACCATTTAATGCCTGCTACTCCTCTCTGTCAATCCCTCCATTGGCTTCCCCTCACCCAACAAATTAAATTCAAAATACTAGCCACCCTCAACTCTTCCCCCAGTTACATCACTAACCTAGTCTCAGAGTACCAACCAAATCATTCTCTTCATCCTTCCTAAGATCTCCCGCTCTCTAGCTGCCTTGTCACTTTCTCCCATGTTCACCTCCAGGACTTTTCCCAAGCCTGTCCCATCCTATGGAACTCCCTACTCCAATCTGTATGATTGTTTCCCAATCTATCAACATTTAGACAATCCCTGAAAACCCTTCTCTTCATAGAAACCTATCCTGCCTCTACCTAATAATTGCACTTTTATTTTCTCCTTCAGCTCATACCCACTGTTATTACTTTTTGCATCACTGACCCTCCCTCTTAGATTGTAAGCTCTAATGAGCAGGGCCTTCTGATTCCTCCTGTATCAAATTATATTGTAACTGTACTGTCTGCCATCACGTTGTAAAGTGCTGCACAAACTGTTGGCGCTATATAAATTCTGTATAATAAAAATAATAATAATAATATAGAAATTGTGGTATCTTCAGGACCCCTAGTATAAGTATGAGTATTGCACCTGTGATAGAGTATGCCCATTGACTGCAAAAGAAAATTCTGAAAGTTTCCTAAGACAGTCGACTAGTGTTAGTAGTGACTGCCTGGGTGCAGAATTTCATGGAAAAACCTCACTTAGTTTGCTCCACCTTTTCATGATTATAAAATTACTTTAGAGACATGAGTAAGAAGTAGAAGCTATGCCCTGGTATGGGGGGTGTAAGAGATGTCCTGCTGGATGATACCATATAGCAATGGTCTTTGGAAGATAAGCCAGGGATGAGTTGATTACAGCTGAATTCCTGGTTTGGGTTTTATAGAGAAGTTTTGTTGGTACTCTTTAGACTGTAAGTATGCATATTCCATACCTGTTGGATCCCAGTGGAAGCTGGAAATCATTGTAGTAGTCTCTGCTACTACACTGACCACAGATATAATCTTGGTTCTGGATGTCACCACCCAGTCTCTCTAATTTGTCCAATCAGAAAATACCTAAAGCCACATCCAGCCCTCATGCAGTGAATGAGCGTGCTTGCTCACGATTTTCAAAGCGTAATTTACACATGGAAATGCAGGTAGCATATAGGGCCACCCATTCACTTTAATGGGCTGCCCTATGCACAATTGTCACCCAGAAGAAGTTCCTGCCCCTTTTTGGGCGACAAGCGAAGCATGCTTCTTTAAACACGTGTTTAGCCATGATTACCAGAACCACACTAGGTGCAGCAGAATCATACCATGTTTGGGGTGCTAGTAAGAAAATTGTTAAACAAATGAGCTTTGCGCCTTTGATGTGATGTGGGATCAGCTTAAATTTTCCATCCACTGTTTATTGCTGCTTGGTAGTGGAAGAGCGGGAAATCAGAAGACTGTAAGGAGTTGGTTATGGATGACGGCACCTGGGAGATACAATGGTGTGTGCCAATGTGCCAGGCATGCTGTGCCTTTCTTTGGGAGAACAGCACCTAGTGAATAAAAATGTAACAAACATAAATGACTGTTACTAACGATTGATATTTAATGCTGCCAAAAGTAATGCAATTCCATACTTATGCTGGCCATACACTATATGAAAAATCGGACAAAATGATATTGTTTCGAACGTTCGACCAATTTTCTTAGAGTTAGTGGATGACGAATGATAATCGGTTTCAAATTTTCAGCCCTGAAAATTCGATTCAAAAATTTGAAATATTTGTATTGAATGCATGAACTTTGTAAGGTTAGTGGCTTTCTTGCATGGGAAAAATCGTTCGATATTTTGTGCACAGGTTCAAGAAGACTTTAACCTGGAAGTAAACAAATTTGTGATAACACATGCAGCCATGATGATCTTTCTTCTACACAAGATCAAATACACATTCAGCTAGCAAGACACAGTACATTTGAGTTTGCCATTGACTACAGTCATGTAAAAAATAAGCTTACAAAGTAAAGACAAGCAAAATATATGTAAAAAATTGCATAAAACTAACATTAATTAAAAAAACAAATTAAATACTCGAAACCCTCTGGATCTGCCTTCCAACCAGGGAGGGATCTTCAATTAGAATTGGAGTAGTATACAGACCCCCAGGACAGACTGAGGATTATGATAACTTGTTAATTGATGAGATAACCCAAATGGCAATAAAGGGAGAAGTTTTGATTATGGGTGACTTCAACATGCCTGACATTCTCAAACTGCTATTGCAAGCAGGAGCAGGGATGTAATGGAAGCACTGAATGGGGTTTCTCTAAAACAGTTAGTAAAAAGCCCAACCTGAGGTGAACATATTCTTGACCTAGTACTGAAAAATGGGGATCGACTGTCTGATGTTGAGGTGGGAGAGAATTTGGTTCTAGTGATCACCAATGTCTTTGGTTTGATATTAAAACAAGAACTAAAAAATCGTATACAAAACAATAGTTTTAGATTTTAAAAGAATATATTTTGCTGGAATGGGGAAATTTCTAAAAAATGAACTGAAAGGTTGAAGTAAAATGACAGGAGTAAGTAATCAGTGGGCACTATTAAAGTCTACCATGCTGGAGGCAACTAGCTTATATGTCAGGCAAGTTAGTAAGAATAAACGGAAGAAAAAAACAATATTGTTCACTAAAGAGGTAATTAGGATAGTAAAGGAAAAAAAAATAGCATATAGAAGATTGAAGGAAACAGGAGGTTTAGCTGACAGAGAGGAGTATAAAAATAGACAAAAAGGAGGCCAAACACATTATCAGTGCTGCAAAAAGCACAGAATAAGGAGGAAATTGCTAAGTCTATTAACCACTTAAAAACCGGCCCATAGCCGAACAACGGCTACAGGGCGGTTGCTTAATTCTGGGAGGGCGTCTATTGACGTCCTCCCAGAATCGC
Organism: Glandirana rugosa; assembly: GCA_018402905.1. Classification (NCBI taxonomy): domain Eukaryota; kingdom Metazoa; phylum Chordata; class Amphibia; order Anura; family Ranidae; genus Glandirana; species Glandirana rugosa. The sequence continues at coordinate 94,754 of BLSH010005619.1, read as the reverse complement.
GCTTCCCTCACGCCCCCTGGGGCGTGCACACGGGAACATCCAGGGGACCCAGCGCATTATGGATCATGGTGAATGGCCGCTGTGAGCGGCCTTTTACCATGTGATCGCTCCATCAAATGACGGAGTGATCACATGTAAACAAGCCGGCGCTTCTGCCGGCTTTTCTCTCTCCTCTCTGCACCGATCGCTGCATTGTGAGAGAAGAGGGTGGAGAGAGAGGATGTGCTGCAGTGCTGTGGGCGATGTGTAGTGCCCACAGTGCTGCTAGGTGACAGTAGGGGACAGGTTGCACCCCCTACCACCCACCCAGCCATCCTCACCCCATCCAGCCATCCTCACCCCATCCATGCTCAGCCACCCATCCATCCATCCATCCATGCTCACCCATCCAGCCATCCTCACCCAGCCATGCTCACCCATCCAGCCATGCATGCTCATCCACCCATCCATGCTCATCCAGCCACCCATCCTTGCTCACCCAGCCATCCATCCATGCTCACCCAGCCATCCATCCATGCTCACCCATCTATCCATCCATGCTCACCCACCCAGCCGTGCTCACACAGCCATCCATCCATGCTCACCCATCCATCCATTCATGCTCACCCAGCCATCCGTGCTCACCCAGCCATCCATCCATGCTCACCCACCCAGCCATGCTCACCCATCCATCCATGCTCACTCACCCAGCCATGCTCACCCACCCATCCGTGCTCAGTAACCCCACCCATGCTTAGTCATCCCCATCTGTGCTCATCCATCCCCATCCATGCTCATCCATCCCCATCAGTGCTCAGTCATCCTCTTCCGTGCTCAGTCATCCCCATCCGTGCTTTATCCATCCTCATTCGTGCTCAGTAATCACATCTGTGCTCATCCATCCCCATTTGTGCTCATACATCCCCATCTGTGCTCAGTCATCCCCATCTGTGCTCATCTATCCCCATCCACGGCTCATCTATCCCCATCCATAGCTCATTTGTGCCTCATTCATGCTCATCCATACCACATCAGTTCTAATCCGTGACACATCCATGCCACTACAGTGCCAAACTGTGCCACTACAGTGCCCATCCGTGCCACTACACTGCCCATCCGTGCCACTACACTGCCAATGCTTGCCACTACACTGCCTATCCGTGCCACTACAGTGCCTATCCATGCCACCACAGTGCCTCACAATAGTGTAAAAGATAGTCAAATTAGATTTCAAATGTATGCCCCTAGAACACCTGACAGTGCTCCCTACATGTTGGGCCTCTGTATGTGGCCAGGCTGTGTAAATATGTCACACATGTGGTATGGCCATACTCGGGAGGAGTAGCAGAATATATTTTGGGTTTTAATTTTTTTTTAGGTACATGCTGTGTGTTAGAAATATTGTATAAATGGACAACTTTGTGTAAAATAAAATGCGTTTTCATTTTCTTTCCACATTTTCCAAAACTTGTGGAAAAAAATGACATGTTCAAAAGACTCATTATGCCTCCTAGATTATACATTGGGGTGTTTTCTTTCCAAAATGGGGTCATTTTTGGGGCGTTTCCATTGTCCTGATGCTCCAGGACAATCAAAAGTGCAAGAGGTAGTCAAGAAATTATATGTGTAACTCATGCTCCGAGAACACTTGATGGTGCTCCCTGCATGTTGGGCCTCTGTATGTGGCCAGGCTGTGTAAAAGTCTCACACATGTGGTATTGCCATACTCAGGAGGAGTATTAGAATGTGTTTTGGGGTGTAATTTGTGGTATGCATATGCTGGGTGTGAGAAATAACCTGTTAACATATGACAATTTTGTGAAAAAAAAGAAAAAAAGAATCTTCATTTTGCAAAGAATGATGGGAAAAAATTACAACTTCAAAAAATTCACCATACCTCTTAATAAATACCTTGGAATGTCTACTTTCCAAAAAGGGGTAATTTGGAGGGGGGGGGGTATTTGTACTTTCCTGGCTTGTTAGGGTATCAACAAATGAGATAGGCTGTCAGTACATCAGGTGTGATCAATTTTCAGTGATTGGCACCATAGCTTGTAGACTCTATAAAGTTCACAAATGCCAAATAATATACACTAATTTGTTTTTTTTTTTTACCAAAGATATGTATCAGTATAAATTTTGGCCAAAATATATGAAGAAAAATTACTAATTTGCAAAATTTTATAACAGAAACGAAGAAAAATTCATTTTTTTTACAAAATGTTCGGTCTTTTTTAAATTATAGCGCAAAAAATAAAAAAACCCAGCGGTGAATAAATACAGCCAAAAGAAAGCTCTATTTGTGTGAAAAAAAGGATGCAAATTTCATATGGGTAAAGTGTTGCATGCCTGAGTAATTGCCATTAAAAGTTTGAGAGCACTGAAAGCTGAAAATTGGTCTGGTTGTTAAGGGGGTTTAAGTGCCCAATGGTCAAGTGATTAAGAAAGGAGATAAAACCTTTTTTAGGTACATTAGTGATAGAAGGAAAAAATACAATGGGATCACTAAAATGAAAATGGGGCACAACACATATGTTGAGGGAGACCAGGCTGTAGCAAACCATTTAAACAATTACTTTTGTTCAGTCTTCTCAGAAATAGACTGCACTAATGATAACAAGTTAGGAATCATATTGGTTCTAGTAATGATGGTTCATTTCTAGGATTTCTGGAGGAACAGGCTCGGTTAAAGCTTAATAAAGCAATGGGCCCTGATGGTATTCATCCCAGAGTTCTAAGAGAACTTCGAGATATAGTTGTTGGACCATTAATGGATCTTTTTAATCAATCTCTTCTAACAGGAGAAGTTCCCCATGATTGGTGGATCATTGATCGCCTAAAAATACACATCTTGCTGGACCCAAGGCAGCATGGCTTTACTGAGGGCAGATTGGGTCAGACAAATCTGATTTAATTTTTTGACTATATTACCAGTGTTTTGGACCAGGGTGGTGCTGTGGACATAGCGTATCTTGATTTCAGCAAGGCATTTGATACAGTTCCACATAATGATCTAATACAAAAGTTGTACAAGCTAGGACTTAACCCTTGGGTGGTTCAGTGTATATGCAGTTGGGTAAAGGATCGATCCCAGAGTGTGGTTGTAAATAGGATTCACTCAGAACAGAGACCAGTCACTAGTGGGGTACCACAAGGCTCTGTACTGGGTCCTGTTCTATTTAACCTATATGTAAATGATATAACTAAAGTTTTGTTGGGCAAGGCATGTCTCTTTGCTGATGATACAAAGGTGTGTAATAGGGTTGATATCCATTGAGATGTCTGTAACATGGAACATGATTTGGCATTGCTGGAAGATTGGTCAAAGCAGTAGGGAATAAGAATCCCCTTAGAGAGTACAGCATTGGGGATACAGTGTTAGCCAGCACTACAGAAGAAAAAGATTTGGGGTGCTTATTTCAGATGATTGCAAAATGAGCAAACAGTGTGACCAGGCAGTGAGAAAAGCAAATGTAATTTTGGGATGTATCAGTAGAGGGATCACCAGCAGGAGGAAGGAGGTTCTGATTCCGCTATATAGATCTTTAGTGAGACCTCACTTAGAATACTGTGTCCAGTTCTGGAGGCCTCACTTACAAAAAGATACTGATAAGATAGAATGAGTTCAGAGACGGGTAACAAAAATGGTGAAAGGTCTGGGGTATAAAACATATCAAGAGCGACTTCAGGAACTTAATATGTACAGTCTGGAGAAAAGAAGGGAGAGGATAGACATGATTGAAACCTTTAAATACATTAAGGGGGTGATAAAGGTTCAGGAGGGCAGTCTTTTCAATATGAAACCAAAATCAAGAACACGGGGAAATGTAAAGGGGCACAAGAACTAAAACCAAAGTATAACTTTTCTGACGGGAGGACTTGGAAATAGTGGGGGAATT
>BLSH010005619.1:32368-46856 GCA_018402905.1 Glandirana rugosa | reverse complement strand
CCTGGATACAGCAATAAAGCTAGTGGCTTACAGCAGACATTCTCTGCTCCAAAACGCCCTCTATCTACTTTAATTTTATCTCCCACATATCCCCTACGGAGACTCACATACCTGTTCTAACAGTTCCAATCCCAAGTTTGTTGAAATGTTTTCTTTTTCAGGTTACATTTTGGTTGTATTCTGTTCAATATACACCAGCAAATTGCGAAAGCAAGTGTTTATACAGTGTTTTACCAGTCTCTAACTAATGTACCACATGTCTTCATTGTACTGTCAAACAAGGCTCATCTGTCTATACCACCTGAGTTCATGGCTGTTCGCCTCGGGCTGCTTGTCACTGCCAGCCCCCACATCTTGCCCAAGAGCTGATCCCTTCGTTCTCTCTTGGACAACATGTTTCCCTCCAGACAGGATCTCCAATCCTACCTGGACGGTTGTGCAATGTTATCTCTCCTCCCCTTCACACCCCCCTCTATTCCTAATCTTTTTCTATCCCTCCATTTTTCTCTCCTTTTCTTATTAACTTATTCTCCTTCAGCCGGTAGGGGGAGACTCCGTTCAGTCAATTCATCCCTGTCATCTCTCCTCACCCTCTGGCCTAATGGCTAAACTCAACCTACTGTCCCTTAATGTACAGGGACTTAACTCCCCCTGCAAACGTCGTAAAGCCCTTTGAACCTTCGCCTCTCTTAAGGCCCATATCATATGCCTCCAAGAGACGCACTTTACAAAGCAACTCACCCCCAAATACCTACTCAACTCCTATCCACAATTCTTTACCGCCTCAGCAGATACAAAACAAAGAGGAGTCTTAATTGCTTTTCACAAGTCCACCCCCTTCACCTTAACATCCAAAATCCTGAAGGTAGATACCTAATCCTAGCTGGCCAATTAATTGACACCCCAGTCACAATAGTGTCATACTATGCCCCCAATAAAAATCCATCGGCATTCCTCTCACATTTGTTCAAGGTAGTTGACACACACAAACGAGGCACCTTACTCATTGGCGGAGACTCTAACCAAGTTCTTTTCCCTTTCCTGGACAAATCTCCTTACACTCCCACCGCAAGCCCAAGTAAGCTCACTTTTCAACAACTCCTCCAACAATACTCACTAGCTGACACATGGCGAGAACATAACCCCATCAGGAAACAATTTTCATACTACTCCCATCCTCATAACTCCTTCTCCCGAATTGTCCACATCTTCACCACAATAGGATCTTTGCCTCTTCTCCAATCTTCTCACATAATCCCCATCCCTTGGTCTGATCATAACGCCATTCTCTCTTCCTTTTCAGCCTTGCCTCCCCCCTCACACACTAAAACATGGTCCTTAAATGACTCCCTCATAACCAACCCTTCCCTAGCTTTGCAGATTGAAACTGCCCTCAAGGAATACGTATCCCTCAATTCAACAGGAGATATTTCCCCCCTGGCGCTTTGGGAAGCGCATAAGCCAACCATTCGGGGAACCCTAATAAGCTTAGCATCCCATAGGAAAAAAGAACGCCAACTGAAATTCCAACAGCTAGATCAACTTTTCTCCCAAGCACACACCAACTTTCAAGCCAATCCCACCCCCACACATAGAGAAGAACTAGATAGAGCCAAATTAGACTTAGACCTATTCCTCACGGAATCGGCTGAAAAATCCCTTAGAAAATCCAGCCATAAGACCTTTATGAACGCTAACAAGCCTGGCACTTTCATGGCTCACTCTATTCGCAATCTGGATAACCCTCACAAACCTATTAGATTAAAAACAGCCCACAATAGCTACACAAGTGACCCTTCTAAAATCCTGCGAACATTCCATAAAAAACTCCAGGAACTATACTCTGCCCCACAATCCCCACAACACCCACAACAACCCCCAGACTTTCTCAACTCACTGTCTCTACCTACGCTCACAAATGACCAAAAAACTCAGTTGGACCAACCAATCACTGAATTAGAAACAAGAGCAGCAATTAGGTCCCTTCAAAGTGACAAAAGACCGGGCCCTGACGGTTTCACGGCTACCTACTATAAACGTTTCATTAACGTCCTATGTCCTCTGCTCACCGCAGCACTCAATTCGCTATGCAAAGACAGACGCTTTTCACCTGACTCACTTAGGGCGACAATCTCAATGATACCCAAACCCCAAACAGACCATACATCGTGGGCCAACTTCCGCCCAATCTCCATACTTAATAATGATATTAAGTTGCTAGGGAAAATACTAGCCTCTCGCCTTAACTCAGTAATAGGGTCACTAATACAAAAAGATCAAACCGGCTTCATGCCAACCAAACAAGCAGGGGACAATATCAGGAGAGCAATTTTGCTAACACACCTCACCCGCGTGAGACGCATCCCCACATGCTTACTCTCGTTGGACATACGTAAAGCCTTTGACAATCTCTCCTGGTCCTACCTACGGCAGGCTCTAGAGAAATGGGGGTTTGGCCCCTTTTTCCTTAAATGGGTCTTTTCTTTATACTCTAACCCGAGGCAAACGTGACTTACGCAGGTCACCGATCAGACTCATTTCTAATTGGCAAAGGAACGCGGCAAGGATGCCCACTCTCCCCACTTCTATTTGCCCTAGCTATCGAACCCCTAGCCCAAAAAATTTGCGAAGACCCCAACGTCAAAGGAATAGAAATTGGAGGCTTTACACATAAATTGTGTTTATTTGCGGACGATGTCCTACTCTTTTTAACGTCTCCTATTACATCAATTCCCAATCTTCTCCCCATCCTAACCTCTTTTGCCGGCCACTCAGGCTTGGTAGTCAACCCGCAAAAATCAGAAGCACTGAACATAAATATGCCCCATGAGATGCTTTCACATCTAAGGTCAGTCCTCCCATTTCTCTGGGCTCCTGGCTCCCTGAAATACCTAGGTATCAAGCTTACCTCCAACCCTCTAGATCTCTTCCAAACCAACTACCCTCCACTACTAAAACACCTCACAAAACTCATTACCTCCTGGGGATCGCTCCCACTATCATGGCTAGGTCGTATAGCTGCAGCAAAAATGGTAATATTACCCAAAATCTTATACCTATTTAGAGTACTTCCAATCCCAGTCCCCGCCTACTACCTACGCATCCTACAACGCCGAGTCTCCGCCTTCATCTGGAGTAAAACCAGGCCACGAATCCCAAAAACAACACTTTACCTTACTAAAACACATGGAAGCCTAGGCCTACCAAATTTCATGAAATACTATCAAGCAGCCCAACTCGCTCCCCTAACAAAATACCATGCGACCACAGAAATACCCCTCTGGGTGACTATTGAGGCAGTAGAATGTGATCCTCTCTCCCTAGCCAATCTACTATGGCTCCAACTGAAGGACCAGAAGACGATTACGAACCCAATTACCCAACACTCACTCCGCATATGGAACACACTCAAATTTAAATACAAGCTACAATCCCCCCATAACCCACTCCTCTCATACTCACACAACCCTTCATTCCCCCCTGGATGGACCTCACCATCCTCGTTCCACCGCTGGTCATCAGCAGGCCTACTCAGGGCTTATTCCTTTACCACAAGCAGGGCTATTAAAACGTTCCCCTCCCTATCTGAAACTCATAATCTCCCGCCAGCTGAAATATTTCGTTACCTTCAACTCAAACATTTCTTCACTCCATATATACCATCTGATCCCACGCTACCCCACAAAACTATATTTGAACAGGCTTGTGATCGCGACCCCCATAGGCGCGGACTTATCTCACTACTGTACCAATCCCTACTAGACCCCCCACCACACACGACCCTCTCATACGTCAGAAAATGGGAGCAAGACCTGCAAATACACCTAGACTCTGAAGAGTGGACTAATATCTGGCAGGCCACCAAATCAGCTACCCAAAACATAATCGTCTCTGAGGCAAACTATAAAGTCCTCTTCAGGTGGTACTTGGTACCTGCTAGAATAGCTAAATATCAACCAACATATCCCTCAACCTGTTTCAGGGGGTGTGCAGACAGTGGCACCCACCTCCATATATGGTGGGTCTGCCCGACAGTGACCAAATTCTGGGAAGATATATTTAACATCATCTCTACACTCCTCAACCAGCCAACTAAACCCAATCCTGCTCTAGCTCTACTTAACCACAAACCCCAAGATATCACCAAGCCACAGTTCAAATTAGTCCTGCAAATCACCACAGCTGCGAAGCAAACGATCGCCAAGGCCTGGAAGACCCCATCCCTCTCAGTAACAGAAGCCAAGCATAGAATTACTAAAGCTATGATTCACGCCAAAATTGAAGCAACTATCTCGGACACCATTCCCAAATTCGAACGAATTTGGTTACCCTGAACCCGCCATTGTCTCCCAATAGATTTTGATGAAACCTTACTACACCCATAACCCTGTAAATCCCATTTACCATAGATCGACCAAAACCGCTCTGTCACGGACACCCTCCCCCTCCCGGCTACCCTCATCCTATTCTCTAAGACCTTCCCCAAAGGTTTTCCTTACTCTTTCCCACTATCTTCTCTCCTTCCTCCTGTCTTTCTACCTTTACCTACAAATTTTTCTACAGGGGCACTACCCCCGCTCACCATTCCATACATAAGACTGCACTGAAAGGGCTAACCTCCGGCTTTAACAAAACTAACTGCTAACCATACAACGCCAAGAATACGCAAGCCACAGCTCTATAAACTCTTCTGCTACCATTCTTAGCCACAGATTACAATTTCCCGTGTATAGCCGGTTCAGTAATAACGAGAACAATAGTATTGTTATCAATACCTTACAGCTAGACAGATGGTGAATGTTAACTCCCTATCCCTATGAATATGTACCTCATTGTATTATGATTGTTCACTGAATATTAGGCATGCTTGCCTACGCTTTGGTATACTCTGTACCCCTTTACTTTTTTCACAATAAAATATTTGAACAAGAAAATGTATTTAATGATTAAAAAATACATAACTGCATTTGTTGGTAATTTTTAATATCTTTCTAGAACTATAAGAGGAAATTCAACTTCAGAAATTCTTCATGAACATTCAAAGGGGTTTTATATTGCTGTCCATGTTTTAATTTATTGGCATAGTATACATACTGTCTAAGCACCTTATGCAATTGTGCCTTGTTTAATAAGGGTTATCACGAATATGCTCCAGAATCTTTTTAAGAGCCAGATAGGTCTCCTGTGCAGTTGGTAGGATCTGAGAAGCTGGAAGCAAGAAGCCATAGCGTCTTTGATCTCTCAACTCAAAGGCAAATGAATACTTAATTCCAATATCATAGCTCCAATCAATACTTCCTCCACTAGCTTGATCTGAAAAAAAGAACAATTATCAGAACAAAATTTGTTTTGTTACACTCAACATACTTATACAACAAGGAAGCCCATCGAGGCATATTTAAAAAAAAATAGGGGGGTTTCTTTGTCGTTAACAGAAGATAGCTGGGAAAGCTGATAACATTGTTTGCAATATTAACTCTGTACTTAGCCTAAAAAAGAAAACATATGTCATGCATTATACAATTTTCTTGTACAATTTTCCTTTAGATTTACCAAAAACCATAGAATATGAGTTCAAACCTAACAACACTTTTAATTTGCATCCAATCAAGCAGGCCCTTGCACTACTTAGTTTGAAGTTCAATCTAAAGGAAATTGAACAGAAGTTGTATAAGAAAATTGTATAATGTATGGCCAGCTTAAGGCTGCCACAGCTTGGAGTCACGGAAGTGTACAAGTGAGTACTTTTGCTGTGAATACTGGTGGATGTCTAGAAGCTTATTATCTACATGCTTGTTGATCTTTTTAAAGGGATCAAAACCATCTGGTAAGATGCCATTTTTACTTGTGGTGGAGGGCACGAGGTGTGCCTGGCTTTTTCGTCAAGATTTATTTACTTCATCGATAGATGGTGTCATATTCCATTGTATTGGGACATCTGTTGCTTTTCATCTTGTTGGGATATTTGTTGTTTCTCATTGAGTAAATGCACACTGAAGAAATTTATATAACTGGACTTTGAATATATTTTTCACCTTTAGTATATATATTGCTGTTGAAATTAATTTGTGTTGATACGCACTTATTATATGTGTATACAGAGGAAAGCTTGAAATAACTTTATGGTCTCAGAGAATCCCTGCTAAAAATGACTATATCTACAACTCATGATACATTAGCATGATGGTCAGTGGAAAGAATGCTCTTTACACTTGTGGACATTGGAAAGTATTACCCCCTTACAGATAGCTAAAAAGATCAATGGTGTCAGTGGGAACTTATATGACAGGCAGGAATTGCTCATTGCTCAAGGAACCCCTAGCAACCTCTGGATGAACCCTGGGGTTCCATAGAACCCTGATTGGGAAACTCTGGTTTAGAGTATCAAAAAACAAATTCATTATTACAATTTAATATTTTATGCTTTCTTCTTCCAAAGTAGCATTTCTTTATGATTGCAAGTTTATTGTAAATATAATACACCCTAGCATGATTACATTCAGTCATATTCATGCCATGTGAAGGCATCAATGTATAGTCCTCTGCCTGGAAGAGATTTCAGAAATTTGACTTACAGATAGTGGAGTAGATTGTTCCAACTTTGTATTGAGTGCCATAGAGAGAGCTCAATGCGCTAGCAGCAGCTTTACCAACTGTGTTCTAGAAAGAGTAAAACATATTCACTTAATGTTCATTCATGTAGGATGAGTTAACCTCTATAATACGAATTCAGTGCACTTATTATTAGCTAGGACTAACAGATTTTTTTGGAGAAGACTAGGAATTAAAAACAATTCAGTGGATGCATACCTCCTATCAGTTTGAAATACTATATAGACATGCACAAACATACACTTTAAATATGTGTATAATTATTGTGAAGATTGTTACATGGCCAGATATAAAATGTCATATTAATTATGGGCAATGCCACTCGGTTCATAAAAATGAGTTAAACTGCTGGGGAGAGACAATATTGACTAGACTATTATAAAAGCAAGCATTTTGCCACAGAAATGTCAAATGTGGACTCAAAATACTCTAAGTCTATTGTTACATATAGAGCAGAGGAACTTGCACTTAAAAAAACAGAGGTTAAAAGACCTAACAGGCCCCTACGCCATATAACAAGAAACGGAGAAAGCATCTTGAAAAAGGCTTCTGAGAAAATCCAGAAAGAAGGAACAGCACCAGGCCAAAAGAGATTATTATTCTGTCAGAGGACTTAAGACTTAAGCTGAAAGCCATAAACTAGTGATTGAGAGTGATGGATAGTGTAAATAGGCTCAAATTGTGCAGGAGGTGAGGAGTCTTAAAGGGGTTTAATGCCAAAGAGAGAGAGAGAGAATTTCTTCATTGATGTATTGTTTTTTATATAATCTGATGAGTAAGGCACACTAGCCTCTGTATTATTATCATAAAAAGTTATTTTTATTCATTTTGTGGCAGTTTTTAAAAGAGTTATAATATGAGTGAGTCAGGTGAGATTGACGATCTTCAAAATGCTATTTTACATCTAGCCATGTGACATTCACAGTAATCTTACTTACATCTTACAGTGAATGTTAGAAGTTTGTAAAAATTAAACCTTTTTGTTTTTTCTTCAGGAACCAGATAATCTGCAAAACGTGAGCTCATCTAAACTTCTTACTGTAACTTTTTGAGAGGGAAAATGCACTTACTTATCAAAAGACCAGGGCTTAAATAGTTAAGTGGAACTCCAAGCAAAGTCCTTTTTTATTACAGAGTAGAAAAGATCCATTAGGTCTTTGTCGCTGTCTATGTTCTGATTGGTGACATTTCCCCAATCTATCCCAGTGTCATGACAGGAAGTGAGGATAAATCTCCCCAGTGGAGAATAAGAAATACAAAATTGAACAGAAGTTCTTATCCCTTTACCAGTCCAAATCAACAAGGAATGTTTTTATCCAAAAATCCAAGTTTGTCCCAACTCAACTCGAAAACAGGTCATGATATCACTTTAAATGCAGCTTATAAGAAAAAGTTATCTTTTCTTACTAATTCTACAGCAATAACAAATGCACGAGAAATAACAGGAAAGTTGAATCACCAATATTGGCATCTCTTTAGAGCTGATCTGACAGTATGTATAATTCTAGTCATCAAAGACTGCTTTCTGTAGGTATAGTATTTCATTTCATATCATTGTGCAAGTCAACAGGCCTGACTACTATGAATAAATATTCTATGTACTGCAATGATATTAAGTGTTTTGAATCTTAGACTTGGACAGACTTACCAGCTCAGCATAGTCAGCAGGAAGGGTGCCCTTGTATCCATAAGGGAAAAGCAGAAACTGAGAGTAGCTGTGGATGCTTATAAATCCTTTGATTTTGCCATGACTCCTAATAAAGTTGGCAATAGATTTTACCTCCACCTCTGATTCTGCGCTGGGTCCGCGGTATGCTTCAGAACAGGGGTCAGAATCGGCTCCTGGCCCTACAATAAAATAATAATAGTTTGGTATTTCTACATTATTGCTGCATGTATGAAGTTTGAATTTCTAGACCACACACCATAGTCTTAGTTCTCAATCAATTCAGTGTAACTGACTGAATAAAATATTTATTTATTTATTTATTTATTCAGTTATTTATTTTCTATCCCTTCTTTAAATATGACTTCCTAATTGTTAGTTGTAGACCTAGTCATTACAGAGCTAATAAAATGCCTATATGTCAGCATCAAGTTTTTCTTACAGTAGTCATGTGAAACATTTGTAAAAAGCAATGACAACTGAAGCCAATAACTATACTTTCATTATCATTTGCAGGTTGCATATAATTAGTATTATGGTTCTTTGAACATATTAGTATACTAGTGTTTTTGAGAATCTGAATCCCATATTAGGTAATATTGCACACCCTACTGTTTTCGTTTATCTTATCCTCTGTAAAATATGAAATCAATAGTTTAAACAGCAGACTGATAACAATGTTAATTTTTCAAAACCATCTTTTATATTTTGGGTGTGGCGGTGGGAAGTAGTGGATGAAGCATGGATATACAGTAATCTATGGTTTGTAAAGTGGTAGTTACCTCCAAAGCCTGCATTCCAGTTTCTGTTGGGGTCAACACCTTCACATGCACTGCCTTTGTTGATGGAACGAGTTTTACGCCACATACGGTTCTACACATAATAAATAGTAATATGTTGAAAAATAATATGTTGTATTATTTTTAATCAGCAGATGGAGCTCTAATTTCCCTTTCACATATCTGTCTGAAGTTACTTAGCAGTCTATTGTAAAAAGCTGGCTGTATACAATGCTCTGTAGCTGAAACAGTAATTGCACACAGAACTGAATACCTAATTAAAGTGGCTAATCTCTTATCAGGCAGCTTAGTCTGTAGAGCCAGCCACAAGACAGACTCTTACATTGTCTCTTTAGTTATCCCATAGTGCTCTGAAAATCCCTTTGTAATGTATTAAATATTTATTTCTAAAACAAAGAATGTGTAAGTAAAGTAAATATACATATAACTCATAAATTAAGAAACAAAACAAAATCAAAAGTAAAGTAAGTAAATACGTAAAGGTTTATTTTTAATACAGCCATAGCAAATGGTTACATGGTTATATAGTTAGTTAGGTTGAAAAGGACATAAATCAATCATGTTAACCAATAGAAGACTAAATAAATATATAAATAAATAATGCATGAGGAATAACAGTAAGTTTTAGTAATGGCATAATTTATAGGATAAACCTTAAAAAAACTGCTGGCTGAAATTCCACATGAATCTTCCTACCCAACCAGCCTAACCTGCAATACCAATACTTAAAAATGCTCCCCTTATTATTTTCCAACATGCATTCCTGCTATAAATCCAGTTGCTTTAGAAAAGCAACAAGGGGAAGCAGCTTCAATTTATTTCACTGATGAATACCATATGTACAGTATCTCACAAAAGTGAGTACACCCCTCACATTTTTGTAAATATTTTATTATATCTTTTCATGGGACAACACTAAAGAAATTGCACTTTGCTACATTGTAAAGTAGTGAGTGTACAGCTTGTACAACAGTGTAAATTTGCTGTCCCCTCAAAATAACTCAACACACAGCCATTAATGTCTAAGCTGCTGGCAATAAAAGTGAGTACACCCCTAAGTGAAAATTTCCAAATTGGGCCCAAAGTGTCAATATTTTGTGTGGTCACCATTTTTTCCAGCACTGCCTTAACCCTCTGGGGCATATAGTTCACCAGAGCTTCACAGGTTGCCATTGGAGTCCTCTTCCACTCCTCCATGATAACATCATGGAGCTGGTGGATGTTAGAAACCTTGCGCTCCTCTACCATCCAATTTGTAAATGGATAGAAAACTGGCTAAAAGAGTGAATTCAGAGAGTAGTGGTTAATGATTCTTATTCTGAATGGTCTAAGGTTATCAGTGGTGTACCCCAAGGTTCAGTGTTGGGACCCTAAATTTATAATATATTTATAAATGATATAGGGTCTGGGATTAAAAGTACAATTTCAGTGTTTGCAGATGACACCAAGCTATGCAGTGGAATAACTTCCTTGCAGGATGTCTCCAACTTACAAGCCGACCTCAATGCACTGTCTAATTGGGTGACTATGTGGCAAATGAGGTTTAATGTAGATAAATGTAAAGTTATGCACTTGGGGGCTAAGAATATGTATGCATTGTACATACTAGGGGTAGTACAATTGGGGGAATCCATAGTGGAGAAGGATCTGGGGGTTTTGGTAGATCATAAGCTTAATAATGGCATGCAATGCCAAGCTGCGGTTTCCAAAGCAAGCAAAATCCTTTCTTGTATTAAGAGAGGTATGGACTCCAGAGATAGAGACATTATTTTGCCTCTGTACAAATCATTAGTAAAACCTCATCTGGAATATGCAGTTCAGTTTTGGGCACCAGTTCTCAAAAAGGATATCGGGGAACTGGAGAAAGTGCAGAGAAGGGCAACCAAACTAATAAGAGGCATGGAGAAGCTCAGCTATGAGGAAAGATTAGAGGATCTGAATTTATTCTCTCTTGAGAAGAGGAGATTAAGGGGGGATATGATCAACATGTACAAGTATATAAGTGGTCCATATAGTGAACTTGGTGTTGAGTTATTTACTTTAAGGTCATCACAAAGGACAAGGGGGCACTCTTTACGTCTAGAGGAAAAAAGATTTCATCTATAAATACAGAAAGGTTTCTTCATAGTAAGAGCTGTGAAAATGTGGAATAGACTCCTTCTAGAGGTGGTTTTGGCCAGCACGGTTGATTGCTTTAAAAAAGGCCTGGATTCTTTCCTTAATGTAAATAATATAACTGGGTACTAACATTTTTAGGTAAAGTTGATCCAGGGTGAATCCGATTGCCTCTCGGGGAATCAGGAAGGAATTTTTTCCCCTGTTATAGCAAATTGGATCACGCTTTGTTGGGGTTTTTTGCCTTCCTCTGGATCAACTGTGGGTGAAGGATTGTATATGGGATTATTTGGTTGTGTATGTATATATATATATATATATATATATATATATATATATATATGTTTTTTGTTTTTTCTTTGGTTGAACTGGATGGACTTTTTTCAACCTGACTAACTATGTAACTATGTAACCTTCCATTTGAGGATGCCCCACAGATGCTCAATAGGGTTTAGGTCTAAAGACATGCTTGGCCAGTCCATCCCCTTTACCCTCAGCTTCTTTACAAGGCAGTGGTCATCTAGGAGGTGTGTTTGGGGTCATTATCATGTTGGAATACTGACATGCGGCCCAGTCTCAGGACGGAGGGAATCATGCTCTGCTTCCGTATGTCATAGTACACGTTGGCATTCATGGTTCCCTTAAAGAACTGTAGCTCCCCAGTGTCAGCAGGACTCATGCAGCCCCAGACCATAACATTCCCACCAGCATGCTTGACTGTAGGTAAGAATCTTGTCTTTGTACTCTTCATCTGGTTGCCGCCAAACACGCTTGACACCATCTGAGCCAAATTAGTTTATCTTGGTCTCATCAGACCACAGGACATGGTTCCAGCAATCCATGGCCTTAGTCTGCTTGTCTTCAGAAAACTGTTTGTGGGCTTTCTTGTGCATCATCTTTAGAAGAGGCTTCCTTCTGGGATGACAGCCATGTAGACCAATTTGATGCAGTGTGCAGCATATGGTCTGAGCACTGACAGGCTGACCCCCCACCAATTCAACCTCTGAAGCAATGCTGGCAGCACTCATATGTCTATTTCCCAAAGACAACCTCTGGATATGATACCGAGCATGTGCACTCAACTTCTTTAGTCGACCATGGCGAGGTCTGTTCTGAGTGGAACCTGTCCTGTTAAACTGAAGTATGGCCTTGGCCAACCAGCTGCAGCTCAGTTTCAGGGTCTTGTCAATCTTCTTATAGCCTAGGCCATCTTTATGTAGAGCAACAATTCTTTTTTTAGGTCCTTAGAGAGCTCTTTGCCATGAGGTGCAATGTTGAACTTCCAGGGACCAGTATGAGAGAGTGAGAGCGATAACCCTAAATTTAACACACCTGCTCCCCATTCACACCTGAGACCTTGTAACACTAACGAGTTACATGACCCCGGGGAGCGAAAATGGCTAATTGGGCCCAATTTGGACATTTTCACTTAGGGGTGTACTCAATTTTGTTGCCAGCGGGTTAGACATTAATGGCTGTGTGTTGAGTTATTTTGAGGGCACAGCAAATTTACTCTGTTATACAAGCTGTACACTCACTACCTTACGTTGTGTCAAAGTGTCATTTCTTCAGTGTTGTCACATGAAAAGATATAATAAAATATTTTCAAAAAGTGAGGGATGTACTCTGGTGAGATACTGTATGTTTTGTACTGTCACAAAGTATTATTTTATGCTTTCTTCTTATATCACCTTTGGAATACTTAGAAATAGACTCAATTTAGTATTATTATGTTGAATTGAACTTGGTACCACACAGCAAATATCATTAAGATTAGATACTTACTGTTGTGTGAGAGTAGACATATCCATCAGGATTGGTGACAACCAAGAGGAAGACATCATAATTATCCAACAAAGAGGTTACAGATGCGTCCTTTCCATAGTCAGAAGCAAGCTTTAAAAATACAAATCAGATTTTGATGTAAATAAATGTACCTTTAAAACAGGGGAGTATTGGCATGGAGTTACTATCTGTGGCCTTTACATTCTGTTTTTTTAAGCATTTTGATTTGTTTAACATAATTCTCCCATATTTTTGCTTGGTTTATGTACTAGGAGGTTTACAAAAAAAATGTGAACGTTTAAAAAATTATACATAAATTGACCTATACAATTCTTCATACACACGTCATAGTAAGGGTTCTCACTGTTATTAGATTATGGAAAGCACAACAATATATGTTACCCTCCATTGTGTAGATTGCAGTTACCTTACGTGCAGTCCACAGGGCAGTAGCTTGAGTAATCCACTCACGTGCATGAATACCTGCATCTATCCAAATGCCAGGGTGACCGGCTCCAGTGCTGAACTGTAAACAGAATTTATGCATTTTAATAATTTTTTACAAACTATCAATAAGGTCATGTAATGCATATGTCACTTTTTTGCTGCTTAAATACATTTTCCTTCCATAGAAAATGTAACTCTGTTATGTGCTTTGCGATTAAACATGTACTACACACAGCTTATGTCAACCACAGCTGTAGAAAGTCCATTTAAAAATATATAATTATATAATATATAAATATATCATTATTATCTACTTCATACTGTATCTCACGCATAATAATAGAATTACCTTAAGAACATTAAGGGGGCGCCCTTCATATGAGTTCCCAATCTTTTGTTTGCTGACAATTGATCCATAATCTGATATAATTAGGTCAATGGCTCTGTTTATCTAAAATAAAGAAGACAAAACAGAGATTACAGAAAAATACATTGCTTCATACATTTAACAAACATAACATTGCATTTAATTATCATTACAGATGCACATATATACACATATTATGTTCAAGAGAAACGTGACTGAAAGTATATTTCAAACCAAAATGTAGGGAATGCCACTACATTTGCCCAGTGTGCAGTTAGCGAGATATAGCGTCCCTGCCCGTGCTTACTGGTCCATGTATCAGTGGTTATGTGGACCTTGCCACTGATGGCGTTGCGCAGTTTGGGACCTCTCTTTCTCCTTCATGGGGGGATGGGTGGGCGCTAGGGACCGGGACTTACGGTCGTAAAGTTTTAAGGACCGGAAACTTTACGACAGTAAGGCAGACCACCTGTGCCTGTCAAAGTTTTTGGACTACCGCCACCGACAGGGTGTCATGCACCATGGGTCGGCGGTGATGAAAAGGTCCGCTCGGTAGGGAAGGGACGTGTTTGTTCAACCCCTGTTCTAGTCCACACGTGACGCGTTGCGGTAGTCACCGTTCCAGGTGTATTGGTGACTATGTACCTGGTCATTCGTGCCCGTCCCTGCGATATAGAGCGATTGACGTGTGACCCG
>BLSH010005618.1:268498-278818 GCA_018402905.1 Glandirana rugosa | reverse complement strand
AGATTCCATACATGTCATAGAGTGTTTTCACTCATGTGGAGAAAAGTACACTGTTGTGACTTGTGACGGACAGTGCTGTGTCCATAGTCGGCGGCCGGCCGCCGACTATGGAACACTAGCCGACACTAGACGAAGTGTCGGCTAGTGTACATTACATTTGTCTCGCCATTGAGTGACAATGGTCGAGAAGAGAGGAGTGTGTCTCAGGTCACACTCCTCTCTTCTCGACCCTAGTCACTCAATGACTAGACATTTCATTTTCGTGTGACTGTGACTGGGGGGGACGGGGGGGGTTAGCTGGTAACAGTGAGTTACCGCTCTGTTTACATTACATGTGATCGGCTGTGAAGCAGATCACAGCCGATCACAAGGTATCAGCCGCCGGCCGGCGGCTGATACCTGTGTCGTGACAGGCAGTGTTCAGTGTTGTCACATGAAAAGAGGTGTACTCACTTTTGTGAGATACTGTACATACCTTAGATAGTAAGCAAATGTAGTAGCTGCTGGGCAAGCTGACAATCACTGAAGTAGTCAGCACTACAAAAAAAGCAAAAAAAAAGGGTCCAAGAATAAATCCAAGGCAAATACCAAGCTCTACTTACCGGCCAGCCTGCGACCAACCAGATTAACGTGTCTAACAGTATGCGTTTAAAAACATGGGTTTAGTTGCACAAATTTGCAAATGCATGCGTAAGCTACAAGGCAGATGGTCTGGAAGTGGCCCCAGCCCTCCTTAAAGGTGGGGTGGGGCCCCCTTCAGACCATCTGTCTTCACCTATCTTATATAA
Source organism: Glandirana rugosa (assembly GCA_018402905.1). Lineage (NCBI taxonomy): Eukaryota > Metazoa > Chordata > Amphibia > Anura > Ranidae > Glandirana > Glandirana rugosa. The sequence goes on along the minus strand of BLSH010005618.1, from coordinate 278,030 downwards.
ATGCATGTGCTCCCACTGTGCATTTGCAAATTTGTGCAACTAAACCCCTGTTTTTAAACGCATACTGTTAGACAGGTTAATTTGGTTGGGCACAGTGTGCAGTGTCAGTGTGTAGGGGGGAAGCTGCCCACACAAGACCAGAAAGAGTGATTGTCAGCTTCCCCCGTGGCTCATCAGGTATGGGAAATGCATACTTACATAACTCTCAACTTTCTGAGATAGGAAAGTGGGACACCCTTTAGCACAAACTGTGTAGGGAATGGACACAGCCCTGCCATGGCCCCTGTTACTGGGACTATGAAGAATTGATAAACAAAACATGATTGGCTAAACTCACAATATGCTTTTTTCCTCACTGGGTTTCCTTTATAATGACTTTTTAAAACAATAGTGCAATAATAAAAAGGTTTGTGTAAATGGTTTAGTGTAGTGTACAAGTGTTGGTAGTTGTGTAGTGCATTTTTATAGAGGCCTACACATCTGTTCAAAAAGAGAGACAACTGAGAAGGAATAGGGGCAGAGGGATTTGGCTCCTAGTGGGGGACAGTTGGGAGATATGTGCTTACATTGTGCCAAGCTAGACCAGCATGTAAGCTTGCAATAGAGATCATACCTGGAGTTCAGCTTTAAAGTGGAATTAAACCTCCACCAATTTTTTTTTAATTGGGCACAGCATATTAGCACATTATGGTAGACTTACCTGGCAAGCTATCCCCTCCAGTGTCAGTCACAGACATTGCCATCTCCTCCAGGTCTTCCAGGTTCTGGCTCTTTGCCAGCTTAGTTGGCTGCGCCGCAATGATGTCACTCTCATGTTGGAACGTGCCAGTACTCCATTCTGGGACCTTCGGCACAGTTCCATGCTTTAAACGTACTGGTGATTGGGAAATTGGCAAGTTTAGAAGGGGCTGCAGTCTGCTTGTGTTCTCTGGGTCTTCTGTCTGTGTTCTATTCTCCAGTGCAAGCCAATCCTCCCCCCTTCAAGTTGTTCATTGCTAGGATGCTAACACCGTCCTAGCAACCAATGACATCACATTACTCTGCACTGTGCAGTGCAAGGCTTCCCTCAGAAAATGATGAAACTTCTGTCATGGAAATCCACCTCTGTTCACATCAGAAAAAACCCATAGAGACCTTCACAGACCTTCCCAGCTACCCCCCTCTGCAGTACCTTGCCTCTCTTCCCTATAGTGGGAATGCAACTAGTATTTCACACCAGGATGTTAGACTGTCCACTCAGCCATGCAGAAGGGACATTTCATAGGGGTGGCTCCAGATATGAAGGGGGTACTAAGGACTTTGATGTGATGATGGGATCCAGATGTGAAAGGGGGGCTCCAGATGTTAAGGGGGCTTCAGATGTAGAAGGGGAGCTTGATATTTAAGGGGGGCTTTCAGATGTGAAGAGGGAGAGTGTGACATAAAGGGAGGTCCCTGATGTGAACAGGGGGGATCCATATGCTCCTGGTGTTAAGGAATGTAAACACCTTCAGTGTTGATGAGGGAATCCCTCCCACTGTGCTATTGTATTTTGATACTAGGAGGTTTCTCCACTGTCAAAATATAATGATTACTACTGAAAAGCCTGTTTTTCTGACGTTGAACGATAGATCAACTTCATTACAACCAGCCTGCTCATAGAAATGTGCCCGGTTCCTGCTGAACTGGATGAATTTCGATTCATCTGTAGCTGGCTTAAGTGTTCATGCAATCTGGCCAAACCCACCAGTTGTTTCGGCACACTATGCATGCCGCTTCGCTGCTTGCAGTTTTTTTTTTGGGGGGTGTTGCTGGGAGGTGAGTAGTGACAGGGACAAGGGAAGCACTCAGGGGTGGGGAATTAATGGTGACCCATGGGCGGGGAAGAGTACCTGTACCTATTCCTGAGAGAAAGAAATCCCTGCTCCCGCACACGTGCGTGGAAGTCACATCATTCTGCCACAGATTAATGTTGTAAATATACGCTGAACTGCTCATACATAGCATAGTGTACATAAATGCTGACAGGCAGAGATAAGGATTTATGACAGAAAACATCAATAGGGTCTCTTCTGTCTTAAAAATCCTACCTGTCAGCATTTCTTTTTAGCTTTCATTTTACTTTAACATTCGAAGTTAAAAATTAGAAGGCTACAGTTCCGCTAAAGGCAAAAGTGCCATCCTACATGCAAAGCTTGCATGTGTTAAAATATCCCAGCTGCTTATCTTGATGAAGTGCTTCTCTCTTTAATTCTCCTTTGATGCTGATTACAGTAGCAATAAAGCGATTCATCATCATGTAATAACAACACATTACCACAAGGTGTCAGAAGATAATAAGGCTTTCTACATGTGATCTGACTTCTTGTCTTTTTAACAACGCAATCAAATGATGTCAGTTTAATAGCTGCAGCAAGGGACTAACTCATCCTTTTTTTTGTGATGTTTTGGCAGCTCTTTATTTCTGCGATTTTGCTGCACTTCTCTGGAGGGCTGGTTAATTTCTGCTTCCAGAAGTTTCTTTCCAGTCCTCAGGGACAAAACAGAAGAGTCACTGCAAATTATGTGATGTTTTTGTCTGGCCTGTAGTCTAAACCAAGTAGTAAAAACATGCAAAACAAAATATAAAACAAAATAAAAAAAAAAATAGAATGATACCAATGCACCTAGAAGTAATACCAAGTCCTGCTTTGCAGAGGTCAGTAAGTGCGGTGGAAATGAGTGAGATATTTATGTGATACATAGCTCCCAACTGTCTCTGATTTCGAGGGACTGTCCCTGATTTGGAACAATGTCCCTCTGTCCCTCATTCCTCTTTATTTGTCACTCATTTTTGTCTCATGCATATATAAAATGCACTATATATCTATCAAAAAGTGTTCTACAATGCTAAACCGTTCACCCAAAGTCTAAATTGCTGCTTTTGTACATTTAAAAAGCCAATATAAAGGAATAGAAGTGGTAAAAAAAACACTTGTGGGTTTAACTAATTTTTTGCCCTCTTTTTTCCTTTAATGGGGCGTGACAGGGGGCATGCCCTAGGCCTACATACGTTTGCTAATAGGTGTCCCTCATTCCCATCTCAGAAAGTTGGGAGGTATGAAGATATAGTAAAATATAGTAATTATCTGGAAGAGTCTAGTTTTGAGAACTAGAATTAATTACCAAAGGCTGATCTTGGTGAACTTGTAGGAATAGGTGTGTTTGCTAAGCTGTCCTCCGTTGGGCCTTTGTGGTTAGTATGTCTCACTACTGTACTGCACAGCGAGACGCACTTACCACAAGGAGGGGGATGCCACCCTTCTCCTCTGTATTGACAGCTGCAAAAACACAGTTTTTAACACTCTGCTAAATGATATCATGAAATATTGCTCTTACTGATTATACAGTAGTACAGTGGTTCTCAACTCCGGTCCTCAGGCCAGATTTTAAGTATTACCTTTGGGAGATGCAAACTAGAATACTGCAATCACTGAGCAGCAAATGATATCACCTGTGATGTATTTCAGTTATCCTGCAAGCCTGGCCTGTTAGTGGGTCCCGAGGACAGGAGTTGAGAACCACTGCAGTAGTAGAAGCCATGCATGTGTGGTTATATTCTGCATCAGGAACAAAATGAGCTTCTTTCTATATAGAGTAGAAGCTCACCTACTTCATATATCAGGTGTGATAATGCCATGGCTGGAGCAGACAGGCAGACACAATTGAGTAATCAGTTTGGCTGCTTGGCAAAGCAAATTGTCTTGTTTGCATACCTGCAATCCTCTACTCGACTTTTTGTTTAAGTTTGGATGACATGAGCATGAATAAAACCTGCATCAGATTTTGTTTGTTGTCTGTGTCTACTTCGAGAGACTTCCCATCTACTCATGTTCTAGTGATAGTTGTATAATTTTGGATTCCCCAGGACGAATACTGAGGATAGATCTATTTTAAAGCAAAACTAAACCCTCCCATCCTTCACAGGCATGGAAGCTGCCATATTAGCCTCTGTTTGATCTGCAGTTGCCGTGGTTCTGCACATGTGATCAGTTATGACACCAGTCATTTGATGGCTTGACAGTTTGGTTGCATGTACAAGCAACTGTGACAGTTACGGTATCATTTACGGCTTGTGTTTCGGGAAATCATTAAATTTATGGGTAGATCTATTTTAAAGCATAATGAAACACTTTTATCCTTCACAGACAGGAAAGCTGCTTTCTTAGCCTCCGTTTGATCTGCAGTTGCTATGGGGTTGCACATGTGATCAGTTATGACACCAGACATTTGATGGCGAGACAGTTCGGTTGCATGCACAAGCAACTGTGACAGATATCATTCATGACCTCTGTTTTGGGAAATCATTAAAATGATGGGTTTAGTTCCGCTTTAATGGGGTAAAGGTTTATATCCTGAAACACGACACAAGTTCCAGCCATCCAAGTGCCTACTATATGTTATTTCTTCTATCGAACCAGGTTTGGGAGTCAAGCTCCATTGGCAGGATCAAAGAGCCAAAGGGTAGCCATGTTTTTCCCCACTGAAAGGTAGTCGCATTCCACTATTTTATTATCCACAGCATTATTTCCCATAATGTAGCGGCCTTTTTCTAAAACTTCACTGTGCAAATGCCTAAGCATTCATACAAATGATCCTCTTTTTTTGCTAGTCTCTATATCAAAAATGAAGAGGTTACTAAAGTTACGAAAATTCTCGCAAGACAGAACAAAAATTAGGAAGAGATGCAATGTATTGTATTGTATTTGTATTGCATTTTTGGATGAAAACTGTATTGACTAAATAAAAATCGTATGATCTGGCATCATACAAGAAAACATTTTGTGCTTATCCCATTGGATATTTTCCCATGACCTGTCGTGATTGGTTCTCGAAAGCTGTGTACCAAAGATCAGATTATCGTACGATGGCTTCTGTATTTTTCGTACAATTTTCTGATCGTGTGTATGGGACTTATGAACTTGCTATGCGCAATGATCTCCATCATGGTATAAAGACTACTGGTTCAATAGTTGATAAGCTATCGGATGAATGATTTTATTTCAGTATAGGTAATTCCATTGTGAAAAGGAATCTCACTGTAACACAGGGTAAACTACACATACTTTATAAGATATTTCTGTATAGCAGGTCAAAACAACCGGGTTTCCATTTATCTCATAAAATGGTAGTAATATGAATTCAGACCAAAGCTTTAGTGTAATGTATTATCTAAACCTTCAACAGAAACGTCAATTTAACCACATGAAAATAAAAAGGACGCTTCCCAGGAGCATTATCAGATGTCAGTTACTATTATGGTTTGTAGGCATTTGTTTCACTACAGAATGCAAATATGAACTCTGGCAGAACAAGACTAGCTGATAGCTTTATTTTACCAGATGTTATTCAGCACGGCAAAGCTTCTAAAAAAAAAAAAAAAATCTGGTTTTACAAGAAGTGAAACAGCTTTCTTTAACAATATGGTTTTTACAATAGTGCTTGCCTTTGACTCATATGAAACACAGGAAATAAACGCATTCATTGCTGACATCCTTTTCTCTAAGCGTTCCTTCGGTTGACAATAGAGAGTTTTGGTTGGTGAAAATCAAAGACACAAAATAACATATCACTTTGAAATACTAAGTACATGAGAGAATTAAGCCACAAGATGTAAGATGGGTTGAAGGTGAACATCCTGCAACTGCTTTTACTGGAGAAACTAGGTTATCTAAAGGGTCATTCTGCACACAAATATTTCAGCTTTTGGTAGATGTTTGAGAATGAACCCACCTGATCATTTATATCTAGTGGAATCTATTGGTGACATTTGCACATTTCCAGGAATTCTGTGGGCATTATTAGAGGTTCCCACTCTCCTTGTTGGATTTTGTAATTATTCTATGGGATGGAGAATGTAAAAGAAACACACAATGGTGGGCAAAAATACCCACATGTACCAGTCACAAATTATGGCAGAGAAATTTTGCTACTGGAGTATCTGAGAACAATTTAAAAAAAGCCAAATCTTACCACCTGTAACTAAAATATCGCCTTTGTGGAGACCAGCCCTTTAAAGCATAAGTTCACCTTTGGGAACATGTTACATGCCCCAGATGATGTCCCATAGGACGAAACGCATCAGGTGTAGGCTGTGTGACCATCGCAGTCTTTGCTCTATTGTCTGTAATTGCTGAGCTGGCTGTTTAAAATTTTCTGTACAGTGTACACCTATTTAACAATAAATTTGTCATCGGAAGTCACACTATGTGGAGTTTTTATCCCCATATATTTCCACCACCATCTGATTGGTATCTTGGATATTGTGGGATTTCCTTCTTAGATGTGGAATGGTTGTGTGACAATGTATCGAATCTGCCGTGTCCGGAACTTGCCACGTTGGATTTCTCCTGGCGTCACTCTGAGACAAGCCTGTCCAATTCACAAGCTATATGGCTATGTGAATCCATCCGATCTGATAAGCTTACAACATTTAAAGTCCCAATTATTCCTCCTTTCCCTCTTGTGCTGCGACATTAGTAAGACCGGGGAAGGAGGAATAATTGGGACTTAAAATGAAGCGATGGCCTGGTAAGGCCGCTTCCATCCCTGTCATTGACTGAAAATTGCAATAAAGCAAACAATGGGGGAGAAATGGGACATTATATGAAACACATGATGGATGACAAATAAATAGATGTATTGTTAATATTGGTTTAATAAAAGATGTACATCTTCTATCCACCCACAGTTCACTCTCTACCTGTGATGTCCATGCCCGCTTTGGGTGCTGTCGGTGATAGCTGTTCTTGGGGGGGGGGGGGGGCATTATCCCTTCCTCTCCTATGGTGTTTATTGGTAGAATATTCATACCTAATCCTTTATTGCAGATACATCACACTACTGCTCCTGACAAGTGGCTTAAACACCATGAAACGCGTAGAGCTTCCACCTGCTGTGTTTGTATCCCATATGTGTTTCTCAGAGTAAATATTGTACCTTGATCACCCCTATGGGGATCAGCAAAGTCATAGACCATGCAGACAATACTATATTGACGTGTACCAATTTCTATTTACTAATATTGATGGATGGGGGCAACCCAATATGTAATGTTTACCGACATTCATTATGATTACCCTGCATTTTGCTTTTATAACTGATGTTCAGATTGCCGATTGTATGCATTTATTTTAGCATATCCGTCTATCAATCTATGATTGACATTTGACTGTTGCGGCATTGTCAACCTTCGGATTGGATCACCACTGTATTACTGCACAAATTGCTACAGCTTTTGGATTCTTTTGTCACTCCTGTTTGAATTTTACTAGAGAGTATTTTTGCACATATTTATGTACCTTTTACACTTTTTTCACTTCTGTCACCTTGTTGGACATTATATCACTTTTTTAGAGCCCTTTATATGGATTTGTTTATTATCATGTTATTAATTTATACACTTTTATTGGATATCGTATCACTTTAAGGTTATATAGAATTGAATCTATATGGATTGGCTTATTATCATGTTATGAATTTATTTATTTATGATCCAATATGTATGTTAGTAGTCACATACACGTTTTTATCAACTTCTTCGCGCAGCACCTTTTGATTTCTATTTTGATATGCAGTACATGTCTAGTGGAGTGCTAGCAGCTTTTTAGTCCCTTTGCGCAATTATACATTTTCCTTTTAACATGTTACATGTTCCCAGTGCTGCAACCGCTCTCTGAATCCCCCCCCCCACCCCTAGGAGCAGTATGAGGAGAAGTTCTCTGTACTAGATGTCACTTTTTGAAATCAGCGTGGTCATATGGGGCTTCGCCCACGTGGCTGCATCTTTCAGACACAAAACTCTGAATGAACTACAAGTCCCAACATCCTTAGCGGCTGTCGGCTTGTAGTTCTCAGTACCAGGGCTCTGTGGAGCGCTGTGGTAATTCATTGAGTCTTCCTGTCAGCGAGTACAGGTAAGCTGATACACGGACAGTGTGCAGGAGATCTGCATGGAATCAGCAATCTGCTGATCGCTGGTGCAATACTTTCCAGGTTCCTGCAACAAAAATAATAAATGCACATTTTTTTTACCTACATTTTTTAGCAAACTTATCTTTTAAAGAGGAACTGAACTTTGGAAGCTATGATAAAAAAATGAGCAAAGGACTAGTCAACAACATTGCCTGTGTTCCATGTGCAGCTGATCTTTCCCTATTATTGACTTACAATACCTTTGTCTTGCACTGTTTCTCTATGTGGGGAAAGACATCCAGGTACAGGCAGGGTTTTTGTTTCCTCATGTCAGAGCTTCCAGCAAAGAGAATAGTGAGCAGTACAGTTGTGATATTATCAAATCTTACTCTAAATGTCATAAGATTAGCAGTCAGAGGTAGCAGTGCCTTACATCTGACACTGCAGGTGCAGGCAGGGCCATCTTTAATATTGATTGGACCATGGGCAAACATTTTCTTGGGCCCCCCGAAAGCTTTTAGACATATAACAAGTGGCAGGAAGACTGAAAATCAGTTTACTGCAGCAGATCAGGCAGTGATTGCAAATGGTTGCCAGAGGTTACAGCATATCATTACCACTCACTGACTGGTTGCTAGAGGTTACAGCACATTATGTCTGCTTGCTGATTTATTGCTAGAGGTTACAGCACATCATTACTGCTCACTGATGGACGTACTATAGGAGATGGTCAGAGACAGCAGACATACTACAGGAGATGATTTGAGATTGCAGACATAATACAGGAAAAGCAGGGAAACCCGCGCTCACTTGAATGTTAAAATGTGATGTAAGTAATAAGACTGGTTAAGAAGGTGTAAAATAAATCGCATAAAAGTGATAATATCAGTTTAAGAGCGGCAGCACGCATAAAACAATAGATCTGTATTGTCTTAAAAGTTCATTGGAATATAAAATGCAGTGCCTAAGGTTACAAGAAAGGCATATCAATGGTCCCACAATTTATTAGAAGGTCCGTCTAGTTAATAGCTGACTTGAATATCATAATATCTTGTGACAGTGTAGAAATCGTCAATAATCCGTGGTAAAAAGAATATGGATGTAAGCTTACCAGAATTCGGTAATGTATGCGCAGGGTTCAAATCCCAACCAGGTGGTTGCTCCTCAGGATGGTTGGTGATGAAGGGCCAGGGATGGACGCTTCAATCCAGGGGGTCCTCCGGTGTGTGTCACCGATATGTAGGCAAGATAAAAGGCGGCCACAATCGTGTGATATTGTTTTGAAACAAGAATTTATATTCTCGAGAATATTTTACTGTCCTCCCTTACCTCCTTTGGCTGCGCAAAGCCGAATGTTCGGCAGTAGACCCCTGGGGTCTACTACCGAACATTCGGCTTTGCGCAGCCAAAGGAGGTAAGGGAGGACAGTAAAATATTCTCGAGAACTGGATAAAAGATGTACACTCATAAAAATTAGAAGTTCACACTTTATTTAAGAACAAAGTTTTGTTATAGTGTGCTAACACCGGCGGAAAATAGAACGGATGTATAGCCACTGTGTGTGGCCTCCTGGGGGACCTAACTTCGCAGGTAGGGACCG
>BLSH010005618.1:252777-264958 GCA_018402905.1 Glandirana rugosa | reverse complement strand
GAATTTTATAAAAGTGTACCGAAGAACAAGTAAAGTAAGTGATATTTGGTGTTTATATGGTGTTACCGAGCCTTGACTATACCAGGTCTTTGTCTGTTTTATTTCCACTGATTTCGTGGAACAGATCCACCAAATTCTTCGATAACAAAGATGTAAAACCACTAATAAATTGGTGAAGTCGGGGCCTTTCTAAAGGGTGAAATCCTGGTCTCGTGAAAAACGTTAAGCCGTGACGCAACGAAATTGACTGTTAACGTGCTAGCATACTGCAACATGAGTTTGTTTTGCACGCAGGAAAAAAAGGACGTTTTGTTTGAGTACAACGTCATACGATCGTGCAATTGTCAGTTAAAGCAACGCAGTGCCGAATTGCAAAAAGTGCTCTGGTCCTAAAGTGGGAAATCTTTCCGGGGCTGAAGTGGTTAAATAATCACCAAAATGTAGAAACAATAGCTTCTTAAACCACCTAGACAAGGTGCTTTAGTCACCTTTATTTTGTCTGTTTCTGGACCATATCAGTTCCGAGCCATTGTGGTATATTTGTGGTTTATAGTGAATGAAATGAACAAGAAGCCATGTGAAAATATTTTAAGGTGACATTTAAAAATGATTTCCAATTTACAGAAACAGCTATAGTTATTGATGAGAATGGACCTTGCTCCTCATGTGGAACTAACACATAACCAATATCTTGGGACTAAACTGAAAAGTATATATGCATTAGATGTTAAGAACAATGAAAAGTATTATAATATTTACATTACATGTGGTTAAAACACTTCCTGGAATATAGTTAATAGAATATTTACTATTAACTATCTCTCCAGGGAGTATTTTAACCACTTATGAGCCCACCTTTCTTTTTAAATTAACTGAACAAAATACAATTTTATGGCTTTAGTATACATGTGAGATTTGTGCTTCTTTTTCTTCGCTGGTACATTTAAAATGTAAAACATCTGGTTTTTCCTTGATAGGTGCTCTTGTTGACTCTTTGTACATTGTGGCATGGTACCCTTGAAGAAATGATATTGTAGTATGTTATAGTGTCCATACTATTTGGTATACTATGCTAATTAAATATTTTCTGATTTTAATTCTCTGTTGTGTGTATGGTGGGGATCATTTTATTGAAGCGTAATATAAAACAATATTAATACCCAGTGGCGGCCCGTGCACCGCCCCCCCCCCCAACCATGCATGGATTCCAATGGGGTGGGTGTATTTTTGAAGCATGTGAATAGAGCCAGAGGCTCTAATAAGCCTCAAAAAAGGGGAGAGCACTGCGCCCGAAGCCCACCCAGAATATTCGTTATCACCACACTGATCCTCCTCCTGGGCAATCAAGAAACGGGTCTGAGACCCGTCACCCAATTGGCTGAAAGGACAGGTGATCCTATTGGACGCCTAGCAGGAGGAGAGAAGAGATGCACAGTGGAAGCCGCCGTGTGTGATCTAAGAGACGGCACAAGAGCCGCTGCCTGACCCACAGCTCGCCACTGTCACTCACCATCAAGATGGGGTAAGTGCCGGGCAGACAGCAAGTGAGCAGGTGGGCGGGTGGGGGGGGGTGTGCTGGTTAAGTGACGTTTGCCGTCCGGGGGAGTGGTGCTGGGGTTAAGTGCCACCACCAACCCCGGGGGGGGGGGGGGTGGTGCTGGGGTTAAGTGCCGCCATCCGCCAGGGGGGGTTGTTTGAGCCCCCCCAAAAAAAACTGTTAATACTTTAAGTTATTTTTCCTCAATTATCTTTTTTAGTTTTAAAGGGTATTCTTCTTTTTCATGTAAGTAACTTTTATTATATAAATGTAAACAGGAAAAGTTTGATAAATGTTGTATCATGTTTGGAAAAATTCTATGAACTCACATTTTCATAATATTGACTGTAATAATATTTGTATCTAATAGTATTCCTATTTACTCTTTTCTCAAGCAAAAATTATTTATTCTCAATATTCCCAAAGCCAGCTTCCAAATAGATAAAAATAAGAGAAACACAGGTCTAGAAGAAGATAGATTAAAACAAAAGACGTCTTCAATTTTAGATGATAACACAAATCTTTTTCTCTTGCACGCTAGCTTCTGCATTATAACAAACTTCTTAAAAAGAGTCCTAAATGTGTGTTTTGAGGAGCAGGGAACTGTACTTTGTTGTTCAGCGTACCTTCACATGAAACATTAGGAGTGCAGTGTTTACCCACTACCAAACAGCATAAAAGGACTCTGTTCAGTCTGTGCCTCGCATTGATTTTTATTGCGAGCTTAAATTAGATACTCATTTGAAAAGCCTGAATGCAAAGCCTCTGTTCTAGCAATGCTTTTCAGCCTCCTATTTAACCACTGTAAATGCGCTTTTGTTTACAAAGCACTCTACTTAAATTCTCACTTGAATGTTGTCATGTTTTATAGATGTACTCTTTGATAAAATAAACACATTAATATAGCCATACAAGAGTGATTTAGAGTAAACTTTTGGACATTTGGTAAATCCGACTTCAGCCTGTGAAAGAAAATATGGAAACACAAATAATTTATCTATACAGCTCCAGTATGTAACAAATGTAAAAGCTCAACTTGAAATACATACAATCAGGTCCATAAATATTGGGACATCGACACAATTCTAATCTTTTTGGCTCTATACACCACCACAATGGATTTGAAATGAAACAAACAAGATGTGCTTTAACTGCAGACTTTCAACTTTAATTTGAGGGTATTTACAACCAAAGTAGGTGCACGGTGTAGGAATTACAACAGTTTGTATATGTGTCTCCCACTTTTTAAGGGATCAAAAGGGACAATTGGCTGCTCAGCTGTTCCATGGCCAGGTGTGTGTTATTCCCTCATTATTCCATTTACAAGGAGCAGATAAAAGGTCCAGAGTTCATTTCAAGTGTGCTGTTTGCATTTGGAATCTGTTGCTGTCAACTTTCAATATGAGATCCAAAGAGCTGTCACTATCAGTGAAGCAAGCCATCATTAGGCTGAAAAAACAAAACAAACCCATTAGAGAGATAGCAAAAATATTAGGTGTGGCCAAATCATCTGTTTGGAACATCCTTAAAAAGAAAGAATGTGCCGGTGAGCTCAGCAACACCAAAAGACCCGGAAGACCACGGAAAGCAACTGTGGTGGATGACCAAAGAATTCTTTCCCTGGTGAAGAAAACACCCTTCACAACAGTTGGCCAGATTAAGAACACTCTCCAGGAGGTAGGTGAATGTGTGTCAAAGTCAACAATCAAGAGAAGACTTCACCAGAGTGAATACAGAGGGTTCACCACAAGATGTAAACCATTGGCGAAGCCTCAAAAACAGGAAGGCCAGATTAGAGTTTGCCAAACAACATCTAAAAAAGCTTTCACAGTTCTGGAACAACATCCTATGGACAGATGAAACCAAGATCAACTTGTACCAGAGTGATGGGAAGAGAAGAGTATGGAGAAGGAAAGGAACTGCTCATGATCCAAAGCATACCACCTCATCAGTGAAGCATGGTGGTGGTAGTGTCATAACGTGGGCATGTATGGTTGCCAATGGAACTGGTTCTCTGGTATTTATTGATGATGTGACTGCTGACAAAAGCAGCAGGAGGAATTCTGAAGTGTTTCGGGCAATATTATCTGCTCATATTCAGCCAAATGCTTCAGAACTCATTGGACGGCGCTTCACAGTGCAGATGGACAATGACCCGAAGCATACTGCGAAAGCAACCAAAGATTTTTTTAATGGAAAGAAGTTGAATGTTATGCAATGTCCACGTCAATTACCTGACCTGAATCCGATTGAGCATGCATTTCAATTGCTGAAGACAAAACTGAAGGGAAAAAGCCCCAAGAACAAGCAGGAACTGAAGACAGTTGCAGTAGAGGCCTGGCAGAGCATCACCAGGGATGAAACCCAGCATCTGGTGATGTCTATGCCTTCCAGACTCCAGGATGTAATTGACTGCAAAGGATTTGCAACCTAGTATTAAAAAGTGAAAGTTTGATTTATGATTGTTAATCTGTCCCATTACTTTTGGTCCCTTAAAAAATGGGAGGCACATATACAAACTGTTGTAATTCCTACACCGTTCACCTGATTTGGATGTAAATACCCTCAAATTAAAGCTGAAAGTCTTCAGTTAAAGCACATCTTGTTTGTTTCATTTCAAATCCATTGTGGTGGTGTATAGAGCCAAAAAGACTAGAATTGTGTCGATGTCCCCATATTTATGGACCTGACTGTATAAGTGCGCTATTCTAACTGCCAAAGGATTTGTATTTCTGTTTATCCAGTCCTTTAATTTACACAGCTGAGCCAGGTGGATGACTCCATCTACAGTGTATCTGCAGGCAAAACATTTTTGGGGGAGGATGGTGTGTAGAAAGGTTAGAATCTCTGTCAAGTTTTATTGCTGTCTGTGTCACCATTGGGGAGATTCATCTCTCTATTTGCACTGGTTACTTCTGTCACCAAGAAAGAAAATGTGGGGAAATCCAACATTTTAGAGTCCTCCCCAGAATGGGGACCAATCTTAGGGGAACAACCATCTAAGAAGGATATTCCCATCACTTTGGGAAATTTCCTCTAACTTGCTGTTGGTTCTTTGGGACATTAATTGAAGGAATGTTTTCTCAATGGAACACAGAAAAAAGAAACTGATGAATGCGGTCCTACCAAGACCAATATCCCTGCGATTCTGGAGGTGTGTGTTAATAATAAATCATCTTGTAAAATGATAAAAGAAATAAATTGTACAATCAAATGAAATAAAGGAAGTTACTGCTCTATAAAAGATGTCTGGTGCCTTTAAATGCTAAGAGAAGTAGAGCTCTTGCACATATCATTCAGAAAAAATAAACTACCAGGAGTAGTACACCTTTTCTACACTATCCAAAAAAAAAAAGGGGGGGTTCATTTAATGGCTCAGTACACAGAAACACTATACTGAGCAAATCTGAGGGGCTTGGTACCTTGTGATTACTGTGATTGGTCATCACAGTGATCACATTCTATTGCATACATCGCTGTTCCTTCTTCTTCCTCTTACAAAAGAGAAAGGAGAGAGAGATTGAGAATGAATAAATATAACGGCAGCTACAAATCTAAACATTCTGTTTCACTGACACTGAGCTTTTTTTTAACCCTTTCTTACCCTTCTTCTCCTTTCTTGCACATATGATCTTGTGTCTGTCTCTCTGTTGATCTGTATATTAATGCTTCACCTCCCTTATCCTGCATAACTGCACATTAACCCCATTAATTTCCATCCAGCCGCTGTATGGGACCTGAACATGAACCCCTTAACCTCTTCCTTCCGCTGTGTATGACCTGTACAAAAATGTACACCAATAGCTCCATGTTTTAACCCCCTTAATACCAGTATGTTTCTTCATTTCCCAAATAATGTGGCAAGAATTGAGATCATCTTGCAGTGTTTTACTATTCAAAAGGGGTAATTTCTGAAGTTGGCAGACTCCACTGGCATTTGTATTTGCTATGGTTTATTTTTTCAGTGTTTAGTCTTTTTTCCTTATTATTATTTTTCCTTATTATAGTAAAAACATAGTATAAAATTAATTTTGGTACAGTGTTATATGACTGAGTAATTGTCAGTCAAACTATCATAGCACAGAAACCTGTAAAATGGCCTGTTAATATACAAGTGGTTAAGAAATACAGTAATGCCCTCCACCACAGAACAGGAGCTGGCTAATCAGGTCATCAGCCACTCACTTTGCTTTTTGCTATCAGCATGTTCCTTTTTTCATCTGTATGCAGCCCATCTCATTGGCTCCCAGTCTTGCCCCATCTTTTTCAAGTTTGAAAACTGCTGTATAGCGGGTTGGAAGAGACAGACACCAATTCAGGTACTTACCCTGGTGGCACTGGGTCACGGGGGACATTGAAATCCATACATTTCATCCAGTATTAACCACTTCAGCCCCGGAAGGATTTCCAGCTTTAGGACCAGAGCCCTTTTTGCGATTCGGCGCTGCGTCGCTTTAACTGACTATTGCGCGGTCGTGCGACGTTGTACCCAAACGAAATTTGTGTCCTTTTTTTGCCACAAACGGAGCTTTCTTTTGGTGGTGTTTGATCACCTCTGCATCATTTCTGATCGCCGCTATAAACAAAAGAAGAGCGACAATTTTGCAAAAAAAACCCCAAATTTCTTACTTTTTGCTAAAATACAAATCCAAAAAAAAAATATAAAAAAACATTTTTTTCACCGTTTTTGGCCGATTTATATTCTTCCTCATATTTGTGATAAAAAAAATCGCAATCGGCGTTTATTGATTGGTTTGCGCAAAAGTGGTCGCGTTTACGGGTGATGAGAATTCATTTTTGGGGTTTTTATTTTTTATTTTTTTTTGCTAATAATAGCGGCGATCTGCGATTTTTAGCGGTACTGCGATATTTCAGCGGACATGTCGGACCATTTTGACACTTTTTTGGGACCATTGGCATTTATACAGCGATCAGTGCTATAAAAATGCAGATTACTGTGTAAATGCCATTGGCAGTGAAGGGATTAACCTGCAGGGGGCGATCTAAGGGTTAACTGTGTTCCCTGGGCGTGTTCTTACTGTGGGGGGACTGCCCTAACAGGAGAAGGGAAGTGTTCACAGCCTCCATGTACAGGAAGGCTGTGATCACAGCCCTTCCCCCTTCACAGAACGGAGGTCCGTGTTTATTTACACGGACCTCCATTCTTTCACTCCGGGGGGGGGGGCATCGGGGTGGCCGGCGGCAAACGAAGCCGCCACACCGCTCCCTGGCCCTCCCTGAACACAGTGAGCGCGCGGGCGCGCCTCCGGCGGTGCACGCTCACTAGGCTCGATCTCGCGGCCGCCGTGGTATGACGGCGATTCGCGTTACAGAGCCACTTTGCCGCCGTCATTTGCTGATCAGCTGTCGGCAAGCGGTTAAGTAATGGGTGGACATGACCAAAAACTGTGAAGAATGCCCCTCTCTACTTGTTCTGATCACCAGCACACCAAGGGTATACCAGGAGAAATATTATGCATGAGCTTAGGAACCCTGTACCATCTCGTCATTAACTTAATATCGGTTTCTTAATAGTTTGTGCTGCTGGATGTAGAGTATGAAAAGTAGATGATTCTGTGTTCCTTCTCTGGGGTATAGCTAAAATGCAAATCATCTTGCCTTAATTTAATTATGTTGTTATTTTTCTGACTGCTATGGCTGGCCCACGTTTGTTATACAAATGATTTGGACTATTTTTTACCAATGGACATGCTGCTCTAAAATCAGTCTAATATATTTTATCCTGATATGTACTTTTGTTGGGCTCTGCATAGCTAATATTACTGCCATCGCCATGTTAAATGGCATTGTTTGTTACGTCCTAAAATGAAAACTATAAAAAGCCTTTAAAAAAAAAATGCAGATCATCTGCCCACTCTGGTATAGATGGTAGTCGGATCGTGTGATAATCTTCTAAAAGCAAAGCATACAGTCTGGATAGTGTGTGGCAAATTGGGTCTGTTCCCAAGTATAGTATTTCACCTGTCATCATATTTTAATTGCAATCAAATTAATCAAGCTGCCATGTTATTAAATGAAAAAATGCTAATATTTGCTGAAAATAACCTTCGTAAAAAATTGCTGAAAATATCTTTCCATTGAAATACTTGGCTTGACTCATGACCAAGAGTCTGACCTATGGAGCCCACTGTTGGTAGTGCATGGGTTAGGAAATATGTGCTGATTGGATATCTGAGTGTTATTGAGCCTCTTTTCAATATGTCTTTCCTCTAACCTTCCTTTTACTTAGCAAAACCACCCCCTTCCTTCTGAAAGCTGCAAGTTACGGCTTAGCCTCTTCACCATTTTCCTGTCCGAATCACATCATTTATTCTCTACACTATCTGGGAGAAATGTCATATAAGAAGAGTATCCTAAAATTCACATTACAGGTCAGACCCCCTAGTTGAGTCAAACCAGCTGTTTCTATGGAAACGGATAGTTATAATTAAACACATATTTTTGTAATAAATAAAATATAATACAAAAACCTCACACTTTTCATGAATTTGAACAAAAAAGAAGATATTACAGTAATGGCAGGTCTTCTCCAAAATTTAGCAGATTAGACAGAATAGAGTAAAGGCAATTAAAGTTTAAATCAAATACTTAGCTATTGCAGAACCTTAATATTTGTTATTACTCTGTGCCATCATTGTTCTTTGATTTGTGAACCATGTGCCATCACAGGGTTACAGGACCCGTCACATTGCTGAATGTATGTGTTCTGGGTCATTCGAGTTAACAAGCAATCACTTGGATACTGCAAAAGCTGGCTGATTTGGTTGCATGTGTTAGTAGTAAAGGTTATTGTGACTTTTGAGTTGGAAAAGTTCAGAACTTTTGTGAAAGTGGGTCACACAGCTGCCCATATCAGGATGCAGATTTTTTTTTTTAAGTTTTCTGGAAAGACATATTCTCAATTTTCTGGTTGATTTCAAAAGGCAGCCCATAGAAATGGGCTGTAATCCAGAGCAACCAATTAGAATTTAATGTAATGATGTCAGAACAGTTATGAGTGGCATCTAATTAGATGATATTAGACAATCCATGCATGCCAGTTTACTACATGCTCCTAAAATACAGATGTAAGTTAAATAAATGGATTTTGTCACAGGTATATTTTGCATGTTTTTTATTTTATTTTTATTTATTTATTTTTTTTCTATTTCTTTCTTGTCTGTATATACATCAAGTTCTGGACTATAAATATCTCTTGGGAATAATAATTTATGGACATTATATTGATGGCTTTACCCAGGACACCAATTGCACAGCTGGGTGAAAGCCTGTTAAGGCAGCCAGGCCAAGGCTTCAGTGGCACACACACTGGGAGACAGGTAGCCTCCATAAGTTGGAGACTGGAAGGAGGCAGAGGTGTCCCTCGATAGTGCCGTGGCTGATTGCATATAGCCAGGAGGGCTATGGATTGCTTGTAGCCAGGAGAGCTACGGAACTATATAGCCAGGAGGGCTATTTGCTTATGTTTACTGCTTATGGATGGTGACAACCCCCTGCGAGGGAAAACCCTGTTTGATCTTTGTTTGAACTTTTATTCCTTTAATAAACATGGGCTACCATGCCCTCAAATGGAGTTCCTGGCTGTCGCAAACTCACTGAACACACACCTACCTCTGAGCTAAAGACCCCCATGTTACAGTTGGTGGAGGTATTGCTTTGGGCACAAGATGGAAAAATCTGGGCCCTGCTCCACAGTGAGTTTGTGTCACGTTGGCTGTGTGCAAAGGTACAGCCAGGCAAGCAGCATTTTTGGAGAAGTGTTTTTTGGATACAATCCAGATGCCAGCAAAAGTGAGTTCAAGCTGTTAAGTGAACTGTGTTTGCTGCAAGAGACTGCATAATCAGTGTGCAGGTGAGGAGGCCTGCAAGTGTAAAGGAACCAGCCTTAAAAAAAAAAAAAAAAAAAAAAAAAAAAAAGACTGTTCCATTTTGTTTGGCTGCACAGCACCAAAGTGTTGTGGACTGACTGAGGATGAAGCAAGAGTGGGAGCCTGCTGGGGAGTATTGCAGACTATTTTTTTGCTTCACTGAAAGGGGAAGTGCATGCAGTTACCCCTAGCAATGCTGGTGCATGGAGACTAGTTGTCAAGATACAAAGCCCTGACAAAACATGGAGCCAAGAGCAATGTTTGCGGTGCAGCGAGTGGGGACATGCTGTCTCCAAGTGCCCGTTGTCCCAGGCTCCAGTGCAAAAGTACCATGCAAAGCAAAGGTCTGCATCTGCGGTTGGGAAGCCTGCTTGGAGTGTCAGGAGTGCAGTTGCCCCTAGCAACGTCGGTGATGGCAGGCCCAGGAATTGCATGCCAACAGTATCACCTACAGAGGAGTATGGCAAGTGTGAAGCAACACAGCATCCCAAAAGGAAAGGTCAAGTTGGTTGGACAAACCAGCAAAGAGCAGCTGAGAGGATGCCGTCTCCCATAACAACCGGAGGAAGTCTTCAGATCCCATGTCTGGAATGTGGTCAACTGGGGTATGGGATCTTTTCTTGTCCCAGGTTGTGGAATATGGATGCAGATATTGCTACTGGACAGAAGTCTTTGTCTGCAAGCCCAGTTGCTTGTTCAAAAGTGTTTGCAGTCACCTCTAGCAATAGTGAGGAAGTGCCTGTTGTGCCTGCAGGGGGTGCTAATGAGTTTAAAAGGGCTGCTGCAGTTCTATCCCATGGCTACCAGGGAGAGTTGGCCAGGTGAAAATGCAACAAAGGAACGTTTCACGAGACAGCGTACTCAATTGAAGATGGTGACCCCTACTACTGCGATGGGTAAGACTGTCTGTAATGAAATGTTGACTGAAACCACTGATTTCATGCTGGAAAAGACTGGTTATGAGACTGTCCCTGGTGATGTGAGAGTGACCCCAGATAGTGGGGATACTCTGTACAGTGGGGAGGCAGGGGTTAAAGTCAAACTTGTACCTGTGTGTGCTGCTCAAGAGGAAAATAATGATGTGTTTCATGTCGGTCAGTCTCAAATTGGTAGTGGGCTGTGGCAACCCTCAGAAGGTAAAAAGGCTGACAATACGTGTAATGAGAGGTCTGCTGCTATTGAGTTGAATAATGCTGAAAATGTGATGCTTAATGAGGTAGGGGTGATTGCTAAACCAGATCTGCTATTTCCCCTAGCAACCGTATATAAGGCTGCAGAGTTGTCCTTAGAAACCCCCAGGGAGCTCTGTGTGATGGAGCTGGAGGTTGCCCAGGACAACTGTGGTGCCGCTCTGATGGATAAGAGGGTACTTGTGGTGGGTATTTCTGTGAAAGTTATCCAGCGGTCCAGGAACCTCACAAGTGGTAAGAGTGAAAGGTCTGAGGACACTGGCCCAAAGTTAAACAAGGTCTCATTAACAGAAATTAATTCCAAAATAAAAGAACCCATGCACCTTACTGAAGTGTTTAAAAGTGTGACCGCCAAGGAAAGTAGGCAGGTGCCGCTTTTGTAAGCGCACCCGTAAAAAGTCAGGGGGGTGGCTTTGTAGTACCCAAGTCAGTGTAGCAAGGGAACACAGGGAAAGTCACCTGATAAGACTGAGTTTGGCCCTTGAGGGTGATAGCTGGCACAGAGGTGCCAATTTGAAGAAGTTAGGCTGGTGTGTCCCGCCTCCTATGGGTTCGGAACTGGGGGGGGGAATATGTGGCAGAGCGTTGCCCTGCCAGGGTTTCGAGAAGAAAGGTGGCCCAGGATTCTCAGCCTGGCAGGTTGAGGGGCTCCAGATGAGTTGCATGTGTATGAGGAAACTGGCTTTTCAGTTTCCTCAGTGTTTAAAGCCCAGTCTTGGGTCCAGGATTTGGCTTTACCCAGGACACTGATTGCACAGCTGGGTGGACGCCTGTTAAGGCAGTCAGTCCAAGGCTTTCAGTGGCACACACACTGGGAGACAGGCGGTCTCAGTGAGTTGAAGACTGCAGGAGTCAGTCTGAGTGTCCATCTCTGCAAGGAGGCAGAGGTGTCCCTCGATCGTGCCGTGGCTGATCGCATATAGCAAGGAAGGCTATGCATCGCTTGTAGCCAGGAGAGCTACAGAACTATATAGCCAGGAGAGCTATTTGCTTATGTTTACTGCTTATGGATGGTGACAACCCCCTGTGAGGGAAAACCCTGTTTGATCTTTGTTCAAACTTTTATTCCTTTAATAAACATGGGCTACCATGCCCTCAAATGGAGTTCCTGGCTGTCACAAACTCACTGAACACGCACCCACCTCTGAGCTATATATATATATATATATATATATATATATGACGGTCACTTTAAGAATTTGTAATACTTGAATCAAGTTAGTCACAGGCATAGAGGATAATCGTTAGGTCGTCAATTTACCCACCAAAAGGGTACACTAGCTATCTTTCACTTTACTATGTACCCATCGCGGTACTGCCAAGATCAAATTTTGAACAAAAACTGTTCTTCAGGTAGAACTTCGGTTTTCCCTGATCGAGTATAGTAGTGTATAGGTTCTCAAAACAAAAGAGTCCTTATCTTTGTTTTTGAGGATTCCTTTCATTTTTTGTTCGCATAATGTTTAAGAATTTCACTGGCAGTATATATATATATATATATATATATATATATCGAGTCTCCACCCACGCACAAGTCACTCAAACACTGTCGGTCCTTGAGGTAA
>BLSH010005618.1:216773-230842 GCA_018402905.1 Glandirana rugosa | reverse complement strand
TACACATATTCTCTGTCTGTGTTCCCAGAGGTTTGTAAGATTTGTTTCACGATGAAATGACAAGATACCGGTAACCCCAATCTTTTACAGGGTCATAGTCACCCCCATTCGTTACGGAGTCCGAACGACCAGTCACCCTCTTTTTCTTTTTAACGTATCGTGGACACCAGTCATCGTTCTCCTAATCTCAGGGGTGGTATTATAATCACCCTCCTTATAACGGGGTAGCAACCACAGTCACCCTCCTTATCACGGGGTCATGAACACAGTCTCCTTCCTTAAGTGGGTGGAGCCTATAAGGGGTGTGGCTTCTAAGAAGTGGGATGGGGCAAAAAGGAAGGGCAGGGTCTGGCGCCCCACCATCTTAAAACTTCACCAGCCGCCACTGCCTGGGGCACTATTCCTTCCACTGATACAAGTCCTGGGGCACTTTTCTTTCCACTGACACAAGTCCTGGGGCACTATTCCTTCCTCTGACACAAGTACTGGGGCACTATTCCTCCCACTGACACCAACGATGGGGCAATATTCCTCCCACTAATATTATGGTGGGGACTCTAATCCTCTTGCTACTGACCACAGGTGCTATGCAATTTTTCTTTTTCTCCCACTGACCAGCAAGCCTGAGGCATTGCTTACCCCCACTGATACTGGGACATTTTCTAACCCCAATGGCCATAGAACAGTAAAGTAGCACTTTGTTTAGAATGTTTGGAGACCCTTGTGTCATACTACTTGGTTAGCT
Organism: Glandirana rugosa; assembly: GCA_018402905.1. NCBI lineage: Eukaryota > Metazoa > Chordata > Amphibia > Anura > Ranidae > Glandirana > Glandirana rugosa. The sequence goes on along the minus strand of BLSH010005618.1, from coordinate 230,097 downwards.
CATACGATAGGGAGGTATTTGTTCCATCTGAATTGCAATGCATTACTACTCTTAGGAGTGTATTTAAAAAAATGCATAGCTGTTCATCCACTGAAATGCCATGTAAATTCATTCAGTGTGAATGGTGCAAAATCAAATGTTCTCCAGCTATATATTCTGCAATTTGAATGTATGAATGTAAAAAATACTGTATTATAGCCACTAGATGGCATTGATGAGCATACTTATTACCTATGATAGGCAGTTCCATAATGCAATATTTTATATACTCCTACATTCAAATCGTGGAGAATATAGCCAGAAAACAGAGAGAACAAAATGACTTGCAGTTTCAATGAAATGACAGCTATACAAATCATTGCTTTCCAGGATGGTGAGAAAAATGGAACTGTGAAAGTAAGCTGTAAATGATCAGATTTCTTAAACTTTGCACTATTTTTAGTTGTAGTTTCACTAAACCCTGTGTGTTAGGAAAAAAAAGGAGCTTGCCATTGCTGATTATAAGTAATAGTGTTGTTATTGTAATAGCACATTTTGAAAATGCAACCTCTTCTTGGAAAAACATCTGTGACTGTTATTTTCCTCTTGTTACATGTAAAACAAGCTCTTACTAGAAATCTGTTGGGAAAATGACATTTCCTTTGTGTGCATTTCTGCCATAGAATGATATAGTGATGTCTGATACTCTCTTTGAATCATCAACAACAGGCCATATGGCACAAACCGTGCAGGGATTCATCAATATGGCAACCTAGTATTATAAACTGGAAAGCATAAAGAAACTATTAGGCCAATGTCAATTGATTGGGGGATTTCCTGAAACAATTTTTTTTTTTTTGCCCGTACTGCACGTTGTGATTCCAGTTTTAATATGGCTGCACATGCTGCAGAAACCTTATTGGCTCCTTCAGACTTGGCAGACTGTGAAGGGAAGAAGAATCTGCTAAGACAGTAATTCATTATTCCACTAATTTAGGAAACAGAATTGCAGACACTTGTGATGCCTCCTTGCCCAGTTCATCACCAGTATCCTAGCTGACAGCTTCCCCAGAATACGCATGCATGTTCACTTGGAACTTACCACAGACCTCACCATGTTCCTGGATATTGTTTCCAAAACTAGAGTTGCGCTATCACATAAATCATAAATTTATAAAGAGTGCATAAATCATAATATTATCAAATTAGAGTCCAGTGAAAAATTCAAACTCAACACCGTGAATATAAACTCTTCACTCTTCACTACACATGTGCACCAGCTACCTAGTACAAATAAAGCAGCTTACCAAACATTTAGACCCCACATCTCAAGAGGTCTAACAGTGCTTTAGGATGATAGATCCTGTCTGGATAGACGGATGTCTCCAGCTCCCTCTCTCACAGTGGGATGTGCCTCAAGCCTGTCACACTGTAGAATGCCATGCCCCCATTGGAACACATAAACTTGCCTCAGCAACATCAACACAGCCAGAAAGATGCAAGGAAATTCCATAGTGAAGTACAGTTAAAATGGATGAATTAATAAAATTGATATCCAAAGTCTGCTAGTATGCATAACAGTATTTCTTTGCCAGAGAGCTTGCCATAAGGAAAATGTTATAAGGGCAAGGACAAAGGGCAAGGCCAAAAAAAAAGGACACAGGGGTTCAGGCTGGGCTTAAATTTAAGCTAAGGTAGGGAGGTCCTAAAGGGGTTATGACTTGTGAGTATGCTGGCATGAGATGGCAAGCAAAATGTGAAAATGTGCTTTGTAACCTTTGTCCCAGTTGAAAGCATTTCCTCTCATTGGACAGGAGGTGGAGAGATATGTCTCACTTTCTGTTCAGTCTGTCTAAAGTTTTGCCTAGATTATGTCTTAAGTGATTTGGGTTATGTTAGGGGCTTCATTTTGTTTTTCTTGCTTCTTGTGCTTCCCTTTTTCTGATACATTTTCCAGATACATAGGTTTTATATTTATATATATATATATATATATATATATATATATACAGGGTAGTATGGTAGTATTAAGGTGGTTGTGGCGCTGCTCTCTTTGGAATTGAAAATAATGTCTATAACCAACTAATTTCCAGCATGCTGGTAGAGAAAAAATACAAAAAATGATAAAGTACCGAAAAATGTGGTAGAAACCGAAGGGGAATATTCTCATAGACCCCCGATTGTGGTGAGGCTGTGTAGGCTGGAATAAATCATATGTATCTATATATGTTGGTTCAATGTATCTGGTGAATAAAAATGTGTATACAAACTTAATATGTGTGTGGGTGATAATTTTAGTGGGTAATAAATAAGTGGTTCTAGCTTATGTATATTCCTGTGGGTGTATAAATTACAATAAAGGTATAAAGGTTTATAAAGGTGTGGAAGCTGTGTTGACTAGAGAAATAAATAGAAAAAATAAATAAAAAATAATAAATAAAATGTAAATATACAAAATAAAAAATACAAAATACAATAGTTCATATAAATGACAAGAAGTCCACTTGGTTTGGTAAAGTGATATAAAATCTTCTCCTGAAAGATGCAGAAATAATAACGGAATCCTCCGTAATATTCAGGATGAAACAACAGTGATTCTCCCAATCTGATCTTCAACTATATTTCATATAGTGTTCATTTAAAGTGACTTGTGCTGTATTTATCTCGGCTTTTTATCAGGTGCTCCCCACATAACCCTGGGTGCCTGCTTACCGGAAAAACGTTCCCCACTCAAGGGGTCCACGCTTTGGGAGATTTTGCACAGCTCCCCCTGTGTGCTCTGGGGATGGCGCTCCTCCCGGTCCGCATGTTCCTGGTCTCCAGATCTCCTTAATTTGTCGGCAGGGGGCGGGGCGGTCACCTGAGGCGCTGCAATTCCGAGAGCGGGAAGTTGGCCACATCATCCCTTTAATCCAGGGCACATATGAATTACACAGGTTCTGAGGCTAATTTAATGCAGATAAGGCACCAAGTGAGTTTAATTACCATTTGCAATGGCAATTGGCCACTGAACCTGTGTAATATGTGTCCTGGATTAAAGGGATGACGTGGCAACCCTAATGCAGGGTGGGCCATTTATATGGATACACCTTAATAATAAAATGGGAATGGTTGGTGATATTAACTTCCAGTTTGTGGCACATTAGTATATGTGAGGGGGAAACTTTTCAAGATGGGTGGTGACCATGGTGGCCATTTTGAAGTCGGCCATTTTGAATCCAACTTTTGTTTTTTCAATAGGAAGAGGGTCATGTGACACATCAAACTTATTGGGAATTTCACAAGAAAAACAATGGTGTGCTTGGTTTTAACGTAACTTTATTCTTTCATGAGTTATTTACAAGTTTCTGACCACTTATAAAATGTGTTCAGTGTGCTGCCCATTGTGTTGGATTGTCAATGCAACCCTCTTCTCCCACTCTTCACACACTGATCGCAACACCGCAGGAGAAATGCTAGCACAAGCTTCCAGTACACGTAGTTTCAGGTGAAGGGGTGAGGTGTGTGGAGGGGTAAAACTCCAGCCAAAGGACATCCACCCAACTTAGTCAGGACTATTTGGGCGATTCAAGTTCCATGTGCCCTTCGGCATACTGTACAGGTGTGCAGCAGCCAGCACTGACTGTAGAAGCATACGCCATGATTGTAATTATTGCATATGGCTGCACCTCCCACAGATACGATGGGCCGTCCCAGTTTGTCCATCTGCTGGCAAGCCCTGACCGGTACCAGAAATGGAAGGGAAATTGAAGGGGTGTCTTGTGGCTGTGTTTGAGCACAGTTTGCCATGTGGGTAGAAGACTGGCTGACGGCGCAGAGCGGGGAGCATAGGCCGGCAAAGTGACGACAAAATAATTCTGTGTCGGTGACACTCCAGTCTGTCTTGATCTGGAACTGGGCAAGCCCAGCTGCTGCTCTGGCCAAAAATGACCTGTGATAATCGTAGAAGGAATATCCTCCATACCTATATCCTAAATCGGTTACTGCATGAACATATGTGTCCAGCTCCTCCCTCCTGTTGGGGTTGGCTGAGCAGAGGACATCCTTGAGCATCCCGAAGGCCAGGACAAATTCAGTGACTATTAGCTTATGGTTGAGCATGGAGTCTTTAGCCTTAACAACCACTGAGATGTCCCCCCCCAGGCGTATGCCTTATTTTCATCCAAGTCATGCACCGAAATGAGAAGAGACACTAGGTTAGCATCCTTGCACTGCTGGGCAGGGAGGATGGTGGGTATGGAGCCTGGCGTACCTGCGGGAGAGGCTGGTGGTTCCGGAATTGCAACTGGATCTGGGAGAGACGTGGGTGAGTGCACTTCCAGATGTGCCACTCTGGTCTGGACATCAGACTACTGCGGATAAAGAGGAGACTAAATAGTGTGGCTGGGAAATGGCCCCCGAGATAGATTGCAGGGATGCCTGCTGAGTGCTGGGCTTGACCGCAGCTGGCGGCAGGAAGAGGAGCCTGATTAGCTCTGCCTTCCTGACCATAGCAGGGTAGTGAATGCCTTTGCGCCTTACCTCCGCTACGAGCTTGGGGATGGTCCATCCCCTGAGGGACTGCATGCTGCCACTCTCTGAGCCTGCGGAGGGTGACAGAGGGGCAGGTGTGAAGTCCACACTGCTGGCCTGAGACATGGCTCTGGCTATAAGACAAACACAAGGGGGTGCATGTTTCAAAAGGAAGCAAGAAATTTCAGAGAAGGAGAAAAGGAGAAGTACAGCAATGAAACGACAGGCACAAATAGAGCCGACTGTGTTCGATGGTGATAGAACCCTGTTGAGTGGAAATTAAGAAAACCTGTAAGAGTGCGTGGCACCCGAGGTAAGCCAGGAGGTGACTGGCCAGGTAAGCGATAGCTCGGGTGCCTGTCTGCACTAAACACAAACCTGTACACCAGACCCACAGGGTGTACTGGGGTGAGCGTCTGAAGTCTGGTACAGCCTACATAGGAATGTTGCGGTCTATAGATCATGACGTATGCTCGGTCTACTAAGGCTTGCACTGTCAGCAAGCTGAACATTTAGCGACCTTGTCTGTGAGTTGGAGGGTAGCCCTCCGAAAACAGAGCGAAATGCAGCGACATATATGACAGTAACTAATGACCAATGAGTATGCTGAATGGCGTATGTGAAATTGAACATTTAGTGACAGAGTGCTGCAGGATAATGTGACAGAGAGACCTGTGCATTACACACCTAACTGACAATCTAGCAGTGAGGTCCTGGTAGGGATCGAAACTTGGTCGACTGGAAACCTGTAGTATTGGGTGACATAAGTGGGATATATATATGCATATCTCTTTAATTTACCTGAATGAGCTGTCCCACCCCTGCTGTGTGGGCGGCCCTGGTGAAGATGCAATCCCTATGTGTTTTTTTTTACCTGAGAAAAACGTCCAACCTGGTGCAGGATAGAACCTGAACTCAACTGACCTAAGGGAGAAATGACAGAGAAAACGACGAGTGGCTCGTGTGCAAATGCTACTAGAGATGAGTGACCGATTAAGTGCCACTAAAATGAGAGTGTAAGAAAGAAATTCTATGTGAATCGGCCGTGTGAAGGAGATAACCGATGCGAATTGGTGTGTGCCGTACATACGGTACGAATTGTGAGCCATCGATACAGCTAGATTTGACTCGGGCTGTAATGAATGAACCGATGCAAATCGGCTTTGAGAAGGAGATGACCGATGTGAGTCAGTGTGTGCTGTACATCTGATACGAATATGAATCGGTTGTGGGGAATGACCTGAATCGGTGCGAATCGGCTGTGGAGTAGCGTCATGAACCGATGCGAACCGGTATGTGCAATGTGTCCGATGCGACTTAGATTCGAGTTGAACTCGAGTTGGCTATGATGAGTATGAAATCTGATATGAATAGGTTGTGGGGCAGGACGTGAACTGACACAAATCGATAAGGAAGGAAGAACATGGACCGAGCAACACCATAAGCCGATACGAATCGGTAGATGGTTACGTCATGATACGTATTGGTAACTATGTTCGAATTGGACTGTAGTAATTATGGAAAATGAATTGGATAAATGCAATAAAACCAGCCTGAGATTGGCCATGTGGTGTAGTGCCATATATGACGTATTTGAGATTAACCTTGGGGCTGACTTTGTTTGTTGGAATCAGGAGTGCGCTTTGGAGACTTACGAATGATTCGTAAGTTCCGCTGCGGGAAACCGAACATACGAGAATGGGGGACACCATGAACGGAAACGAACTTAACGTGATACGAGAAATGCCAACAAATCCTACCTGCGATGGTGAGCAAGACTCAATCGTCAAAAACCCTTGAATAAAGCAACCGCAACACACTGAATTTGGAACAAAAGACTCACGAACACAAGGTGAGCTGGGCAGAGTCGGCCTGGTGACGTAAGGCATCACGCACTGGAACCGACAGAGTGGGGCTGAGTAGACTGCTTAAATACCCTCCAGGCTCCTCCCATAAATTCAGGTCACTATACTGGTCTTCTTATATTTATATAAAAAGTGAGTTGTTAGGAAAAAGCAAGTAATGTACTTGGGAATCGCCTGTGCGCGTGCCTGGGCGCGCCAATTGCGCCAAAACAGACTATTTAGCCAGACAGCACCTTGCAGCAGATTCTGTCTCTTTTACAGCGTACCCTGCACCTGTGACCCCCTGTGTTTACTATTGAGTGACTTCCTGCATCTGTGACCCCCGGCTATTCCTGTGGACCTTGCTGTTATCTGCCTGCCCTTGACCCCTGCCTGTTTACAACTATCCTCTTGCCTTCTCCCTTTGTACTTCTACCACCAGCACGTTGCCGACTCAGCCTGTACCCGACCATCCGTTTGCCTGATCCCTCTGTACCGCACTGCCTGCCAGTTGCCAACCCGGACTGTACCACTACCCTTCAGCTTGCACAAGCTTCACCTCCCTGTCCACACTACCAGGGGCTCTCGATCCAGGGCTGCAAGAGAGGTCGCCCCTGCATAAGCCAGACTCTACCACCAGGTACGTGACAGAAACGGACAGCCATGTCAGAGTCTGCTTTGGGGCCCTCTCCCATGGAGGAACTATGTGCACACCTTGCCAGATTAACCCAAGCAGTGAAAAACCTGCAGGAAGGATATACCCGCTTGGAAAATCAAGTTTGGAACTTGGCTTCCTAGCCCTGCCAGTGGGGGCCAAACACCTCCCCGTACCATAGTGACTCTGCCCACGGATCCTAAGGTGCCTGTGCCTGAGCGGTTTGCAGGGGGAGTCCCTGCATACTGTACTTCGCTCACCAGCCCCACACATTCTCTTTGGACGTTACCAAGGTGGGCCTGGTGATCTCGCTTCTTCAGGATGAACCGCAGGCCTGGGCTCATCCCTATTGCAAAAGGCTCCTGAGACCACCACCTTGGACTGTTTTTTTCCATGCCATGGCCCAACTATATGAGGACCTACACCAGGCAGCTACCGCAGAAGCCGCACTCCATGCCCTCCAACAGGGCCATCGTACTGCAGAGGACTACGTGTCTGAGTTTAGACGCTGGAGTGCTGACACAGCCTGGAATGATGCGGCCCTCTGCTACCAGTTCAGGCTGGAACTCTCCAAGCCGCTCAAGGATGAGTTGGCGCACGTTGGGGTACCCCATACCCTCGAAGCATTAATTAATCTGGCCATTAAAATTGACCATCGTCTGCAGGAACGCTGAGTGGAGAGGGCCACAGGATCTCTGCGTCCTACCTGGATGCTTCCCCGAGTGCCTAACTACCCTGGACCAAGCCCAGTGACAACCTTCTCCTACTCTCCTCAAGATCTTCCAAACCCTATGCAGATTGGGCTCCTCTGTCCATCCCTGTCCTCTGAGGAACGACAGAGGCGCATGACCCACAACTTTTGCCTCTATTGTAGCGGTTCAGGGCATCTAGTGAGGAATTGCCCCGCTAAAGCTGGTAAGTGTCCAGCGCTAGTCTCAGGAGAAGCGCTATCCTTACCAAGCTCCCAATCTCACCTAATCCTCTCTGTCCCTCTACAGCTTAAATATCCAAGTTCCGCCCATTCTGAACTCGGGAGCATGTAGTTGTTTCATTGACCTCTCCTTCGCTGCCCAGCATCGAATCCCTCTCAGGCCCAAGGAACGTCCGATGTATATTAGATTGGCCGACGGGTCAGTCATCAAGTCTGGCACAGTGACCCAAGAGACCTTCCCGCTACAGGCCTGGACGACGGAAGGCCACTCGGAGATGCAATTGAACCCCACTGTTCCCAGTGATCCTTGGCCTCCGAGTACACAGCCCTCACATTGACTGGAACACTGGAGAAGTTTGATTCCTGTACCCATACTGTTTGGGTCACTGCTTCCAGCTGCCCCATCACCAGTGGTGCTCTCTATCAACCCTGATCCAGACCAGGAGACCCGCCTTGCTGTCCCTGAAGTATACCACGACTTCTTGGACGTCTTTAGCAACAAGGGGGTGGATTCCTACCTCCTCATAAGCCATATGACTGCCCAATATATACTACTGCTACCCGGAGATTATCGGGACCTTAATAAGATCACGGTCAAGAACCGATATCCATTGCCCCTGGTTCCTGAACTTTTCCATCACCTCAGCTCTGCAGCCATATTCACCAAGTTGGATCTTCGGGGGGCTTACATCTTAATCCATATACGGGAGGGGGATGAATGGAAGACTGCTTTCCAGACCCGTTTTGGCCACTTCGAGTATTTGGTCATGCCCTTCGTGCTCTGTAATGCCCCGGCCACGTTGCAGCACCTGGTCAACGATGTGTTCAGAGACTTTCTCTATCTATTTATAGTAGTATACCTGGCCTACCTACCATCCTCATCTTCTCCCCCTCCCTGGAGGAACACCGTAAGCATGTAAGGAGTGTACTCAGCCGCCTACGACAGCATGGCTATACGCCAAGGATGAAAAGTGTGACTTCGAACGCACAGACATCGCCTTCTTGGGGTTCCACATCTCCCCTACTGGCTCAACCATGGACCCCCAGAAAGTAACAGCTTTTGTTGACTGGCCCCCCCCGGTGGACAAGAAGGCGGTACAGCGTTTTGTTGGCTTTGCCAATTTCTATAGAAAATTAATTCGAGGATTCTCTGCCGTCCTCTCCCCAATAACGCAGTTAACCAAACAAAATATCCATTTTGTCTGGACCCCGGAAGCGCAAGCCGCCTTCCAAACCTTAAAGAGACTGTTTACCTCAGCACCTGTCCTCAAGCACCCCGACTCCACGTGGTCCTACATCTGGATGCCTCTGAGACCACAGTCGGGCGGTCTTGTCCCAGAGACAGGGACCTAAGGCTTCCTTGCACCCCCATCGCTTTCTTTTCATGGAAGCTCTCTCACCCCGAGAGAAATTACGATGTGGGAGACAGGGAGCTTCTGGCAATTAAATCCGCCCTGGAAGAATGGCAGTATCTCTTGGAAGGAGCAGCTCATCCAGTCTTGGTCTTCACAGACCACAAAAACTTGGAATACCTGAGAACAGCCAAGAGACTTAAGCCCCGCCAAGCACGCTGAGCCTTGTTGTTCTTTCGGTTTCAGCTACATATTACGTACCGGCCCAGATCCGAAAATGTTAAGCCAGATGCGCTGTCGAGGATGTTTCATGAAACCAGAGAAATACTTCCTCCTGACACCATCTTGTCGGCTCACAATTTCTTTGATTGACCCAGATCAGGCAAACTCTTGCCACCTCCGCTGTACCCGCAGACTCTGAACTTTCCCTCAAAGACGGGTTATGGTGGTCAGGTACACAAGTCTTTGTGCCAGAAGAACTCCACCTGACTGCCTTGGAGCTCTGCCATGACCACCACCTAGCCGGACACTTCGGCCACCAAAAGACAGCTGAACTGCTTTCTCGCACCTTTCGGTGGCCACATATGAGAGAGGACTATAAAAATTACACAGACGCCTGCCCTACCTGCGCCAAAAACAAAACAGAGAGAACTAAGGCTTGGGGCCTACTAAACCCATTACCCATTCCTGAGCGCCCTTGGGCTCAGATCTCAATGGACTTTATTGTGGAATTGCCCCCATCTGCAGGCTTCACAACAATCTTTGTGGTGGTCGACCGCCTCACGAAGATGCGCACTTCATTCCGATGAGGGCCACCCCCTCGGCCACAGAAACGGTCAAAGTATTCATCAGGGAAGTTGTCCGCCTACAGGGCATTCCAAAAGACATAGTATCTGATAGAGGGGTGCAGTTCACATCCCGAGTCTGCAGGTCCCTGTGTTCTATTTTGGGGATTAAATTGGCCTTCTCTTCACCCGCTGTCCAATGGTAAAACAGAAAGGACCAACCAGACCCTGGAGTAATACCTCCGCTGCTACTCTCAAGACGACTGGGTCTCCTTGTTGCCACTAGCCGAGTTCGCCTACAACAACTCCGTCCATTCTGCCACCAAGCAGTCTCCGTTTTGGGCGAATCTCGGCTACCACCCCACATTCCTGCCTGACTTTCTCCCAGAAAGTGCAATCCTGGCCACACTGGAGATTACTAAATTCCTGGAAAGTAAAAATAAGCTACTACAGGAGACTCTTACCCGGACTCAGGAGCGCAACAAGGAGATCTTTGACAGGGAAAGACAAGAACTTGATCTCCAACCTGGCAATCGGGTCTGGTTGGCAACCACCAATCTAAGACTGTCCTGCCTGTCCAAGAAATTGGGGCCGAAATTCATAATGCCCTTTCCGATAAAAAGGAGAATCAATAAAGTGGCCTACGAGCTTGACCTTCCACCTACACTTAAAATTCATCCGGTGTTTCACATGCACCTCCTCAAGCCAGTTGCCAGGGACCTGTTTCCAGGATGGAAAACTGCTCCACCTGAACCTGTGATGATAGATGGAGAGGAGGAGTTTGAGGTGGAATCCATCCTCGATTGCAGGAGAAGAGCAGGAGGCATGCAGTTCCTTGTAAAGTGGAAAGGATATGGGCCTGAGGAAAATTTGTGGGAGCCAGAAAGCAACTTATATGCCCAAGAAATTGTCAAAACTTTTTGAAGAAACAACCCGACCAAGAGAGCCCAGTTGGGCATCCGGAGGCTGTCCCTTGGGGGGGGCAATGTTAGAAAAAGCAAAAAATGTACTTAATTGCCTGTGTGCGTGCGCCTGGGCGCTGCAATGGCGCCAAAATTGACTATTTAGTCATACAGCACCTTGCAGCAGATGCTGTCCGTTCTACAGCGTTCCCTGCACCTGTGACCCCCTGTGATTACTATTGAGTGACTTCCTGCATCTGTGACCCCAGCTATTCCTGTGGACCTTGCTGTTATCTGCCTGCCCTTGACCCCGGCCTGTTTACAACTATCCTCCTTGCCTGCTCCCTTTTACTTCTACCGCCAGCACATTGCCGACTCAGCCTGTACCCGACCATCCGTTTGCCTGATCCCTCTGTACCGCACCGCCTGCCAGTTGCCGACCCGGACAGTACTACTACCCTTCAGCTTGCACAAGCTTCAGCGGACTTCAGCCTATCGTCTGCGAGTTGTCCAGCCCTAGTGCCCCCCCCTGCGCTCCAGAGCTTCCTGTCCACACTACCAGGGGCTCTCGAACCAGGGCCGCAAGAGAGGTTGCCCCCGCATAAGCCAGACCCTACCACCAGGTACGTGACATGAGTACACCCCTCACATTTTTGTAAATATTTTAGTATATCTTTTCATGTGACAACACTGAAGAAATTACTCTTTGCTATAATGTAAAGTAGTGAGTGTACAGCTTATATAACAGTGTAAATTTGCTGTCTCCTAAAAATAACTCAGCACACAGCCATTAATGCCTAAACCGCTGGCAACAAAAGTGAGTACACCCCTAAGTGAAAATGTCCAAATTGGGCCCAAAGTGTCAATATTTTGTGTGGCCACCGTTATTTTCCAGCACTGCCTTAACTCTCTTGGGCATGGAGTTCACCAGAGCTTCACAGGTTGCCACTGGAGTCCTCTTTTCACTCCTCCATGACAACATCATGGAGCTGGTGGATGTTAGAGACCATGCGCTCCTCCATCTTCCGTTTGAGAATGTCCCACAGATGCTCAATAGGGTTTAGGTCTTGGCCAATCCATCACCTTTACCCTCAGCTTCTTTAGCAAGGCAGCGGTCATCTTGGAGGTGTGTTTGGGGTCGTTATCATGTTGGATTACTGCCCTGCGGCCCAGTCTCCGAAGGGAGGGGATCATGCTCTGCTTCAGTATGTCACAGTACATGTTGGCATTCATGGTTACCTCAATGAACTGTAGCTCCCCAGTACCATCAGCACTCATGCAGCCCCAGACCATGACACTCCCACCACCATGGTTGAATGTAGGCAAGACACACTTGTCTTTGTACCCCTCGCCTGGTTGCTACCACACACGTTGACACCATCTGAACCAAATAAGTTCATCTTGGTTTCATCAGACCACGGGACATGGTTTAAGTAATCCACGTCCTTAGTCTGCTTGTCTTTAGCAAACTGTTTGTGGGCTTTCTTGTGCATCATCTTTAGAAGAGGCTTCCTTTTTAGGATGACAGCCATGCAGACCAATTTGATGCAGTGTGCGGCGTATGGTCTGAGCACTGACAGGCTAACCCCCCCACCCCTTCAACCTCTGCAGCAATGATGGCAGCACTCATACGTCTATTTCCGAAGACAACTCTGGATATGACGCTGAGCATGTGCACTCAACTTCTTCGGTTGACTGTGTAGAGGCCTGTTCTGAGTGGAACCTGTCCTGTTAAACCTGCTGTATGGTCTTAGCCACCATGCTGCGGCTCAGTTTCAGGGTCTTGGCAATCTACTTATAGCCTACGCCATCTTTATGTAGAGCAACAATTCTTTTTTTCAGATCCTCAGAGTTCTTTGCCATGAGGTGCCATGTTGAACTTCCAGTGACCAGTATGAGAGAGTGAGAGCGATAACACCACATTTAACACACCAGCTCCCCAGTCACACCTGAGACATTGTAACACTAATGAGTCACATGACACCAGGGAGGAAAAATGGCTAATTGGGTCCAATTTGGACATTTTCAGTTAGGGGTGTACTCATTTATGTTGCCAGCGGTATAGACATGAATGGTTGTGTGTTGAATTATTTTGAGGGGACAGCAAATTTACACTGTCATACAAGCTGTACACTCACTACTTTACATTGTAGCAAAGTGTCATTTCTTCAGTGTTGTCACATGAAAAGTTATAATAAAATATTTACAAAAATGTGAGGGGTGTACTCACTTTTGTGAGATACTGTGTATATATATATAATACATATATACATATACTGTACAGTATATTGACATATATGACATGTCATATACATATATACATAATATATATATATGTGTCATAGAGTGTTTTCACTCATGTGG
>BLSH010005618.1:149975-185364 GCA_018402905.1 Glandirana rugosa | reverse complement strand
ATACGACGTCTTACTTACTGAACCCCTATAAAGACCCATGTGGAGTTCGTTACAGTCATACGTGACCAGTTATCCATCAACCTTATTTTGTTAGAGACCCACTTTAACGAAAACACCAAAGAAACCTTATGGTGTCGACCATAAGCTATCTTTTCCAAATATATAGGAACTACGACTTTAACAAGATATAGTAAATAAAGGATTGTGGTAGAACGACGTTGGTGTAATTATCCTTACCAAGAAAAGTAAAAATTTCCAATTGCAACGTGTGAAATTAAATAAATATAAATTATGTATGTAACTTGCGAACACAATCTAGAATTGTTTTAATTAAATAAATTAAAGTGTGCAACGTTAACCTTTAAAAATGAAAAGAACCATTCCTATTAATGTGGTTGCAGCAAGATGGTGTTAGGAAATAAATGATATAGAACAATTTCAGCATCAAGGATATATAAACCTTTTCTATCGAATACCAGCTGTGGTATTCCAAAGAAACCACAAAAGCAATTTCACCCAGAGATTGTTTTATTCCAACTACCTATTGACCAGTGCATACTGACATTGCTTGAGGTGTACCCAGAAATATCCCCAAGTCATTCATTCTGCAGCATACAGAACTCTTTAGCTGCAAGCAATTACAAACACTCCATTCACATCCAGGCTTCTTTATTACCACCACTGGCAAGATCAGCAGGCTTGGTTTATGCTTTGAACAAGCAAAGGAGAAACTGAACAAGTTAAACCCTAGGCAAATTCAAATATTATATTTAGTTCAGTTCTATTCCTGTAGCTGTGTGCTAGCTATGCAAAACTGTGCTGCTGGCTAAGCAAAACACTGGAATACATGTAGATCATTTTTTGCATCCTCTGATGCAAAAATGTTCTCTCCTTTTCCACATTTAATTGAAATTTGCAAACTAAAATGTATTTGAAATGTATTGCAACGTGTGTAACTGTGACAGATACAGTGAACAATTTGCACATTACAAGCCGCTCAATAGCAGGAAAAAATCGAATTACATACACATACATTACACACATACTGTTTACATATATTTTACATACATATGCAATAATGTGCATCTATTTTATATACAGTAGGATGACTTGTGAAAAATCTTCTTACCCAGCTGTCTGCCCAGTCTACACAAATGTCAGTTATATGCATTCTGTCTGTTACAATACAGTGGAGTTGTAAGTGCTGCAATTGATAATTACGCAGGTACAGCTCCTCACTCCCTCGAAATGCTGTGACAAGTGAATCAGACAATTGGAAATAGTAGGCAACTTCATTCAGCGGTGGCAGCATGCTGAAATAAGAGGAAAGGTTAAAGCAAACAGTGCATCAAGTTCAATAACTACAAGCGGAATCACAGTATTGGCATTAGGACATCAGCAAGTGTAATATAACAGTTCACTTTTTCCTATCTAGCCAAGCTAACTAATATACGGTAAGTCCCAAACGTGTCCATTATTGAGCTTAGGTGTCTGATTTGGGGCCCTGGACAACTGCACAGTAACTAATTATTTTTAAAAGAAGCAATGTAGTAACTGCTATACTGTCTCTTTAATTCTCTACACATGGAAAGAAACAACAGGCGTCCTATCTATTTAAGATGATTTGCATTGAAGGAAGATCTTTTCTCAATCAGTTCACGTTTCCCAACAGACACTATTATAAAGCAATTGTCTATCTTTATCCTTTACAAGTACCTAGCTGGCTATACATTATACACTGTTCTCATTCTATTCCACCCAGTGGAAGATGTTAGCATTCAGTCCAACAATGTTAACCTCTTCTGCTGTGGAAATCAGCAGGAAGCAGGGCCCAGCAACTTATGCACTTGGGGTAACTCCAGAGCTCAGCCCTACTGGCTCACTTAGAAAATGAGTCATCAGAGTCTTAGCAGTGTAATGCTAGTGGCTCTGGGCCTAGAAAATGCTCTGCTGCAATTTTTTTTTACCAGATTGGAGTATGGAAAGCGCTCTAGGTGCTGAAGGTCTCAGGCTTTTTCCACAATGTCCAGTCTAGTGGGATCAGGACATGACACTCCAAAAGTCAGGCGGGGGGACAGCTGCAATTGATAGCTATTATCCAAAAGGCAAGCTCTAATAGCAATGTAGCGAATAGTCTGGATTGAAGAGGAAAAAATCTTGAAGAGCGATAAAATAAAGTGTGCTAGCAAAAACAGATTCATCTTCAAAATACAGACAGACTGTTTGCTGATCTGTGCATCGGACCCACATAGACGTGCAGCCATTCAGGTCTGTAATACCAGTAAATTAAATGGGTGATGAAAATTAACCTCCCTCGCTTTCTATGATGATATACTACAAACACTACAACATCTTATGTCGGCCATAGACAATTCAAACCATGTATGGGCAGGCTGAATGTACCCAAGTTGATTGATTGATCAACTTTGTACAAGCAGTCTTCCAGATTTCACATGCGATTAGTGCTAGTGGCTGTTATAGCTCCTAGCAGTAATCACTATGTTCTCCAGGTGGGGATGGCTTCCCCCACCAGGGGAACACAATGGCTTCAGGGGAGGGATTCCCCTGTCAACACTGTCTTTGTCTATGCTGATGGGGAATCGAGTGAATTTCTTTCCTACAAACACGGGAAATTCACTCAATTTATGGCCGGCTTTGTCTAGATGCGCAAATTCTTTTAGGACCCTGGAAATGCTCTTGGTTCATAGGCAACCAGATGATAGATCCTGCTTGGTAGAGGGAATTTGTCTGAAAGGGAATGATATCTGCTAAAACACTACAATCATGTTCCTGAATGCAACATCACAAACAAAGTGTGGACACCTTTGAGTAAAGCTGGCCATACATTATACACATTTTCTTATTCAATTTCCTTTAGATTTACCTTCAACTATGTAATGCAAGGGCCTGCCTGATTGCATAGGAATTGAAAGTGTTTAGACTTGACCTCATAGTATATGGTTTTGGTAAATCTAAAGGAAAATTGTACATGAAAATTGTATGTTTGGCCAGCCTAACAGTCTTTCCACGACTTTGCAATACAGTATCTGACAATAGCTCCAGATGGAATGAACAGATAGCTGGAGATGTGGGGGTACTTTTTTGCCGCAAAATAATGCAATGCTAGAAATCTGATGCAGTCACTGTAGCACGAGGAACTTGCCTGTGAGAACCATGTGGCACTTACAATCCAGCAGTCAGCTTTTCTCAATATTCTTAGACATGTAAAAATACGTGGACTTTGCTCTAACTTCTCTGTGATGTACTTTAGGCACTGAACAACAAGAATCTGGCCAGAAAAATCCAGTAGGATATCCCTCGGAAGTCTCTCTTAGCTAGAATGTGCTCTAACTGATCTCTTTATTCCCAGGCTGTATTGCAGAGAATTCCTCCCACTGATGCCACAAATTCTAAAGTCTGGCATGTATGTCTCCCGTTTTTAGTAGCCATCCCATAAAGGTAAGTTGCAGCAGCCATTTTGGGATAGTCCGAAATCTATTGCTGGTAAGTTTTTAGGAACAGAGTGAACTCTAGTGATAGAACATGTGCCTGTGTGGAATGATAAGCTCTTCTACCACATAACAAGTGGACGTGCTTGCTTTACAAATTAAACAATTGTGCAATAAATGTAAACAATAAGAAACATATCAAATGCATTTGAGGTGGCTACACTAAGCATTCAATTTAAGTTACCAATATAAATAAAAACTAGAGGTTCTCTGAGCATTTAAACTGTCTAAATTACTGCTACCACTCTGTATGCCAGTGAGCAGTTGCCTGGTGTCCTTTTGTGGTATGACTTCCCAAGGTATGGTTTTTATGCAATGCTTAAGTTGTATGTAAACCTCCAAGGGCTCCATTATTACACAGCAATCCATAAGCATGAACACTCACAGCTCCACGTCCTGTATCTCAGTAGAGAACCGTTGCAATTGAATATTGCTCATGAAAGTGGATGGATGGTGGTTATTGGCCTACCCTTATAGACACAAAATCTTCACCTATTCCAGCTGGAAAAAAGGTGTAATCTAATGTGTAAGGGGAGCTTTACCTGGTACCTATCAGGTGCTGTGAATTGGTATTAGCAGGTTTCATTTACATACTGTATAATTGTTCATCTATGTATACTATTGTCAGCAGTGCATTGCTAATATAAGGTAATAAGCCTAGCCTTGACCATGTGGGGGTTTAAGGAAATCAAAACTATGTGAAATAGTTATGAGTGGCTCATATAATATGTATCTGTATAGTTTTGTGCTATACAGTGTTTAGGTAATTTATAACGACTGAAAGTGAGGGAAAATAAAAACTTTTGGTTGTAACCAAAACAGGGATGGAGGGGAAATAGTCCATTGGGGATACTTTTTCCACTGGCATCTGTCTAAAAGAGGATTTTGATTACTTAGGAGAAATCTCCTCTTACTTTTGACTGTGTCTACAGGACAGGGAGTAAAGAGAAATCTGCAAGTAGGACACAGATGGCAAAAAACTGACAGGAGTTTTAACCATTCCCTACTCTAGCCAAAATGAAAAAAGTTGCACAATGTAGTTTTAGATGTACTTCAATTACTAAATGCTTATATTATGCTACACTTGCATTGTTTTTTTGCCTTTAAATAATTGTGTCCCTATCTCACTCAATAGATAGGAGATACTGTGCATAGCTATAATTGATACAGCTAGACATACACTAGGTTGATTTACTAGAGCTGGAGAGTGCAAAATCTGGTGCAGCTCTGCATAGAAACCGATCAGCTTCCAGTTTTTTTTGTCAAAGCTTAATTGAACAAGCTGAAGTTAGAAGCCGATTGGCTACCATGCACAGTTGCACCATATTTTACACTCTCCAATTTTAGTAAATCAACCCCACTATGATTCGTTTACCTATCTGATGTTCATCTGTGAAGATCTGCACAATTTTTGATTAAAGCTTTCTATGATCTGCAAGATGTCATTTGGATCAAATCACTGTCTGACAAAGCTACTGAGACTGTAAGTTACAGCTATCTTGTCAAAACTGGATCAGTTATAGTGATCACAATTCAGACTTCAGTGCTTAGATTGGAGAGGCAGAACAGCTTGTGTATAATTTTTTTTTACCATATTTTAATGAATCGTCCACTTTTAGACTTGCAAAAAAATCCAGACTATTTGATTTAATACTATAAATCCCTGCTATCCTGTTGCTGTGAGTTGGGGGGATGCACACCACCTTGAGCATATGTACTTGACTTCAGCAATTTTGGGTGTGCATAGTTCTAAACCACGTACATTTGTGTAATGAATACCTTTTAGGGCTCCTTTACACTAGCAGTTGGGAGGGGGGGTGGTAAAACCCCATGATTAAGCTGAGTTTTTCCTGCCTCTAAAGCACTCCTCCTCTAGCTGGAAAGGCAGCATCCGGGGGTGTACACATGTCACGGCCACAATGCTTTGTTTCACAGCTGCAGCAGGAATTATACCCCTTTTGCATTTGGAGGACACTACCACTTGCTGAACATGACCCATTTAAGTAATTGGGGCCTCGTTGCAACTGCCCTGCAAATAGACGCAATGCATGCATTTGCTACGCATTAGTCGAGGATTTAGGGCGTTAAAACAGGCATTAAGGGGGTGAATGCGGATTGCTTTTCAGAGAAGAACACAAGTATAAATGATATCTTAATGAATCAGTCAGGAATCTTTGTTGCATCACCTGACATCGTCACACCAATGGTAATACATATTTATTAAATCAGCTCTACTGACATTATAAAGCACTGCATCTAATGATTCTAATCAAAATATGTTACTTTCATCAAGTTCATTTGGCTTGCTAGGTTACTACATATTTACACACATATTTTTTTAGAACTCAAATGTAAAATCCTTTTAATGTGTAGCGTTGTACTATAGTAAAGTTGTTCCTGTATTCAAGCATTCAGGTGATGTACATTGACTTCTTAGAATCTTCGTATTTAAATTCTGTGGCACACATAATGCCCCAGGTTTTCCTTTTCTCACGTGCCTACAAACTCTATTTTTTCCCTGAAGAAGTGTCATAAAAAGGCACATATCTGCCATTTACACAGCTTATCCAGGACTTGATGTAAAAAAAAAGCACATTTCACACTGTGCAGATGGCGTGTAAGGGAGATA
Organism: Glandirana rugosa; assembly: GCA_018402905.1. Taxonomy (NCBI): domain Eukaryota; kingdom Metazoa; phylum Chordata; class Amphibia; order Anura; family Ranidae; genus Glandirana; species Glandirana rugosa. The sequence continues at coordinate 179,226 of BLSH010005618.1, read as the reverse complement.
AATATAAAAAGTGTACTTTATTTCATCTGAGAAAGCCTCTGTTTTAAAACCTATTTAATTCTACCTTTTCTAGGCTTACATGATTTGCTGGCTTCTTCCATTGACATATTTCTGTATCGAGATGAATGCTAAATGTATGTGTGCCACATTTGGTAGTTTCTATAGTTACTGCAGTTAGCAAAGCCTTTCTGCTTCTCTGGTTCTGACAGCTTAAAGGATTATTAAATCCATCAGAGTTTACAGCAAGTTAAAGGGGTGTCCAGATTTATTGGTATGCTGTTCATAAAGGATGCTTTTAGCTGCAAGTCACTTCTACTTACAAAGCAAGACAAAGCTGACTATTACTGTAATACTACATGACTAGTGAACTTAAGGGATCTCAAAACTAAAGTACATTGCTGATATATAAAACAAACAAACTACCAAGTAATGTAAAATGCAAGGAAGCCAAAGCAAATATTCTGTACTGGTAAAATTAACCCAGACATGAAATTCTACATTTCACAACAATTCTAGAAACCTGGTAGGTACATTTCAAATGTTTTCTCTTTAAGGGGGAAACTAAATGATTTTGAGTTCATTTTATTTTATTTTAAGACATTTACAGACTGGTATTTAATATAATATATATTTGTATAACTTCATTACATATATATATATATATATATATATATATACACACACATATATATATATATATATATATATATATATATATATATACACATAGTGGCAGTGGGACCCAGTGCTACATTGCACTTTGCTGATTTACGCCAGTTTTTGGAGAGACAGACACGCTGATCGCACAGCTCTACTACATGTCAGCACCGAGTTGCTGAGCATCAGGTCTGTGGGAGACAGACTAAGGCCTGAAACAGAAGAGCTGCACTTACCAGCGAGGAGGGCTAACTACTGTTTATTAGCCAGGAGGGCTGACTATCGTTTACTAGCCATGAGGACTGACTAACATTTGTTTCACAGAACAGCATAAAGCTGACAGTGAGTAAGCCAGCAGGCTGAAGTCTCTGTTTATACAATGATGGCGGAGACCCCTGCGAGGGAAGACTACAGTTTCTTTGAACTTTTCCTTTCCTTTTAATAAAAATGGGCTGCCATGTCCTTAAAAAGAGTCTTGAGTTCCTGGAAATCGCATGCACCACTTGAGTTAAATCACCCCGCATATTTACAATATATATATATATATATATATATATTAATTCTGCTTTTCAAATAAGCATTTAATACATGGCAAACAATTCCCAAAGTACTATGGGTTAACTTTTCAGGCAGTAAAGCAAAATCGTCTTGCTTTCAGTCTTCCCGTTTGTGACTAAAATCTCAGACAGACAAGTCCAGTAAAGGTTGAGACATTTTTCTGACTTTTGTGTCAATTTTGTGTGTTAATTTCTAGTTGAGCTACTGAATTCCAAAAAACAACAGGATTTCTATATCAGGAAAGGAAATACACAAAAACACGTGAAAATGGGCCTAAAATTAAAGATTTGCCAATATTTTATATGCATTTGACAAAAAGGAAAAACGTTACATCGTGCTTTTTAGTCTCGACCACAATAAATAATGGAATATGACAAACTGTCTATAAATTAACCTAAACATCGAAATAGAAAGTAGGGACTATGCTGCCCAGGAAAGTATAACCAAACATAGGCACATACATTTAAAAATTCACATCTTTTATTACATACATTTTAAAATACAATATTAACAAATAAAACAAACAAAATGATGACAACCATTAGAAAAGTCAAATGTCCTGACATTATAATGTCATGTCTACACGTTTTATGAATACTCTGCTTCCTCAGGATGTGCCTTACAAACGTGCCTCGCAGCAACACGATCCTATGTATTGTCAAACTCACAGCATGTGAGTAACTAAAACCCTAGACGTTTATCTCATTCCTTAGATATTTAACTCATGGAACTAAAACGTGCAGTGAGAAAAATAGAAACTGTGGAAATGGTTCCGTTTTTTTTTTTTGACTGCATAGGGTTTATAAATATCATTCACACAGTTTTCCAAACCTATTCTTGAATACAACCAATTAGGATGCTTTAGACCTAATGCACACTTGGCAGAAACATTGCTGCTTGTACAGGCTTTTGGCATATTTTTTCTTTCAGCCTGTAGAAGCAACTCTTTGTTAGCCTATGTGTCCATTCATATTTGGGTATTTACTGGCATATGTGTAGAGGAGTGTTTACAAGCTGAAAAAAAAACACATCACAAGTGCGTTTTTGAGAGGAGCTTTTGGGCAGAAAAAAAAAACACTTGATGTGCCTAAACATGCCTAAATGCACCTAAATGCAGCATTTAGGGGTGCCAAAAAAGGCTTAAAAATGCAAACATATGTAAATCTATGTAGGCACACCTAAATGTACGTAAACATGTTTAAAAGCATGTACAATATGCTCCATTGGAGCGTTTTTTTTATGCTGCTTTTTTCTGCCAGCAGTTCTGCTATTTTTTATGCTGCCTAGTGTGCATGGGCCATTAATTTATGTGCACGTGGCAGCTCAGTTTTCTTTTTTTTTTTTTTTTTTTTTTGGCAGCTCAGTTTTCTTTGCTTCTCCTGACAGGTTTCTGAAACAAAAAATAGTGTTAAGAGTGAGTCAGAGAGCAGTACAACACAGGCAAATTGCTATTCTCTGCAGAAATGTACAAGCCATACACAGATCTGAAAAATGTCAATTCTCTCCTTTTTAGCATCCATTTTTTGCAAGCTGCATATGTACACCTGATATCCTTTAGCACATAAAGCAGTACTTCTGCATATTGCCCTATTCTAATTTCACTTTCTCTCCAATCTCACACTTCTTCTTTTACAAAAAGTAGGGGAGAAATAGGACAGAAATCCCAAAAACAAGCCATTGGCATGCTGTTTTTGTTTATACCCATATGTACCATTACTATAATTGTAATTTAACTTTCCATTCTTGACAACAGGAAAATGAACAGAAGGGCCTTGAAACATAACCTCTGTTATATTTCATTCAATGATCTTTCTAGTACAGTTTTTTTATGATGTTAAACAATGTATTATTTAATATTATTTAATGTTCTATCACATACATTTCCAGAATATGTCTTGAAGGGCATCACTTGATTGTTTATTGCTAAGGATTATTGGATTGGTTTGTGTGCAAGTTGTCAAGTTACAGTGTATCTGTAACCATTTTTTTTTGTTTATGAGGAAATGTTGGAACACCTGTTAGGTGTTACTGCAATCCAGGATGTTGGATTATGTGTTGCAAAAGGGAAACAGTCAGTAATAAAAAGTTGACAGGTGGTTCTTGCATCCCCATAATTAACTTAAAAAACCTTTTTACTTTTGTCTGTGTTACTGACAAAGGTAGCATGTCAGCATACAGTAGGTCAGGTCTACTCCTTTGATCCAACAGGATCACCTTCTTCCAAAGAAATAAAAGAGCATAGGACCCCCCCAGAAAGTGGTCTCCTTTTTGGACTTGCTCGAGGCCACCTGCATTGGATTTTGTTAGTACCTTTATTTTTTTTTTTTAATGTATATGGATCTCTTCCCTGTTGTATATACCATCAGGGTTCAGCCTCTCCTGGAGCTGGAAGACCCTCTGGTTGGAAGTAAATCCTCTTGATACAATGTGCCCTTGAGTGCCAGGGTGGAGACTTGTGGAGCTTAAAAAATGTCATATATTTTCAGACTGTGGTCTCCCTTGCTTGTTTGTCCTCTGCAACCTGGCAGTGTGCAGTGTGTGTTGTATAGGGAGTGGGCAGTTCCAATCTGCTGCCTTTATCAGTTATCCTCCCCATGACGTGTAAATGGGTGGGCCAGATGATGTGCAGAATCCACAGGGAGACGCAGAGGTGTGCAGTGTTTGCCGCCCATCATCTAGAAACATTGTCAGGCTTGGTTTAAAGGCGGAAGAGGAACTGGCCCTTTTCTCTCTCTCTCTCTTTGCGCTCAGCACATGGAGGGCTTGTGCAGCTGCCTGTGTTGGAGCCTGTTCCCCTCTAGGTAAGGGTGGCTGATTCTTGTTGTCTCTGAGACAAGAGTGCATTAGCCTCGTACAGTTTTTTTTGTCTTTTGCTTTTATTAGAAGAAAGAGCTCTAGGAAGCATTAATCTCACCATCATTCCTCCTATATATTCTATAAATATTGATTCTTGGATTCTCATTCATGACATTATGAAGAGGATTTTTTTCTCATTCTTGAAACAGTCTGCTTTATATCAGAGCAAGTTCTCCAAATGCAGATCAGGGTGTCCCATTCACACCCAGCCCAAATCACCTTTAAAGTTGTACTGCACAGAATACTCACTTCTGTGCCAGCCATGATATCACTAGATCCCTCACTAGCCACTGACATCTACTCTCAAACTTCTTCTACATGCCAGTGTTTTGGCCTCTTGATTGGCCAGAGGAGATGCACATGGGAGTCACTTATCCTGGCACAATGGCACCATGCTGAGAATGTATGCTGTGCTGTGCATGCACAGCTCAGGGTACATTTAATAGAAGAGTGCAAACAGTCAGGTTTTTGAAAGAAGAGATAGCTCATTGGCTATGTCATTTTTAGGGGTAATTTCGGGTGAATGTTAAAGAAAACTTATCACAACAGAAATATATATGTATACTTTCTGAATCACTGACCTGAGAAAAATGAACAGATAATGAGGTTTGACTTTTCTCTGAATTTCATATCCTGCATGCTTGTACCTGGTCCATAATGTAGTAGTACTATAAAACAAAGACAGCCAATCTATCTGTTTCAGAATGAGATACAGCAATGACAGGTATTATAATTCTACCCTGATAGGTATAATTTACAACAATCAGGGATAAAACAGCAAAAGATGATGTCTGTGTTACATAATGGAAAATAAGTTATATCTGGTCATTCTAGAATCATTTTCAGATATTTGAGCAATGCATCAGGCTTTTTTTCCACCCATGGAAAAAGATTTATAGATGATAGATATGATATATGAGGTCCATCATTGTTCTCTATTTACAGCTATTATGCAGAATTCATTTAGGACCAAAATGCATAGGGAATAGATGGAACTGTTCATCTACCCTTTATTTTGCTATGATAAAACAAACTTTTTTTTCAATAAAAGACACCTATTAATGTAGCACTGACCACAGTTGTGCTTTAACCCTCCTTTTAACTCAAGTGTGCTCGTCAGCTCAGATACTAAAAGATTTATAGGAGTATCTCTAGAAGGCTTATCTGCTAATTTATTATCTTGCAATAGTATTTCAGCAAGGACGCTGATAACACGCAAGTGTGATTGTGAAATTATAGCAAAATTTCTTTCAGGTGACTTTTAACTCATAATGTATGCACGGTAAAGACATTGATGTTTGCCTGCCATGTAACTTCATAAGAAACAATGAACAACGAGGCAAATAAATAACATTCATTAAAGGGACAGTGTAAAAATAAGTAAAATAAATAATAATAATAATAAAAAAAAAAGAGTCTTTTATATTTGTAGTGCCATGGTGAACTGGTGAAGGGGGTTTAAAGGACTCCTTTGCCGGTACACTTTTCAGGTTAACTTGGTTATGCTGCAGCGGGCCCTTCTGGAACCCTTACAAACACAGGATGCACTGCTTATAAAAAAATATGTTTTAATGCAGTATAAAAATATAGCAAAAATGCATGCAATAGTGTAAGTAATACATTAAAATCCCTGCATGCACCTAGGTGAAAAAGGGCACAGAGTGCTGGATATTTTCACTTTCGCTTTTATACTTATATTGCAAATACTTTTAATAAGGATTTTGTTTCACACAGCTGATAAAGCTAAGCATCACACACATTACACAAAGTCCTTTTGATCATAATGCCTTCCTTAGTTATTTTAAAGTTGTGTGCAAAGTGGCAGCATTTTTAACCCTGTGCTAGTAAACAATCAAAACAACTAAATATATAGAATCTGCTTTATATTAATGATGCAATTGTTTCTGATCATTGTTTACATGCTGTCCTTTGGAAATGTGAGCAAACCGGTTTTAAAATAAATCAGTTGTTCTGATGAATTAGGTAGGCTACTTAATCAGATCACTGGATTATGAAATAGCAACATACTGTAACTAAATAATTTCCCTTGTATAAACACAAATTGATTTCAGGATTAAACAATAGCCTATTAACATATTTAGCTCAGCCTCTGAAGCTGTGAGGGTTACTAATGTTAGAAACTGGCAATACATTTTTTTCAAGCATATGGTATAGAGCACAGACTTATGGTACAGGCACAGAAAATCTGTAGCTCTCCAATAGTAAAAAAAAGCAACAACAAATGCTCCTGAATATTTTTTAACCATATAGAATATCTTTTAATATTTTTGGAAAACTAGATGGTAATGTACCAAATATACTGATGCTGTTATTGCTTAGCATGGCAACTTGACCTTGGTTTGAATGGCCTGTATTTTTTGGCTGTTGTTTATCTGTTATAAAAAAAAAACTTTAAAAATAAAATCTAACAGAAAAAGAAAATATGCCCCCAATAATAATCACCCCGACTCAAAAACTCTATTAACTGTACACTTAACCTATCACTAAAATAAGCACTGAAAGAAGCTCTATCATTATAATTTTTACAGTTCTGCCCCCATGGGGAAAAGTACAGGTACATGTAGTACTTTTTTGCATGTTTCTAATTGTTTTCTGATCCTAGTTGTGAAGTTCAAACTTCCCCCCTTCTCCTCCTGCTATGGCTGGTCCGACCACAGCTATGAAGAAGATGGCTGATTCATGGCTTCAGTTTGTCTCAGCTGTGAAAAACATTCTTGAGACAAGCAACAGCAAGAAGAATGAAGAGGTGAGGGTCGCCTGTCTCAGGAAAATGCTCTAATCCAAGACAAACTGCATCTATTAATCAGTTGTCTCCTTCATAGATGTTGTTGCATCAGCCACAGCTGGAGAGGAAGGGGGCAAGTAGGAACCCCTAACTAGGGTTAGAAAGCACTTAGAAACATGGGAAAAAATATTTCATGTACTTTGGCTCATAGAGGACAGAACTGTAAAATAACAATTTTAATATATCTTTTTTTAACACCCCCACCTGCACACTTAATCTTTGACCTGTTCCTTTACCTAACCCCTATAGTCAATCTTACAACACCTAATATAACCCCAACTGCTAACTTCCTGTAGTGTTCCTAAGACCTCATTTACACTGCTGCTGGTAAACAGACATTTTGAGGCATTTGGGCATTTGTTTCAGCTGCCCCTGAACTTTCCTCTATGTTATCTTATCAGTACATTTACACAGGTTTGTTTAAGGTTGTTTCCAGGCAGTTGAGTTTAAAGGCTTTTTTGGAACGCAAAAAAATGGGTTCAGATGCCAGTTCAGAGGCATTTGAAATGCCAAACAGCTTGTAAACGCCGCTAAATGCCACTAAACGCGGTAACTCGTGTCTAGAACCATTTCGTTTACAGCCGTTTCCATTCTAAAAAAAAAAAACGCTCCTAGATGTAAACGCGGTAAAACGCGGCTAAACGTGGCATGCAAAATGGCCATTTTAGACGCTGGCTTCTAGCTGTCAAAAAAAATCGTTCAGGGGAGGTTGATAAAGCATCCCGTGTAAATGGAGCCTTATACTTAATTAAAGCTATAGGCATACAGTTCAGGCAGCAAGTGTGTCCTCCACATTTCTATTGACCAGCAAGTTAGCCAATCATATGTATAGGAATGGGATGTAACAGCAAGCTCTGATACTACCCTGAAATGTTGGATTATTGCTTGTCCGAATGTCCCAGCATTCAGTCATAAAAGCAAGATACTGGAGGCTACTGGAAGTAGAGGTATCTGCATTTTATTCTTTCAGCAGTTTTTTTTAATGAAAAAGCCATTTTGAAGGAGAAGTACAGCCGAAGCTCGTTTGGTTGTACTTCCTCTGTGGATCACAGAAGTACAGTTCGTTCTGCACTCCTGTGACCCGTTTTCAGCAGACAGTTGGCTGAAGCCTGCTGTCGGCAGACATCACAGAGTTGGTCCAGGCTGGGGAAAGATTACAACAATATGGTCGGGATTCTCCCACAGTCCACTAGGAGCCTGAGCACACCGCCCCTGGCCCCGTCCACACCCCAGCATTCCAGTGAGTGTGGAGGCAGAACAGAGAGCTGGTGACTGACAATAACTGGCTCTCTGTTCATGGAGCTCTGAAAACCAAGCGATCAGCAGTGTTTTAAGGTTCTCAGTCTAAGAACCGGGGGGACAGATGCAGCATCAGACCGCTACTGCATTAACCTAGGTAAGTATGATTTTGGAGAAAAAAACTTTAACTTCTCTTGACCACATCTCTATTATTTATACTTCAACCCTGATATTTAACTCCTTAAAAACTAAGCCCCTAAGCCTAAAAACAACCAAACCTGTTTATCCAACCACAAGCTGGGCCTTTAGGCTCTGTTTCACGTTGTCAAGGTAAACTAAACTCAAGAACAAAAATGCAATATATTACAGCTTACAGTCCTTAAATGTGGTAGCTGCATTATATTTCTCTTTTTTCAAGCGAAGAACATTTTCAGTAAATACCTGGCTGTTGATCTTGCCAGAAATGCAGTGTCCTTGTCACTGCATGAGCTAGACAAACAAATATATTTCTTTCTAGCTATCTTCTGTTAACTACCAATTGCCCTGCCCTTCATGTAATGGAGATGAATAGATAAAGAAATGTTTGGAGCGCATATCAGGAGAGTAGCCTTGGGTGACAACCATGGCTTCCTCTGTTGATACAGTGGTGGAGTGATGTAGCCACTAAGGGACAGGGTATGTTATTTGCAGGGTTACCAAATAAAAATAAAGCAAAGGAAGCTTGAAAAAAAAAACCAGAAAAAAAAACAAATGCAGCCATCACACCAAGCACTAGTAATCTGCAATTTATTGCATGTTTGGTTTTGAGTTTAGGTACGCTTTAACCAAAATTGCATGAAGTCTTTGTTGCCAGTTAAGAATACTTAGCAGGATTTTTTTTACCAAAGTAAAAGCAAAAAGAAATGTAAATATAGGTTCATTATTAAATATAGTTATAATATCAAGCTTTTCTTATGACAAACCTCCTTTTTGACTGCAGCAGAAATAAACAGCTAATTTATGGTTCCTGTAAAAGTAGCACTGCTTGTCTGCTGCTCAGTAAATAAGCCATGGGGAATTTCCACAAAGAATCAGGAAGATTTGTTTTGCTTATTGCTGCTCTGTTCATTATAGTGAAACCTTGAATTGTCTTTGAGGACACAATCCTTTCGTACGTCAACTCTTTAGAATCAGAACTGTTATAAACTTGCAAACACTGTACCTGAGCTAAAACAAATTATTCTATTCTCTCTATTACAAATGTAATAATTAGGACTCGTGATAGAAAAAAAGACAATGCCGGCTATATTTAAAGCAAATGTTTCTTACATGAAGCAAGGTCACATTGGACTGCCTGAGACTTCAGATATTCTCTCAATAGAATCTGCATTGAGTCAGATCTGTTAGCAGTGCTCTGTGGCTGGGTGCGTTCAGGGAATTAGTCAACATGGCAACATCTAGAGAAAATTCATTACCTTGCAAGATTACAGCGGAACTATAGCCACACCTTTTCCTTTGGTTTCGAAAACCAGAAGAAATTCTACAACCTTTATAAAATGTAAATCAAATCTAGGTACACATGGGGGATTTTTGCTAGTGTGATCGCACTGCTAAAATGGCATTGATCGTCCCTGATAAATCACGAACAACTGTATGTGTAGTGATCAATGTCACAGATATAGAGCACTGCACTCTCAATAGACATTAATGTCTACTGCATATCACACTACATTGTTACTTATGCGTAATAATTAATCACTAGAGATGAATCGTGGGTTTATTGGGAATGATGATCACTTGTGTGCCCATACCATAAAGCTCAAAGACTTTCTAAAACGTTTTCAGCTTTGTAAAATAAAATGTACTTTCATCTAATTGCTGATTTTCCACATTTGTAGGAGACAGATTCTGTTCAGAAAATGTACAGGTAGTCATAAGTTAAAGGATAACTTCACCTTTTAACAAAAAATAATAAATGCACTTTTTTTGCAGGTTAAAAAAATGTGCATTTATTAGTTTTTGTTTCCAGAGCCTCTAAAGCATTGTGCAGCAGGACTGACAGCCTATGGTCCTACTGCTGCCTGGATCAACTGTGAGGCCAGGAAGGGGAGGAGCGGTGCTGTTAACAGGATCTGCTGATCGCTGGTGCCATGCAGACCTCCTGCAGACCTGGCAGTGTATCTGTATTAAGGTAAAAAACATCCCACTAGCCTCACGCTTAAACACCTACCTGGCTCCTACAAACAAAAATTCTGGTCATGGGACATTAAATGAGTCATATCATAAAATAAAATTACAAAAATAGAAAATATATTATAAAGCTTATTCAAAAATTCATTGTAAAAGCTCATTTTATGTTTAGCAAAATACATGGTAAAGAATAAAAATTGATTGATAAACATAATTAAGAGCTGGCATATGGCTTATGATTATTATAATGAATTTAAAAAAAAACAATACATGGTACAATAGAATAGACAAATGCATGATCGATATAAAATGTAGGGATCAGGCTGTCTTGGCGTACAGTAACTCTACGCATTTCGTGGCTCATGTCCACATATCAAGAGTATGTTGCCAAAATTATCTGTGAATATAAGTATTAGATAAAAGATGTGTAGGGGTACAAATCCCTATATGGGTAACAAAAAATGATATAACAGAGGCAAGAAGTCTGATACTTCAGCTCAGAATAAAAATCCAGCCTACACGATGGATGTAGGGTTGTCAATGGCAAAGTCTGACCCGGGGTCTGAGGCAGGGACATCCCACTCGGACCAGTGGAACAGCACAGGAACCGGCCAGGGGGAAGGAGTGATCCATGTATGGGAAGCAGAAAAGCACATCTGACCAACACTGGTCTGAAAAACACAGTAAAAAATATATGTGGTTGAGTATGAGTAGGTATAACAAACAGTGTAAAAAGTCTGACAAATGTGCTCCAAATGAACAAGGACAGCCGTTAAGGTGCAGATGGGGGTGAAAAAGAAAAAAAATATGAAAATGAAAGAAAAAAGAAACAGATGTAGACTGCCATCACAGGACATCCTGGAGAGAGATGGTAAAGTGAATGTGAAAATAAAAATGAGTCACAAAAGACCGCTGACATGCTGTGAAAAACCATAAAAAAAAATCCCACTATCCTCACGCCTAAACAACTATCTGGCTCCTCTCACTATATCCAGTGCTGTCCTGTCCGCAGCACCGCTCCTCCACTTCCTGGTCTCACAGGGAGCAGCAGGAACCATAGGCTGTCAGTCCTGCCGCACTATGTGTGTCTATGTATGCACGCAGCCTGACTCAGGAGCATGCATGCACAGGTGCTCCCTTACCATCTGGTTTGTTGAAGGGGCACTCAGAAGAATAAAGAGTGGACAGTGCCAGGCAGGGGAACTGCAAAATAGGAGCTATGCGACCGCTCTGTGCAATATTGCACAGAGAAGGTAAGTGTAACATCATTTTTTATTTTAAGCCAAAAAAAAAAACCTTTATTATCACGTCAAGCAATTTAACATACTGTAAAAATGCAATTTCTTCTTTTCAAGAAATGATGGAAATGCTCTCTTAACTACAAAAAAGGCAATCTTGAATCCCCATATTTTTTGATGTTCCAGGCATAGATCTAGTTACATTATGCCTTAATATTCTGAATCATGAGACAAGATATTATGAAAAATGTGCAAAGCTATTGCATACAGTATAGAAAAATCCAGTACCCTGAGATGACATTCAGGATGCCAGCTTTTTCTAGCATCTAAACAGAGATAAATAAATACATTAACATTCATTAGTACAGGAGTTCCAATCCTTGCTGATATATGAAAATACACTACTTTACTACGCTACAATTATTTTTCAATGTAGATTTGTTTATAGAGCTTTCTGTATACCTGGGCTACTTGAAAACAATTTTAAGACATTTATTGTAAGACACAATTTTCAATAAAATCTATTTAGGAGATGGTACATCTCTGCTTCTCTGCATCTTGGAAAAAATAAAGCAGTGGCAGCCAACTTACTTAATATAATGGGGCCTTGATCATGGCCCTTGACATTGTCAAAGGATAGAACATGTTAGACAGTGAATGTTAGGCGACAGGCGGTTGTTAGAGAGTGCAGACATGAAGTAAGAAATGGTCAGAGACTACAGATATGCTACAGGAGATGGCCAGAGATCATGCATGACCAAACATACTATAGTAATTGGAGGCTGGGGACATGCGTCAAGAGAAATTCATAGACTGGAGGTTTGTTACAAAAGTCTGCTAGATATTATTGCTATTACAGCCCCTTTACAAACCAGTACAGTCACACTGTTGCTCTTTATAGCTCCTTTAAAAATGACTTGTTCCACATTTAATACTTCTCTTAAAAAATCCATTATAAAAACATAAAAAGGTAAAAGGGATGTACAAAACAGAAAAAGTAAAGTAGTGGGAAAAAAAAATAAAACAAAGTATTTAAAAAAGATATATAAAAAATATTTTACTCTAAGGGTTTGAGTAAGCACAGACTACTGTCTACAGAGGCCCTGAAGGCTAAAAAAGTGCCAAGGTGCTACACCCCTGGGTCGCAGGTTGGGCACATGGCAATAAGATACGAGACATCATTCAGACCCATTAGACTATTGCGTGTAAATTTCATTTTGAGCTACTGAGCTCTTTAAACATGATCTTTCTTCAACAGAAGGAAAGGCGATAGAGGAAAACATGCAAATAGAAGCCTAAAGTGCCATCTGCTAGCTGGATAGAAGACCACACAAAATATTTATGCAATATTTTAGTTTACCTGACTAAAATATGCAATTAGCTTTTCCCACGTTATGGACATTTTACTATTCAAAGCCTCAATTTCTTGTAAACATTTTTTTTATCTGCACTTCACAAGGTTTCCTTTTATATTCTCTTCAAACAACATCTAAGAGAAATTCACTCTGAACACAAGTCAGAAGCTAATGATATTATAAAGAGCGAAGACCTGTGTAAAGTGTGCTTACTCATATATACAGAACAGCATTAAACTTAATGAACCTGGAAAATTCACCACATCTGTCTGATGAAACATTTTGCGAACTGAAATTATGGGTGGTAATGAAAATACCGCTTGTTATGCTTTTTGCTAGTTGACAACACGGGTTAATTTAGTAAAGGCAAATAGACGAAGTTGCACTTTGCAAGGGTACTCCAAAGTTTAGTGAATGTGCTGAAATTTCTTTGCTTATAAAAATATGGAAATCTTCTGCAGCAGTCATGGAAAGTATGGTATGAATTTCTGTTGTTTATGGACCTGAGCTTACTGAAATCATCTGTGTAAATAACAAATGACTAAGTCACTAAATCTTTTTTCCTTTACAGTAAGCAGTTTGAAATTTTATTTGCCTGGAAAGTCGGACAATAAGAAATTGTCTAATAAGAAATAAACACCATTGTGTTCATCGGGTGCTTCATCCTGGGATTTTTTTGAAAGACAAAGTCTATCTCCGTTATATGTTTAAACGATTAAATATATATTTAAATGATTAATCACCTTCTATAAAACCCAGTGTCAGCTGCTGGTTTTATTATTGGGGAGCCAACAACCACCCCCCCCGGCGGCACCTTTAACACCCCACACTTGCTGTCTCCTGGTTGGTCCAGCACTTACCCCATCCAGGCAGCGGGCATCAGGCAGCGGGCGTCAAGACGGTGGCTCCTGTGCCCTTTCCTCCATCATGGCGGCTGTGCGTCTCCTCCTAGGTGTCTGATAGGATCGCCTGTCATTTCAGCCAATTGGGTGACAGGTCTCAAACCCGCTTCCTGATTGGCCGGGAGGAGGATCAGTGTTACAACAGAGAATATTCATTTGCTATTGTAACATACCTGGATGGCTCGGTTCACATTCTTTGCGCCCCGAGCCCACCCTATTTTGAAGCCTATTAGAGCTTCTGGCTCTAATCAGGTGCTTCGAAAAAATACCCCCAACATTGGAATTTATGCATCCGATGTCCTGTAAGGGACCAGATGCATGGATGGCGGGGACGGCACCCTTAATGGATGGGCCTCCTCTGATAAAACCTTTTTTTCTGCAAACATCTTTCAGATCTATCAACGGCTGCTTAATGTTATATTGGATTAAAACATTTACTATTAGCTCAGCTATGTTGATTATTTCCCAGCAGTAGATGGGTTTAATTAACAATAATTGTGTTAACGAGCGCTCAGACTGGAATTCCATTGTAAAGCATATCTAAAGCCAATAACTAAATAAATAATGTAATACTGTTCAGTATTGTAGCTTGCTAGTCATTAGATGTAGAGAGCTCATTAGATTTCTTTTTCAGGCGTTTTTTCTCTCATTGTCATCGGGTAATCCTGTAACTAACATACTTCCTGCCTACACTGTTTTCTCCACTTTATGTATATATATGTGTCACACAGTCTCAACCACAAACATGTTTGCCTTTGTTCACCTCAATTACAAGGTGGATTGATGGGACTAGTAGTTTACACACAAAGGATAAGGTTCTGTGGGTATTCTTTTAAACCCACAGAACTGTCAGGGACATGTCATTTCTGGCAAGATCACCTGGTATTTTCTGTGCTAGCAGAAACTGTTCTTGGCCTGACAAAAAAAAGGAAATGAATGCAACTATCAAATTCAATGACTGATAAGCTGCAATATATCACGTTTTTATTTTAGGGTTTTATGTGCATCAATTGTTAATAAAGCAGCATCTTAAAGTGCAATAGGATCAATCCAAAAACTCTAACACAAGAAAAATGATCTTGATTTTAGCCATGTAACTGTAATTAACTGTCATTTTTGTGGAAATAAGGCTGGTGATACACTGATCAAAATGTTGACAGATTAACCACTTCCAGACCAGGCTTTTCCTGGCACTTTTTGTTTAAGTGTTGCATTCAGTATTTTTTTGCTAGAAAATTACTTAGAAAACCCCCAAACATTATATATTTTTTTTAAAGCAGAGGCCCTAGAGAATAAAATGGCATTCATTGCACATTTTTATGTAACACAGCATTTGTGCAGTGGATTTTTAAAAAAATATAAAAGATGATGTTACGTCAAGTAAATAACCAAACATGACGCATTTTAAAATTGGGCACACCCGTGCAACGGAGACAAACAACGTAAATTTTACAATCCATAGGCAACGTTTTTAAAACCCTTTACAGATTACCACATTGGATGTACAGAGGATGTCTAGTGCTGGTATGACTGCCCATGATCTGACATCCGTGGTAATATCTCAAACGTGTGGGAAGATCTCTGTGTACGTGCATGCTGGACCGACGCGTTCACCTTTGCGTGCGATCACCGGGAGACGGGGGAGAGGGAACTTTACTTTTTTTTAAACTATTCATTTATTTTATTCTTTTTATTTTAACGCTGTTGCTTTACATTTTTTTCTTTTGATAAGCAATAACCACCAAAAGCCCAGCGACGTGCCCGTACAGAAGTGGTTTCTAAAGTGGAACTAAACCCTCCTTCACTTTACAGCCAAGCAAGCTGCCATCTTAGACTGTGTTTGATCTGCAGTTGCCCTGATGCTGCACATGTGATCATTTACAACACTAGCCATTTGATGGCTATACAATTCAGTTGATAGGAAAAGCAACTGTGACAGCTATCATTCAAGGTATGCCTTGAACAGTTTTGAGAAACAATTAAATTGATGGGTTTAGTTCCATTTTAACAGGGACCAGATTACTTTTTTGATCAATGTGTGGCTGTCCCTCCTCAACAGAAATCAATTATTTGATTGACTTCTGTTAACCTCCCTGGCGGTATTCCCGAGTGTGGCTCGGGGTGGATTTTCAGAACCAAGAGCGGTAACCCCGAGCCACACTCGGGATTGCATCGCTGGATCCAGGCAGAGTTACTCACCTTGTCCCCTGGATCCAGCGATGTCCCCCGCCGTGTCTGCGGGCTGTGTCCGCTGCTCCGATGCCTCTGTGTGCCGGGCTCCGTTCCCTGCGAGCGTCGCGTCGCACGGGGACGGAGACCGGTGGGAAATTCAAAAAGTGAAACACACACTATACATACAGTACACTGTAATCTTATAGATTACATTACTGTATGAAATCATTACACATCCCCTTTGTCCCTAGTGGTTTGCCCAGAGCCCTGCATGCACTTTTATATAATAAATGTCATTCTTTCTGCCTGGAAACATGACAATGTCCATGGCAACCAAAAAGCCTCCCTTTACGTCAAAAGTGGTTTTTGATCAGCTAGAAAACAGCGATAGTAAATAAGAATCATTTGCAGAATTGAGTGATACTGATTTTTGAGGAAATTTGTCATCAGAAACTGAAAGTGACGACAGCGACAATTCTGCAACTGAGCAAATTTCTGCGTTTTTGGTTTGATTACATTATTGAATAAATTTTATTACTATTATATTATTATTTTTGATAATTATTTTTAGTTATTTATTATATTATAATTTATGATTTCATTTTTCAAACTTTTTCATACCCGGGATGTCTACTAGACTGTTGTTTGGACAGATTTAAGTGAGTTATTCCTAAGAATTGCAGGCCTACAATACATAACACCAAATTTCCATGCAAAAAAATGGTACCGCTTTTGGAACAAAATTCCTGACATAATCATACCGCCAGGGAGGTTAAAGCAGTGGTTCTCAAATCCGGTCCTCGGGACCCCCCAACAGGCCAGGTTTGCAGGAAAACTGAAATACATCACAGGTGATATAATTTGCTGCTCAGTGATTGCAGTATTCTAGTCTGCATCTCCCCAAGGTAATACTTAAAATCTGGCCTGTTGGTGGGTCCCGGGGACCGGAGTTGAGAACCACTGTGTTAAAGGGACATGTTGGAAAATGTTCTTGATCAGTGGCTGCAGCCAATTAATTGCAGCTGCTAAGAATGAAATGTCCCGGCAGGGGAATTCTTTCATCCACCTCCATCTGTGTGGATGGAGAAATCAGTTTTGTTTTTTCATTTAGCCAAAAAAAAAACAGTGCATGCCCAGCTTTTTGTATTTCCATTTTTGCAGTCAAATTTGAGAAAACCCCACTTTAATGGAGGGATTCGCCCTGCCGTAATATTGTATTCTGACAGTGGGGATTCCTGCTGTCAGAATACACTGATCAGCACTGCAGCCAATTGACTGCATGCACTGATCAAATGAACATTTTCCAGCATTCCCATTTGAGACAAGCTGATCATTAGATCGATTTCTCTCAAAAGGGAACAGCCATACAGGGATCGAAATCTGTCTGTTCCTTGCTGAACTGGCTGATCTATGGCCAGCTTAAAGTGGAGTTCCATCCATGCAAGCAAAAAGTGTAGCTGCTGAGTTTTAACAATCGGCCACTCACCTGTCCCTCGCTCCAGCGATGCGGTCACCCAAGGGCTTGCTCTTTGCCCCCTCCCCTCGGCGGCGCCAGCATCATAACTGTGGGCGCCCGGCTTTGGCTTCAAAGCCGGGCACGCACTGCGCATGCGCGAGTCGTGCTGCGCCTTGTGACTGGCCGCCTAAATATTCTGGGACCTGTGACGTGTCCCAGAAGATCGCCGAGTGGGAGGGGGGAAGGTGGACTTCCTTCCCTGAGCCGCAGCGCCAGGGGAGGAAGTGGACTTGGGACCCTGTGAAAACAGGGTGCCTGGTCACCCCTCCCCCAAAAAAAGACATGGCAATTGTGGCATGTTGGGGGGGTCACCTTCCATTAAAGCGGAAGTTCCACTTTAGGCTGATTCTAAGACTTTCTACACAGCCCAAATCCAGCCATACATGGATCGAAATTCAGCAGGTTCAGCAGGGACTGGCTGAATTTTGATCCCTGTATGGGTAGGCTGATTGTACAGAAGTCAATTGACTTCTGTACAACCACCCTGTCAGATATTTCTTGATTGATCAGTGCTGCCAGCTATAACCAGTGGCATTACTCAGTGTATTCTGATGGTGGGGATGTCTCCCCACCATCAGAATACAATAACACAGAGGGAAGAATTCCCCCCCATCCACAAGTAGTGTGTAGATGGATGAATTGGGCCATTTTTTTCCACTTAGCCCACTGGTTAAATGAAAAAAAAAATGAAGCCTTACACTGCCTTACACTGAGCTAAACCTCATCAACACACAGTGCAAATGGTTTCTAATTTTTTAATCTTTTGTTAGGATAGACAGTGTTCAAATTTAGTTTATACCTGATACTGAAAAGCTGAGAACACGGTAAAGACAGGGCTAATTCTCTTTTACATTACCCCTCCTAAACATTACAAAGTATTTAAGGATTTTAAGCATGTAAAATGCCCTTAAAAATATAACCAGCAATTTTTATGTATAGTCATTTTAAAGTTATACTATGTAAGGCTGCATGCACACTAGCATTTTTTTAAGGTGAAAAAACACTGTAAAAATCCCTGGATAAAAAACGCTGTTAATAGCTCTTTGTAGTAGCGTTTTAGGAGTGTTTAGGAGCATTTAAGAGCATTTAGGAGCATTAGCATTTCATTGGCATTTTTCAGTAAGAGGGAAAAAAAAGCTCAAAAACTGCTATTAGTAGCGTTTAGGAGTGTTTAGGTGCGTTTATCAGAGTTTAGGAGCGATTCTGCGAGCAAAACGCTCCAGAAAACAAAAACAATTATTTTTCTGCTCCTAGATGCTAAAGCTCAAAAAATGCTAATAGCCTAAAGTAGTGTACATGGACACATAGGATAATACTATTTAGCTTCTAGGAACAGAAAAAATGCTAATAACAGCTTCTAGGAGCTTACAAAATGCTAGTGTGCATGAAGCCTTAATGAAAACATATAAAAAATATAAAGCAAGTGTTATCTCAATTTGGCTGCAAAAGCAGGAATACACTTCAGCCCCGGAAGGATTTACCCCCTTCCTGACCAGAGCACTTTTTGCGATTCGGCACTCCGCCGCTTTAACTGACAATTGCGCGGGCGTGCAACGTTGTACCCAAACAAAGTTGGCGCCCTTTTTTTCGCACAAATAGAGCTTTCATTTGGTGGTATTTGATCACCTCTACGTTTTTTATTTTTTGCGCTATAAACAAACAAAGGACGACAATTTTGAAAAAAACACATTTTTTTTTTACTTTTTGCTAAAATAAATATCCAAAAAAAATGAAAAAACAAATGTATTCATCAGAAAAAGGAAAGTTGCCTTCCAAGGCGTGCCACCGTCCTATAAGTCAGAACAATAGTCAAATGTATAGGAAAAACCTATATAGTGCATGGTGGACTTTGTAGGTAGACTAAGCAATACGATAAAAGTATATTTTATTTTACAAATTGTTAAAAATGAACAGTCAAAGACCGAATAAAATGTAATATGTGAGTACTCATGACAAAAAAGTACCAACAAGGTAACAGACAGTCTACAGGATGTTATACTAGATTTCATCAGGATGTGATACGAAGTACCAAATGTATGTAGTAAACAGTATTTGGTACTTCATATCACACTCTGATGAAATCTATTAATTTTTAACAACTTGTAAAATAAAATATACTTTTATCGTATTGCTTAGTCTCGTGTGTGCCTACAAAGTCCACCATGCACTATATAGGTTTTTCCTATACATTTGACTTTTGTTCAAATTTATTCATCAGTTTAGGCCGATATATATTCTTCTACATATTTGTGGTAAAAAAAATCGCAATATGCGTATATTGATTGGTTTGTGCAAAAGTTATCGCGTCTACAAACTATGAGAATTGACTTATGGCATTTTTATTATTATTATTATTTACTAGTAATGGCGGTGATCTGGGATTTTTAGTGGGACTGAAATATTGCGGCAGACAGGTCAGACACTTTTAACACTTTTTTGGGACCATTGACATTTATACAGCGATCAGAGCTAAAAATAGCCACTGATTACTGTATAATTGTCACTGGCAGGGAAGGGGTTAACCTGCAAGGGGCACTCAAGGGGTTAACTGTGTTCCCTCAGCATGTTCTAACTGTGTGGGGGCTGGGGTGGCAGGGGCATGACAATTTAACTGATCCCGATTACAGGGAACAGTAGATCTCTGTCATGTTGCCTGACAGAATGGGAAACCGCCATGTTTACATCGGGCGTTCCCCGTTCTTCCTCTCTAAAAGGCGATCGTGGGTCATGCTCACGGAGTACGCAACGGGTGCGAGCGCACGCCCACACGCAACTGTGGCTGCGCCGTTCGCCATTTCTGGACAGCGATCTGCGCAGCAATGCCATCCTGCCAGAGTAAATGTATGCGACCCGGTCAGATTGGATCGCCTTTTCAGCCAATCAGGTGACAGGTCTCAAGACCCGCTTCCTGATTGGCTGGGAGGAGGATCAGTGTGAAAACAGTGAATATTCATTCGCTATTGTCACACAACTGGGTGGGCTTCAGGTGCAGTGCTCTGCGCCCTGAGCCCACCCTTTTTGAAGCCTATTAGAGCCTCTGGCTCTAATCACATGCTTCAAAAAAACACACCCCCGCCATTGGAATCCATGCATCCGGCGTCCTGCATGTAGATCAGGGGGCAGGACGCATGGATAGGGGGGCGGCGTCCATGCTCCCCTAATGGACGTGCTGCCACTGATCAAAGGGTGTAGTGTGGGAGGGGCTTTTACTAGGGGGAACACAGGATCCAATGCCTTCCTTACTGACAGGACAGCAATCTGCCTTGTTTACATAGGCAGATTGCCGTTCTCCTTGTGTACTGAATGATCAGCGGGTGCCAGCAGACATCTAGTCCGCAGGACCCACTGATTCGCTCCCGCTGCTCACATTTTTCTAAATATTTTATTCTATCTTTTCATGTGACAACACTGAAGAAATGACGCTTTGCTACAATGTAAAGTAGTGAGTGTACAGCTTGTATAACAGTGTAAATTAGTTGTCCCCTCAAAATAACTCAAAACACAGCCATTAATGTCTAAACCGCTGTCAACAAAAGTGAGTACACCCCTGGTGAAAATGTCCAAATTGGGACCAAAGTGTCAATATTTTGTGTGGCCACCATTATTTTCCATTATGTTGCCTTAAGTTATAATAAAATATTTAAAAAATGTGAGGGGTGTACTCACCTTTGTGAGATACTGTATATATATAAGTGATTCTGCGCTGCGCTGCACAGCCACCCTGTAGCAGTACAACTGCTATAGGGCGGACAGCAAGTGGTTAAGTATCCTTATCATGGTGTGTCAGTGTTGGGAACTGTGTCTGTAGCATGATAGAGTATATTTTGTGCACCATTAGAATAAAGTAACCCAAGTCTCCTGTGAAATGTCCAGGAAATGCATTGCAACAATATATCTGAAGATAGAATGTCAAGAACAGGATACTCATTAATTGTTGCTAACTCAAGAAATATGATTTTTTTCATAAAAAATATTGTGCCTTCTGTGATAAATCTGTGGACAAATGAAAGTGACAGGACTCTGGGTATGTAAACAGCATGAGAAGCAATAAGAGCAGTTACATTATAAAATAACATATGTGACAGTGGTAAATGGGCATTAAATAGGTTGTGAGATATGAAAACATATACAAAGGTAACAGATGTGTCTCTTCTCCCCATTCACCAGTAGCAGCTGTGAATTTCTGTGTAGTTTTTATCTTTTCATTATAAAATGACACAATATAAAGTTTGACTGCAGCTGGGCATTGTAGTGTCAGACTCTATCACTGGGGACACGCTGCTTACCAAACCAGATCAGTGATGCACACAATCACTTTCTTTTCATGGCTTGTGACAGATCTCCAATAAACCAAACACATATGTATAATGGGAAATAGCAGGGTGGCACGTAATGCCTAAAAAGGGTAAAGGACAGAGCAGGGCTGTAAGAAGCATAGCAAAGCATTATGCTGCACCACTAAACAAGCACTAAAAGGCAGAACCTGCCTATATATTGAGTAGGGAATTTGATGCACAATTTCAATGAAACTTTCATATTTGTTCATGAAAATTGCTTGAAAAATGAGCTACTCTTTATTCTGCTATTAAAAAGGTGCGTGTTTTTGGTTGCATTGTGGGTAATTTTGCTGATTTCGATGTTCTTTGTATTTACTCGTTTCTGTTTTGTGTATTTTAGTATTATTTGTATAATGTCTCCATCTTTTTTTTTTTTACAACCTCAATACCAAAAATGTTGGGACGCTGTGTAAAATCTGCATAAAAACAGAATGCAATGATTTGCAACTTCCATAAACCCATATTTTTTCACAATAGAAAATAGAAAACCTATCAAATGTTTAAACTGAGAAAATGTACCGTTTTAAGAAAAAATAAAGTCATTTTGAAATTGATGGCAGCAACATGTCTCAAAAAAGTTCGGACAAGGCCATATTTATCACAATATAGCATCCCCTCTTCTTTGAACAGCAATCTGTAATAGACACGTGCGGTTCGTTTAGTTCTGAATTCATATTCTGACAAATTTCTCATTATTCGGAGACATGGATATATCCAAATACCCCAATTACAATATCAACAAATTTTTACTGAATGTTCCGAATAACGAAACAAAGTTCGTCTGAATTTTGGAAATTCGGACTGAAATTCGAATCAAATTTTACATCGAACTCCAGTCGAATTCTAACCGTACACATGTTGCTAAAATCAAAGACTGTGTGTTATTCAAGTACCATTTAGAAATAATGCTGTTTTTGTTAAGCCAAAGGCGATTTAAAGAGTCATTGTAATCATTTGATGAAGATTTTTCTTTAGTTTGTTCACTTTGCCACATTCAAATTAAAAAAAAAAAATCTAAAGTTTTAATTTCAACTCATTCAAAATGTATTGTAAATTTATTGTAAATGTTTTGAATTGAAAAAAAAAACGGCAAATTCAAAGAAAGTTCGAAAAAGACATGAAACTAATTCTGAATACGAATTGAACGAATCAACCAAATTTAATGAAACTAAATAACTAAATTAACCGGTTACGGACCGACTCATGTACTTTCATTGCTGCAATGTGGCAGCATATCGCAAATCGCCATTTATAAACGGTGATTAGCGCATGCGTGGCTAGTGGGCGGGAGCGCGCCGGCGGCAGCGCGCTCTCATGTCCCCCGCACGCTCCATGAGTGTGGCCGTGAGTCGGACAGACTCGATGTCCACCAGCGACCCACGATCACCTATTACACAAGAGGAGCGGGGAACCAGCGATGTAAACACAGTGGTTCCCCGCTCTGTGAGGCAGCATAACAGAGATCTACTGATCCCTGCCATTGGGATCAGTTAGATCTGTCCTGTCCCTGGCAGCCCAGCCCCCACACAGTTAGAACACAGTGAGGGAACACAGTTAACCTCTTGATTGCCCCCTGCAGGTTAACCCCTTCCCTGCCAGTGACATTTATACAGTAATCAGTGTTTTTTCTTTGTATAAATGTCAATGGTCCCAAAAAGTGTCAAATATGTTCGACATGCCCGCCGCAATATTGCAGTCCCGATAAAAATCGCAGATTGCCGCCATTACTAGTAAAAAAAAATAGTAAAAACATCATAAATTAATTCTCATGGTTTGGAAACACGGCAACTTTTGCGCAAACCAATCAATAAACGCTGATCATAATTTTTTTTACCACAAATATGTAGAAGAATATATATCGGCCAAAACTGATAAATACATTTGTTTTCCTTAAAAATCAATAAAATGTTGAAAGAGAATAAGTTTGTTTTTTTTATATTTTTTTTTTTGGATATGTATTATAGCAAAAAGTAAAAAATATAATTTTTTTTCAAAAGAGTTTTTTTGTTTATAGCGCAAAAAATAAAAACCGCAGAGGTGATCAAATATCAGCAAAAGAAAGCTCTATTTGTGGGGAAAAAAGGACGTCAATTTTGTTTGGGTACAACATCGCACAACCGCGCAATTGTCAGTTAAAGCGACACAGTGTCGAATATCAAAAAGTGCCCTGGTCAGGAAGGGGGTAAATCCTTCTGGGGCGGAAGTGGTTAACGAATTGAAACAAAACAAAATACATTTTTTCGCCAAGCACATGTCTAATCTGTAAACTTCTGTGAGCTGGGGAGACCGGTTGCTAGAGTTTTGGGAGGGGAATGTTGTCCCATTCTTGCCTGATATATGATTCTAAATGCTCGACAGCCCTGGGTCTTCTTTGATATATTTTTCATTTCAAGATGCGCCAAATATTTTCAGTTGGTGAAAGGTCTGGTCATGCGGTGTGTGGTTTAGCATTGTCCTGCTGAAATATGCAAGACTTTATTTGGAATAGACGTCTGCATGGGAGCATATCCTGCTCTAAAACTTGGATATATCTTTCAGCATTGATGGTGTCTTTCCAAATGTCTAAGCTGCCCATTCCACAGTCCATATTCCCATCCCACACTTCCTGGAATGTGCTCTTTAGGCTGCCGGGTGCTGTAGCGATCATCAGCTGGATACTGGAACCCATACGATATGTGAAGAAAGACCACATCACAAAGCACTGTAGTGCAACATTTCAGAGCCACGCAGTCCCCCTTCATTAGCTGCCCATTCCATATGCACTAATGCACCCCCATACAATCAGAGATGCAGGCTTTTGAATGGAGCGCTGATAACAAGCCAGAAGGTCCCTCTTCTCTTTAGTCTAGAGGACATGATGCCCATTGTTGCCAAGAAGAATGTCAACTTTTGATTTGTTTGACACAAAACAGTTTACTACTTTGCAACAGACCATTTTAACTGAGCTTTGGCCCCCGAGAAGACAGTGACATTTCTGGATCATGTTCAGATATGGCTTCTTGTTTGCATGATAGAGCTTTAACTTGCACTTTTGGATGGCACGGTATAACTGTGTTCACAGACAGTGATTTTTGGAAGTATTCCAGAGCCCATGCAGTCATGGCCATCACAGAATCATGCCCCTTTTTAACACAGTGTCCTCTGAGGGCCAGAAGGTCACAGGCATCCAATACTGCATTTTAGCCTTGTTCTTTGCGCACAGAGATTTCTCCTGATTCTCAGAATCTTTTGATGATATTATATTCTGTAGATAATGATATATCTAATGTCTTTGCAATTTTATGTTGAGGAATAGGGATGGGCAGAATACCCCCCCCCCCCGTTCGGTTTGCACCAGAACATGCGAACAGGCAAAAAATTTGTGCGAGCATGCAAACCCTATTAAAGTCTATGGGACACGAACATGACAAATCAAAAGTGCTAATTTTAAAGACTTATATGCAAGTTATTGCCTCAAAAAGTGTATTGGGATCTGGGTACTGCCCTAGGGGGGTACCAATGCAAAAAAAAGTTTTTAAAATTACCATTTTTTCAGGAGCAGTGATTTTAATAATGCTTAAAGTGAAAAATTAAAAATGAAATATTCCTTTAAATATCATGCCTGGGGAGTCCCCTTAGTCTGCCTATAAAGTGGTGCATCTGTGTGACGTTTAGAACAATGCAGCTGTCTTTGCTGTGGCAGTTTATTTATAGGCAAGGGCAAGGCCACCTGGTGATGTAAGTGGGGGACCCTGCCCCCTCCAACATCACATGATGTCAGAAGGGGGCGGGGTCACTCGGTTACATCACCGGATGGCCCCGCCCTTGCTTATAAATAAACTGTTACAGCAAAGACAGCCCATTCGGCAAATTGCCTCTGCATTTTTGATTTTGCATTTTTCGGGTCGTCGGCGCCATGACTGATGTGGATTACATCGCGGGACACTTTATTTTAAAATAAAGGACTTGTCCCAAACTGTTATCTGTGGTTTTTATTTTTTAACACTTTTTTGGTGAAAGGGTAGGGGTACAATGTGCCCGATACCAATTCACATGGGGGGGGCTTGTTAAAAGGGGCTTCCAGATTCTGATAAGCCCCCTACCCGCAGACCCCGACAACCACCGGCCAGGGTCGTAGGGAAGAGGCCCTTGTCCCCATCAACATGGGGACAAGATGCTTTGGGGGATCAGGGTCTGGTATGGATTTTGGGGGGGTCACTTTTTTAAAATTTTGGTGCGGGGTTCCCCTTAAAATACATACCAGACCTGAAGGGCCTGATATGGATTTTGGGATTTTGGGGGGGATTTTGGGAGTATCCCATGCCAATTTTTTTAAAAAAATTGGTGTGGAGTTCCCCTTAAAATCTATGCCAGACCCTTATCCGAGCTTGCACCCTGGCATGAACTGTATATATAGTCTACACTGAATGCAGAGTATATATATATATATATTGCACTGTGTATGTATGTATGTATATATATATATATATATATATATATATATATATATATATATACGCAGTATCTCACAAAAGTGAGTATACCCCTCACATTTTTGTAAATATTTTATTGTATCTTTAAATGTGACAACACTGAAGAAATGACACTTTGCTACAATGTAAAGTAGTGAGTGTACAGCTTGTATAACAGTGTAAATTTGCTGTCCCCTCAAAATAACTCAACACACAGCCATTAACCACTTAAGGGCCGAGCTTCTTTTTGAGATTCAGTGTTTACAAGTTAAAATCAGGTTTTTTTTTTGCTAGAAAATGATTTAAAACCTAGAGAATACAGTGGCAGTCGTTGCAATACTTTATGTCACACCGTATTTGCGCAGCGGTCTTACAAGCACATTTTCTTTTTTTTTTTTTTTTAAATTTGAGTTAAAGAATAAAATAACAGTAAAGTTAGCCCAATTTTTTTCCATATTGTGGAAGAGAGTGCTACGCCGAGTAAATTGATATTCAACATGTCATGCTTCAAAATTGCGCCCACTCGTGGAATGGTGACAAACTTTGGCACTTAAAAATCTCCATCAGCGACGTTTAAAAATTTCTACAGGTTACCAGTTTTGAGTTACAGAGGAGGTCTAGTTCTAGAATTATTACACTTGCTCTAACGATCACTGAAATACCTTACATATGTGGTTTGAACACCGTTTTCTTATGCGGCCGTGACTTACCTATGCGTTCGCTTCTGGAGCGCTTTAAATTTTATTTTTATTTTCTTATTTATTTTACTTTTTATTTTTACATCGTCCTTTAAAAAAAAATGTGATCACTTTTATTCCTATTACAAGGAATGTAAACATTCTTTGTAATAGAAAAAAGCATGCCAGGACCTCAGATCTCATATTAAGGCCTCATACACACGGGCGTTTTATAATAAATAAGCAAAATGCCAGGTCCGACGTTTTTAAAAAATCGGCGTTTTTTGCGGCGTTTTGCATCGGTGTTAGCGAGCGTTAGTGAGCGTCGGCGTCAATAGACGTTTTTTTTTAAAAAATCAGTCCTCTGCTATTTTTCAACCTAAAAACGCCGGCGTCAAAAAACGCTTGTTAACGCCGGTACGACGTTAGCAAGCGTTAGTGAGCGTTTTGCCGATTGGCGTCAAAAAACGCCAAAACGCTACAGCTACAGAACGCGATGGTCCCGCGTTCTAAAAACAGCTCACTAACGCCGACGCCCTCTACTGCTCACTAACGCCGGCGTTTATAGAAGGCCATTGACTAACATGGAGAGCTGCAAAAAACGCCTACAAACGCAGGCGTGCAAAACGCCCGTGTGTATGAGGCCTTACACTTAAGTTCAAAAAAAAAAGGAAGAAAAAAATGACACTTGAATAATAAAAGTCTCCTTTAAGAGCTTTTGGCGGAATGTGACGCTTGACGTCGCTTCCGCCCTGCAATGTTATGGAGCCAACTGGGGGCCATCTTATCCTCAGTCGGCATCCAGCCTGTGGGGTGACACCCTCTGCTACCGGCGGGTCCGGGCAATCAGCAGTCCGGCCAATCAGCAGCTGTAAATGCACTGTGATCTCGCATAGCATTATGGGGAGCTCTGTGGAGGGCGAACTCACTGCGAGTGCCCCCCTATTTGGCGAACAGGCGAACTTACGGTCGACTTGAACATCAGGCCCATCCCTATTGAGGAACGTTATTCTGAAATTGTTAGACAATTTTTAGATGCAGTTTTTCATAAATTGGTGAACTTCTGCCCCTCTTTACTTTCTGACTCTCTAAGATGTTTTTTATTTTATATCTAATCATGTTACTAACCTGTTGCAAATTAACCTAATTAGTTGCAAAATTTTCTTCCAGCTCTTTCTTGTTAGTACCACTTTGCCAGCTTTTTGTTGCCCTGTCATCACTTTTTTGAGACATGTTGCTGCCATCAATTTCAAAATGATCTTACTTTTCTCTTAAAATGGCACATTTTCTCAGTTTAAACATTTGATATGTTTTCTATGTTCTATTGTGAATAAAATATGGGTTTGCATTCTGTATTTCTATAGATGTTATGCAGCGTCTTAACTTTTTGTTGTATTTTTTTTTCACTGACTGATTTTTTTTTTTTTATGAAAACACTAATACGGTTAATGAGGGGTAATTTTTTGGCCCAAGGGCAGGCCTGGGGTAGTTGAAAGCAGCTTCTGTAGCCCTCAGGAGCAATTTAAAGCCAATTGAACCTACAAAACACATTTGAAACCAACTTAAATTTTGCTCATCCCTAGTGAGTAGAGTTGAGTGAACTTCTAGAAGTCCGGGTTCTGCTGGTTCGGCCGAACTTCGGAACAAAGTCCGGGTTCGGGTCCGGACAGAACCCGAACTTTGTCCCGGACCCCGAACCCCATTGAAATCAATGGGGACCCAAACTTTTAGGCACAAAAATGGCTGTAAAATAGTGCTGGAAAGTCCTAGAGGTCTGCAAAAGGAAGGAAATGGGGGTAATGGTGGGACAAGTGACCTACAAAGAAATGGGGACAGGGAAATAACTTTAAATATTTTTCAAAAAATAAAAACATAAAAAAAGCAAAAATGGAGGTGAATGTGGATCATCTTCAAACTGGGTCTGAAAAGTATTAATTAACGGTAGAAGCCATATAACCATTCTAAAATCATCTTCAAACTGTGTCAAAAAAGTATAAATAAGCCGGGAGAACCCATATCACTGTTCTGCAAACATCTGGAAGCTGCGTGTGTCACTTTAAATAAAACCGGGAATAACTGAACATCTGTTCTGCAAACACCTGTACAGTCTGTGTGTCACTTTAAATATAACCGGCAATAACTGAACATCTGTTCTGCAAACATCTGTACAGTCTGTGTGTCACTTTAAATATAACCGGCAATAACTGAACATCTGTTCTGCAAACATCTGCAAAGTCTGTGTGTCCATTTAAATCAATAACGGCCAATATAAATTTACCTGTGTGTCTGAAACGTCTACAAACGTCTTGTCTACAAGT
>BLSH010005618.1:134516-148759 GCA_018402905.1 Glandirana rugosa | reverse complement strand
CGAACCCGGACTTTTTTTGAAAAGTCCGGGTTCGGGTCCGGGTCCCGGACACCCCAAAGTTCGGTACGGACCCGAACTTTACAGTCCGGGTTCGCTCAACTCTACTAGTGAGTAAATAAAACTGCACTCACATTGAAAACAATCATGTATATTAAATTGAACACTTTTCACCTGTAAATTTCAGAAGGTACATTTTCCCTTTAAATAGAAAACCCCCTTCCTTTTTTAACCACCCTTACCTGTTGTGCAGGGTTGTACTCAATTTACATACTGACCTGCTCAGGAAATCCAACTTTGTGCTTCTGCAAACCCCTGTCACAAGCTGGATGCCTCATCACCATTTTCTTCTCTGGCATCATCGCATGCCAGCTGTCTTTTACAAGTTCTTGCTACCAGCTGCAGATGATGTACAACCAAGTTAAAAAAGTAACAAATAAACAAAAAAATATTTATTCACTGGTGGGTGGGGTGCAAGGCAAAAAAGACATTTTGGGGAGTGCAGATTGGCTTCAAGTAAAAGTCTAGAAGAAAAAACCCTCTAGATAAACTATAAAGCATTGCAAAACTTTTAGGTTGTGACTTTATGATTAAGCACCTTGCATGCAAAATGCACAAAGGCTTCTTTAGCTTTGGTTGTTTGTGGATTCTAATTTGGTTAAATGGTCTGTGTAGCAATTATATATATATATATATATATATACTGTGTATATATATATACTGTGTGTGTATATATATATATATATATATATATATATATATATGAGTGCAGTTTTTGATAGGCACTATTTACACTTGCCGGCTTTTCTACAGTAAAACACATGAACATTACTGCATGAAAATGCACTTCAAGTAGAAATCACATTTTTTTCTAATGCTTGTTATAAATCTATGCATTGCATTGTGTTTTTAAAGAGAACCTATAAGGCACCATTCACACCTACGCATGTGCAATGTGAATATTATGATGGATGATGTCTCTTTGGTGAAGCACTTGAAAAATTAATCAAAAATATCACAGGAGGAAAGGTCCTTCTTCCATAGCAAAGGGGAATGTTTGTATTGGTGCAATGGTGTCCACTACACATATGCAAAGAATTAAGGGCAATGGTCTGGGCTCCAAATATCAGTCCATGAACAATAAAATGTATCAAGGCTCTTAAACTAGAGTCCATGACTCATTAGTCCATAAAAACTGGAAACAGCTCACTGAGTCAGCTCCATGAAAGGCAAGAAGCAGCTCTGCAGAAATGACAAGGAAAAAACACAGGGGCCTTCTAAGTGCAGCTGTATTGTAAACATTTCATTCATAGTTAAAATACTACTCACAAGGATGAGTGGTAAACAGACATAAAAGGCCTCACAGGACCACAGGGGAAACGTCCTATGCAGTGGGTTCCGGGGGAGGTCCGCAGCTATCGGTGTCATCCATCAGAGGTGGCGGGGCTGGTTGGTACTGGTGGATTCCAGCGTTTACGAGATCCGTGTGTGTCTCTGACAGGGAGGGGGAAACGTCACTTCCCGGAGGCTGTGCTGGACGTGAGGCTACGGTGACGTGTTCTCGGAGCGTGCGCTCCTTCATAAGGTGGGCCTTCTTCCATAGCAGAAAGTTCCAAAATCTCTTTTCCCTTGGGCTTTTACCTCCTCAAAACACAGAGCACCTCAGTGTTCCTCCCAAGCTGCAGCTGCTAGGCCAAAATTCAGCCCTACCTTTTGGCACAAGACTTGGAGCACAAAATACACCAAGTCTACGCCAAAGCCCTCTTCCAAATGAAGGGACACCCTTACTTCTAAGAGTAGGGGGATGCTTGTTACCATTTGCATTCCTCTGAGTCACAGACATCTCAGACCCTGTGGCTTCAAAAAGGTACACACTATATTTTGAAACACTACCCCCTCACTGCTTTTGTCTTTAAAATCAACCAAAAACTGCTCAATAGTGTTGGGTGAATGGTTTGGCCTGAGCATGAGTTCGGGCTGAACATTGGCTGTGCAGTGCCCTGATTGACCCTATGGTCTGATATGGATTGTAAGGGGAACCCCACATGTTTTTTTTTTTTTTTTGGTTTTGGCGTGGGGTTCCCCCCAAAATCCATTCTCTACACCATATCAAAGACCCTTTTCCAAGCATACAGCCTGGTAGGTCAGGAAAGGTGGGGGACTAGTGAGCCCCCCTCCTGAACCATACCAGACCACATGCCCTAAACATGGGGGGCTTTGGGGCGGGGGGAACAAGGGTCTCTTCCCCACAGCCCTGGGCTGTGGTTGTGGGGATCTGCAGACGGGAGATTTATCAGAATCTGGAAGCCCCCTTTAACAAGGGGGCCCCCAGATCCCGGCCTCCCCATGTGAATGAGTGTGGGGTACATAGTACCCCTACCCATTCACCAAAAAAGTGTCAAAAAGTAATAAAAACACAGAGACAGTTTTTGACAATTCCTTTATTAAAACTAAAAAGACAATGTCCCACCATGTAGATCTATTGTCAATCACGATGCCGCTGCAGCGCTGACCCGGGAAAAACAAAACCATCCACCCGCCGTGAAGGCAAAAGGGCGGGGCAACCTGGCAACGTCACCTGGTGGCACCACCCCCTTGTGATGTCACAGATCGCGCATGCTGGGTCGGTGATGTTACAAGGGGCGGTGCCATCAGGTGATGTCTCCAGGTGATCCCGCCCTTACCTATATAAGAACTGTCAAATGGGGAGGAGGCATCAGCCGTCAATGAGTGCGGAAGGTTTTTTTTCTTTTTTGGGTTCTGGTTTTGCAGCAATGTCATGATTGATGTTGGATTTACATCGGGGAACACTGTTTTTTATTTTTTAATAAAGGAATTATCAAAAACTGTCTCTGTGTTTTTATTACTTTTTGATACTCTTTTGTTGAATGGGTAGGGGTTCTATGCACCCCATACTCATTCACATGAGTGGGAGCACCCCCCCCATGTTAAGGGCATGTGGCCACATAAAGTGCAGGAGAGGGGACAGCTTGCTTTCCCCCCCTTTCTTGACCTACTAGGCTGTGTGCTCAGATAAGAATCTGTTATGGATTTTGAGGGGGGGCACGCCTTTTTTTTTTTACATTTTGGCATGGGGTTTCCCTTAAAATCCATACCAGACCCTAAGGGCCGTCAATTGCAACACGAGTCAATTTAAATGTGATTTGACTAGTTTTTTTTCTTTAGAAATGTCATTTTTCCTTCAGCATGTTCTATACATGGTAAAGATGTGCCACTTTACAGGCAGACTAAGGAGATCCCCTTAGGCACTATATTTAAAGGATTTTTTCATTTTTATTGTTGCACTTTTGGACCTTAAGGCCCACTGCAGCACATTTATAATAAACTGACTGTGGATGTGTGACATGTCCCAGTAGTTTTTTGGCTGGGTGGGGGTCAAATTCCGCTCTTCTAGCCTAAGAAGAGAACATTAAAAAAAAAGGTGACCCAAACTAAATTTACAGGTGCCACTCAAGGCTCCACCAGGTCCTCCAATTTAGCAACTGCTTGGAGCACAGACAAAGACCGAGATCGTCCCATCTCTAGGAATCTAATGGAAAAAGGGAAAAGTCCTGGAAGTTGCACATCTCTGCAAAGCCTTGTAAGAAGGAGTATGACAGCCTCAGCCTGGGCTCCAACCAGGCCATGCCCCCAAAGCATTTCACACCGCCCATGGAGTTTAGTTCCCCATGACTAAGTTCTGTAGGCAGAGTGCAGGGCCGTTGTTAGAAATCATGGGGCCCCGTACAGCCTACCTAACGGATGCCCCCCCCCCCGACCCCGCCCACCTAAAAAAAATGCAGCCTTGTCTTCAAGTGATATTTGTTTTTCTCCTGCCTGTAATAAATTTGATTAGACAAAGCTTCAAACACACCTGAGCTCATCCCTGCTAATGAGACCTGCATGGCACCAGCAACCTGTTGATCGCTGATGTAAACAGACAGGGGTCCATTTACATCCAGACTCCCGTAGACCTACATGAAGGTCTGCACAAAAAAATTGACTAATGGATCTAACTGGAAAGCTTGGGCAAATAGTTCCTAAAGGGGAGTGGTTGGGGGCATTAAAAACATAGCTCAGCCATTTACTGCCCCCCAAACACAAATGTAATCAAGCATCTCATGCTTATGATTACCATCATTATTATGATCAGAGAAAAGCATCTGCTCTGTCACTGTGTCACATGGTTGTTAAATGCTGACTTTGTTATGGCTGTACTGTGTTATAATCTGTAACACAGTACAGCCAAAAATCAGCACCCAACAGCCATGTGACACAGTGACAGAGCAGATGCTGTGCTCTGATCATTATAGGTACACAGTGGGGAGTCAGAGAGCGTACCTTCCTAATACAGTACTCAGTGTCAGTGTGTGCAGCTGCTTGCCTGAGACTGTGCATTGCCGCCCGCCATAGGATTAAGCCTGCTTGTGCCGTCTCAGCCTTCCGAGTCCCCGCCTCACATCAGTCTCCCCCTCCGTCCACGGAACTTACTGAGGAGGGAGCATTGTAGAAAAGAATCACTCCGCCAGGGAAGGCAGAGGCAGTGTGTGGCCGCGGCCGGTGCTATAATATGGGCAGCGCATGGACTTATCTGCCTGCGCCCGAAAAAGAAAAAAAAGTCCCTCCTCCGCTGCCACCTCCTGGGCCCCTATGTGGACCTGATGGGGCCTAGGAAATTTGAATTACCATTTGATTAGAAAGTCCAGCAGGGTATTGTTTTTTAAAAAAAAACATTTTATATATTTTTTTATTTATTTAGGCAAAAAATAACTTTAAAGCTGCCCGGGCCCCCCTGCTGGACTGATAGAGCCCAGGCCCAGTACAACAGGGCTGGTTGTACTGCCCTATCAGCGGCCCTGGCAGAGTGAAATGTGTTGGGGGCGTGGCCTGGTTGGAGCCTGGGCTAAGGCTGTCATACACCTTCATACGAGGCTTTGCAGAGATGTGCAACTTCCAGGACTTTCTATTAAAAAAAAGGCACTTGCCCTTAGAAAAAAAATCTTCCAAATGTGGCGGTGGGTGGGTTTTTTTTAGGTGAAGTTATGCTTTAACACACTGGCATACATAAAAAGCACCTGACAGATATCCATGGGCATAGATCAAACATGTCATATTCATGTAGCAATTTTCAGGCAAATATAATATGCTGGTTTAAAACAGAGAGTGGATATCTGGTCTCAGTGGGACACTGCTGTGTTTACTCATACATCATATAATGCAGGGATGATGTGGAGCATTATCTGTCTGAGTGTTTTCTTCATGCTGCAGACAATACTCTTGTGGTGGAAAGAATGGACACAAGTGATGTGACTATTTCCCTTTTCCTCCAGAATATTTTCCCCCATTCATTTAAATAAATTGTACTTTGCTTGCATTATATTCCTGAAGTAAGTGAAGTGCAGAGAACATTTGTAAAGCAAAGAGCTGCAAGGTCATACCACTGCTTTATAAAGCAACCCTTAAATGAGTAAAATATGTAATTTCCATATGCTTCTCTGCATGAAAATAGCTTCTGGTAACCCAACAACTCTGTCGTATTACTGTCTCACATACAAGACATTCTGCAATAAGAAAAGCTTATATAATGTAACAAGACCACAGGCAGTATAATGATAGTAATTGCATTACCTTTAATGCTACAGCTAGCACTGTCCATTAAATTAGATCAAATCAGTGAACAGCAATGGATGTTTAGACAAGACACGTACAATGAAATTGTGAAGAAGAGATATTTAGATTTATTGTTTCACAGATAATGGCTGACTGATTTGCTGTAGCTTAATTTCTTAGTTTATCACCCATGATAGAATGACTCTTGAGCAGTTATTTGCCAACACGCTTTGATAGACTCTGTCAAAGAAAATGTTAAAGTCTGACATCAAACATAACTGAAGCTTGCTCTGTATTTCCTATTATAATGTAGGCTTAGTCACTCTCTGATGTTACTGCTGAAAA
The DNA here is from genome assembly GCA_018402905.1 of Glandirana rugosa. Classification (NCBI taxonomy): domain Eukaryota; kingdom Metazoa; phylum Chordata; class Amphibia; order Anura; family Ranidae; genus Glandirana; species Glandirana rugosa. Next base: position 142,807 of record BLSH010005618.1, on the reverse strand, counting down.
AACTTCATAAGGGAAGTAAAAAGATGAGCAAAAGGATAGAAGTATTATGGAAGGAGATAAATATAGTATTATGTTTTCAAAGAGGACCTATACTTAAATGTTAATTTAATGATATGGTTATGCTGGGATAGGTAAATACAAAGGCTGAAGTATCTAATTGGTATAGTTGTTTTATCAATTACCACTATGTTTTGCAGTTAGATAGATGACTACTAGACTTGGCTTCATCTGCATTCTGCATCATATGAAAGTATATTAGCCTGTGACTATAAGGCCTCAGCTACAGAGTCCTGTGACCATAACTCATCAGCTATAAAGTCCTGTGACCATACGTCACTAACTATATAGTCCTGTGACCATACATCATGAGCTCTACAGTCCTGTGACCATAAGTCATCAGCTCTAGAGTCCTGTGGCCGTAAGTCATCAGCTATAGAGGACCGTGACCATAGGTCATCAGCTAGAGGCCTGGGACAATAGGTCATCAGCTATAGAGTCCTGTGACCATACGTCACCAACTATATAGTACTGTGACCATACATCATGAGCTCTACAGTCCTGTGACCATAAGTCATCAGCTCTAGAGTCCTGTGGCCATAAGTCATCAGCTATAGAGGACCGTGACCATAGGTCATCAGCTATAGAGGCCTGGGACAATAGGTCATCAGCTATAGAGTCCTGTGACCATAAGTCATCAGCTATAGAGGATGGTGACCATAGGTCATCAGCTATAGAGGCCTGGGACATTAGGTCATCGGCTATAGAGTCCTGTGGCCATAAGTCATCAGCTATAGATTACTGTGTTCCAAGGCCCACTGTTTACCCTGACAGTGCGTCTGGACAATATCGCTTGCTACTGAGACCATAAGTCATCGGCTATATGTATGTATATATGGGTCCTGTGGGGCATAGCTTAGCAAGCTGCTGTGCCTGCATGAAGACCTGTATATTTCATTGTCCTAGTTACATAATTAGTTAGATTGAAAAGACACAAGTCCGTCTAGTTCAACAAATAGAAAAGAATGAGCTATTAGAAACCCTCCATATACATAATTCTATACCTATAGTTAATCCAGAGGAAAAGCAAAAACCCCAATAAAGCATGATCAAATTCCTTCAAGTGGGGGAAATATATACATAGTTCTGTGACCATACATCATGAGCTCTACAGTCCTGTGACCATAAGTCATCAGCTCTAGAGTCCTGTGGCCATAAGTCATCAGCTATAGAGGATTGTGACCATAGGTCATCAGCTAGAGGCCTGGGACAATAGGTCATCAGCTATAGAGTCCTGTGACCATACGTCACCAACTATATAGTCCTGTGACCATACATCATGAGCTCCACAGTCCTGTGACCATAAGTCATCAGCTCTAGAGTCCTGTGGCCATAAGTCATCAGCTACAGAGGACCGTGACCATAGGTCATCAGCTAGAGGCCTGGGACAATAGGTCATCAGCTATAGAGTCCTGTGACCATACGTCACCAACTATATAGTCCTGTGACCATACATCATGAGCTCTACAGTCCTGTGACCATAGGTCATCAGCTCTAGAGTCCTGTGGCCATAAGTCATCAGCTATAGAGGACCGTGACCATAGGTCATCAGCTATAGAGGCCTGGGACAATAGGTCATCAGCTATAGAGTCCTGTGACCATAAGTCATCAGCTATAGAGGATGGTGACCATAGGTCATCAGCTATAGACGCCTGGGACAATAGGTCATCAGCTATAGAGTCCTGTGACCATAAGTCATCAGCTATAGATTACTGTGTTCCAAGGCCCACTGTTTACCCTGACAGTGCGTCCGGACAATATCGCTTGCTACTGTGACCATAAGTCATCGGCTATATGTATGTATATATGGGTCCTGTGGGGCATAGCTTAGCTAGCTGCTACGCCTGCATGAAGAATTATATATTTCATTGTCCTAGTTACATAATTAGTTAGATTGAAAAAGACACAAGTCCGTCTAGTTCAACAAATAGAAAAGAATGAGCTATTAGAAACCCTCCATATGCATAATTCTATACCTATAGTTAATCCAGAGGAAAGCAAAAACCCCAATAAAGCATGATCAAATTCCTTCCAGTGGGGGAAATATATACATACTGTATATTATCCACTTCAATACCAGGCACTTACCCCCCCTTCCCGCCCAGATAAATTTTCAGCTTTCAGTTCTGTCGCATTTTGAATGACAATTGTGCGGTCATGTAACCCTGTACCCCAAAAAATTGTTATCATTATGTTCCCACAAATAGAGCTTTCTTTTGGTGGTATTTTATCACCTCTGGGTTTTTTTTGCGCTAAAAATAAAAAAATAATAATTTTGAAAAAAAAAGTTTTTCTCTCACAAGAGTTTGTAAATAAGTACATTTTCTCCATCACAGAAGGGGCACTGATGAGGCTGCACTGGCAGGCACTGATGAGGCAGTACTGATTGGCACTGATGAGGTGGCACTGACGGGCACTGATGATGAGGCACTTCTATGCAGCACTGATGGGTACTGATAGGCAGCACTGATAAGCAGTACTGACGGGCACTGATAGGTGGCACTGATATGCAGCACTGATGACAACTGATAAGCGGCACTGATGGGCACTCATAGGCGGCCCTAATGGGCACTGATAGGTGGCACTGGGCACTGATATGTGACATTGATGGGCTCTGATAGGTGGCACTGATAGGTGGCACTAATAGGTGACACTGCGGGGCACTGATAGGTGACACTGGTGGGCACTGATAGGTGGCACTGACAGAGGGCACTGCAAGGTGTGCATTCACTGGTGGTCCTGTGTGGCATCTGAAATAGGCACTGAGTGCCATCCATGTTGGGCATTGTGCCCCTTACCTGGTGGTCTAGGGCGGGCTCCCTGATCGGCTATCTGGTGCTCCTGGGTGGACTTTCCCTAGTGGTCCGTTTGGGCTCCCTGGTGGTCCTGTGTGGGCTCCCTGGTTGTCCTGGGTGGCAATCCATTGGGGGGGGGGTTGCACTGATAAATAATCAGCGCAGATGCACCCTGTCAGGAGAGCCGCCGATTGGCTCTCATCTACCCGCGTCTGCAGACGCGAGTAGAGGAAAAGCTGATATACGGTTCTTCCTGTTTATACTGTGATCAGCCATGATTTGTCGCGGCTGATCACATAGTAAAGAGCTCCGGACAGAAGCTCCTTACCATGATCGGAGATGCGGTGTGCCAAACTGACACACCACCGACCTCCGCGCTGCGCGTCCCTGCAGGCGCACGTCTGATTGTTAACCTGCTGGACGTCATATAACGCCCAGTCAAGATAATAACCACTTCCCGGCCGTCATTCTGCAGGAAGTGGTTAAATTATGATATATACACCCACCGGCCACTTTATTAGGTATACCTGTTTAATTGCTTGGTAACACAAATTGCTAATCAGCCAATCACATGGCAGCAACTCAATACATTTAGGCATCTAGATGTGGTGAAGATGACTTGCTGAAGTTCAAACTGAACATCAGAATGGGGAAGAAAGGGGATTTAAGTGACATTGAACCTCGCATGGTTTTTGGTGCCAGACGGGCTGGTCTGAGTATTTAAAAAACAACTGATTTACTGGGATTTTCATCCACAACCATCTCTAGGGTTTACAGAGAATGGCCTGAAAAAGAGAAAATATCCAGTGAGCGGCAGTTGTGTGGACAAAAATGCCTGGTTGATGTCAGAGTTCAGAGGAGAATGGGCAGACTCGTTCGAAAGGATAGAAAGGCAACAGTAACTCAAATAACCACTGGTTATAACCCAGAATACCATCTCTGAACGCACAAAACATCGAACCTTGAAGCAGATGGCCTAAATTGGCAGAAGACCACACTGAGTGCCATTCCTGTCAGCTAAGAACAATAAACTGATGTTATAATTCGCACAGGCTCACCAAAAGCGGACAGTAGAAGACTGGAAAAATGTTTCCTGGTCTGATGAGTCTCGATTTCAGCTGCCACATTCAGTTGGTAGGGTCAGAATTTGGCGAAAACAACATGAAAGCATGGATCCATCCTGCCTTGTATCAACTGTTTAGGCAAGTGGCGTTGGTGTAATGGTGTGGGGGATATTTTCTTGGCACATTTTGGGCCCCTTAGTACCAATCAAGCATTATTTAAACACCACGACCTACCTAGTATTGTTGCTGACCATGTCCATCCCTTTATGACTACAGTGTACCCATCTTCTGATGGCTCCTTCCAGCAGGATAATGCACCATGACACAAAGCTCAACCATGAAGGTTTTTTACTTTAATGCATAGAATGCATAAAGGTAAAAAAAAATTGTGCCTTTAGAACCACTTTAATGGTAACCATTGGCTTCTCACAGTTGTTCCTGCCAGAATAGGCACTGGGGAAACAGTGAATAGGTGCAAATTTTACCTTGCCTCTTTTCTGAGTATCTCTATGTGCAATACATAGCTAGGGGGCCATGAAGCAAAATATAAAACTTTTCTCATCATGCTGCTCCTAGACATATAAAAAATGTCAATGCAATCATGCAAAAATGTGACTGAGCGTAGAGGGAAAATGATTAAGATGAATTTCTCTGGAGGTTCCTTGAATGGGTATGCTGGACATTTTCAGGAAATTATATTTTATTTTGTTGCCACAAATGCACAACTTTATTGTTTACATTTGTGCTTGATATGTACTACTGTACCTCTCTATATTTAAACGTTAGATAGTCTAGTACTAGCCACTCTCAGCTAGTGCTAATAAATCAGGCTCATTCCACAGAGGTAGAGGGTGTTAGATCTGAATATTCTTTTTACATGCAAAAACTCAGAAAAACATCCTTTGTATTCCCAAAAGCTGTATGCCTTAAAATTACACTGGATTCTACTCCTCTGTTATCTTGGTGAGGTAAACTGCCTGCGGATCTTGTCAAGTTAGCGAGTCACCATATTATTCATACAGATTTGATCTAAAAAGGTATGGTATTAGGTGAATGATCTGGTCATATTTACTTGGGCTGGACAAAGCTGAAAGCTAGACATATGCAAGTTGTTTTGTTAAGAATTAGTTTTCAGATGAAATTCGGCATATTCCTTTATTTGGAAGCATCTGAATGAACGAAAGACTCTTTTGACGAATGCATACCAAAACACATTTTCAGAAAGAATGATAATCGGAAAGAACAAAAATCCGAAAGAACAAAATTCATCAAACAAGTTTAACAGATCGATTACATTCAGATAATTTCATGTTTCGCATTTTCTATTATAATTAAGTTATTAACTATTATTGTAGTTTTTATCATTTTTATTGTTTTCATTATTATTTTTTTGTTATTTTTATTGTTTTTTTAAATTTTTATTATTATTATTATAAACTATTAAATTATAGGTATTGGAATTTCCTTTCAAATTTGGCTAAAGTAACTGTTAGCAAACGTAACGAATACGAATGCATCCAAAATTACGAATTATCCGAAGTAATGAATGCCGCATCTAATAGAATGGAACGGAACGAATACGAATGCATCCGAAGTTACGAATAATCCAACATAACAAATGCCGATCATAACGAATGATCCGATAAACAAAACAAAAAAAAAACAAATGAAACGAAAATAAATGAATTTTTCGGTAATGCACATGTCTACTGAGAGCTTCCATTTACCTGCAATTTCAGTAAATTTGGGAGAAATGGTGAAATAAAAAGATAGGTGTAGGATTTAAACAAAACAACAGACATACTCACCTAGGTAGATGCAGTAATGCTGCAACCACAAAAAGACAGAGAGGGCAAACAGACTTAGTGCATTATCCTAAAACCATTGCTTTATTAATGTAATAAATGATAAGTATTATACTCACAAGATGACAAATGTGACAAGCGCATCACATAGTACAGCATTATGAAGTCGATCTTGCATCATACCATGTGATAGGAGAAGGTTAAGACCTAATAGCTTGGCTCTGAGGAAGAGGCTAGTCCTCAAAACGCATTAGCCTATTGGATCTTCACCTTCTCCTACCACATGATATGATGCAATGTGGACTTAATGATGTTGTACTATGATGCACTTGTCACATTTGTCATCTTTTTATTATAACACTTACCATGTATTACATTAATAAATCAATGGTTTTAGGATAATACACTAGGTCTGTGTGCCCTCTCTGTCTTTTTGTGGTTTCAGTTGTTCCAGACTTACCCAGTCTTAAGAGGGCAACAAGATGAAGTGCAACTATGCAAGCCAGGACTGAGCTATTGCTTATGTACATTGTATGGGTCCACTCCCAAGTGCAGGAGTTTTTTTGTGTTTGTGTGGATTTGGCCCAATGCTACATCTGCCCCCTTGCCGCCTCTACACCAAGAGCTGAGCAATCAAAGACTGCTGATCGTTCAGTTCTCGTCAGGGGTGTTTCTAGGGTGTCCAAGCCCGGATGCGGGGGGGGGATTGGAGTAGGCTCACTTGCTGGTTGCTGCCTGGCTCACCAGCGCTCATCAATGCTGACCACTAAACTGACCTACCTGCCCCCTACACTAACCTACCAGACCCCTAAACTAACCTCCCTGTCCCCTACACATACACTGACCTGTCTGACTTTTCCACATCAGACTTCAGGTGGCCTCTTGACACTCCTGCAGCTCATCCTTACCGGTAATGTGCGGCGCGCCCATCCCATCCATGACCACTCAGAGACAGCAGGCTGCATGCACCAGACGACCAGAACCAGGATAGGAGAGCCGCCCGCGGCCTGCCCATTTACACAGAGCAAGCGCCGAGCAGAGATCTCCCAATGCTCGGAGTGGCCGCAGTGTCATTCCCACCTATGATGGATGTCACACGTCCCGCGGTCCTGACATTGGACCAGTGTGACATCCATCCTAGGTGCTGCCAGGTTCAGAAGGCGGGACATGTTATGTCACTCAGCCGGAGTCAGATCGATCCCTGCTGGCTGCGCTGAGTGAGACAATCAGTGACAGTCTGACTCTGAGTCTTTGTATAGGGCCGCTTGGGCTCGAGGCTAATAATACAATTATGAATGCCGAGATCCGGGCTTTTTGGGGGGCCACTCGGGGCTCCGGCCCCCCTCAGCCCCCCCCTCCTGACGCCACTGGTTCTCAGACTTCAGTGAGCACAGAGCTCTGCCCATGCAGTGCTCACTGGAGCGCTGGGCTGGGGAGAAAGCAGCTGGCTCAGGCTCTCAGCAGAGCACTGAGAGGCAGAGTCAGCTGCCGCTCAGGCATCTAGGTAGATCCCGATCCCAGAGCCTGGACCAGCTGAGTGTTGTCAGCCATCAGTGGTCTTTAGCCCCCAAAAAACGAAAGCATTGGCTCAATAGCCAAACACACTCCTCTTTTATTAGAGGGGCTCTCTGACTGCACACCGACTTCCTTTGTTGCGTTTAGATGTGTTTACAGAGGTTTGCATGAGCTGAGCCTCGTTTCATCTTTCTAATCCTGGACACACAGAATTCTATTAGCACTAAACTCAGCTAAACTGACTGCACCTAACCACAGGTAAATGTGTAAATGGAACCATTTAAAAAGCGTACATGCATTTAAACTATATGTGTTTAGACGTGTGCCCTAAATGCATGCAAATGCAGGTTTGACAGTGTCACTGTGAATGAGTCCTATTGGTTGATATGGTCAGGAGTAATATTTTCCATTGTTTTAGTTTCAGACAGATGCAGAAGGAAAATCAATAGTAGCTTCAACTATAAACACATGGGATAAACATAGATATTTCTTCAGACAGAAAAATTGATAAAATGAAATGTAAGGATTAGGTAGACAACTTGTGTAATACAAGTATACTAGAGTATCTGACAGCGAATAGATTAGAGAGAGACATTACTTTTAGCAGTTGTATGTATTTGATGAAGATGGCCACATACTGTTCTTATAAATAGAGTTGAGCGAACACCTGGAAGTTCGGGTTCTGCTGGTCCGTCCGAACTTCGTGACAAAGTCCGGGTCCGGGTCCGGACGGAACCCGAACGATCGCACGGACAACGAACCCCATTGAAATCAATGGGGACCCGAACTTTTAGGCACAAAAATGGCTGTAGGAAAGTCCTGGAAAGCCCCAGAGGGCTGCAAAAGGAAGTAAAATGGGGGTAAGGGTAGGGCAAGTGCCCTACAAAAAAATGGGGACAGGGAAATAACTGTAAATATTTTTAAAAAAATAAAAACATAAAAAAAGCAAAAATGGAGGTGAATGTGGATCATCTTCAAACTGTGTCTGAAAAGTATTAATTAACGGTAGAAGCCATATAACTGTTCTAAAATCATCTTCAAACTAGGGCAAGTGC
>BLSH010005618.1:116839-130357 GCA_018402905.1 Glandirana rugosa | reverse complement strand
ACTCCTTCCTAGGGGTGTTGACGTACTTCTTTACACGTGAAGTATCCGTCATTACTGTGTTTATTTTAGAAACTAAACAAAGATAATTAATCGTAAATAAGTGTGTATTGTTTAATGTAAATATGGGACCTCCTCTGGTTCTGTGAAAGAGTAGGACGGCTTAAGGATGTTTTACAGAGAGGGTCAAAGACTATTCACATTGTATCGAAACCAACGGTACCACTTAATTAGGTAACCCTCCTAAATATACATTAGAGACCTTAAGAAGACGGATATTATGACATCCTGTGAACCACGGACGTTCAAATATTCATCACAACTCGCTTGGGCCTGACATTGCAAGCCCAGGCATGGCTTGAAAGCCCACAGGCACCGTGCCTGGGCCTGGGCCTGTAAAGTTTTTAGCAAGCCCAACCCGAACGATTTTTGAAATGTCCGGGTCCGGGTCCGTGCCACGGACACCCGAAAGTTCGGTACGGACCCGAACGTTACAGTCCGGGTTCGCTCAACACTACTTATAAACTTGCAGGCACCAAGTGTCCTACAGTATTATAGGCAGAAGAATTCCAGAGATTACATATAAATCCTCCCAATGGATTAATTCACCATGGCAACCAAAGCTATGTTACACTTATCAGAAACTGGGAGAGACATTTTGTAGGAATTCGGCAGGATGAGAAAGTGTCTTGGTCTCCTCCAGGGTATAAATGTAATTTGTTATGTGTGAATAAATGCTAATTAATAGAAACAAATCAAAGATTTTATTTGTGTCATTACTGCCTATGAAGTGCACATTTCTTCATGCAGTTGTGGGGATCCTTCCTCAAGCTGGAGGGTCTCTAGCTAAATGTTGTTTTCTTTGCAGCTAGGCTATAGTCAGCCTGAGCTTTGTATGAGTATTAGGACATGTGCAGAACGAAAAAAGTAGCTTCGTTTCCATTCATTATTTGCATATATTTGTTTGCATAAATTTGTTAAATTTATTTAATTTGTTTTTGGAATTCTTTTTGTTTATTTAAACTCGTTAAAATTTTTTGGAATTTTCGGAACTCAATTTGACCGGATTCTGGAAAATTTGAATGGAATTTGAATCGCGTTTCATTCGAATTCCTTTCAAATTCAAATGTATTCTATTCAAAATTTTAATTTTGGAAAATGGTTATATTCTTTCTATTCCATTCTATTCTACTGTTTTTCTATTGTATTGTATTCTCTTCTTTTATTTTCTATTCAATTATTTTCTTTTCTATTCTTTTATTTTCTATTTTATTCTTTTCTAGTATATTCTATTATTTTCTATTTTATTCAATTTCAAATTTATTCTATTCAAAATTCGACTTATATTCTTTCTATTCTATTCTGTTTTATTCTGTTCTATTCTATTGTTTTTTCTATTCTATTCTATTTTCTACTCTATTCTAGTTTTTTCTGCACTTTTCTATTCTATTCTATTATTTTCTATTCTTTTATTTTCTATTCTATTGTTATTTTTCTATTATATTCTATTCTATTCTATTCTATTTCTTTATATTTCTAATGTATCCTTTCATTTTACTTTGCTATTCTATTCTAATCTATTCTATTCTATTCAAAATTTGAATTTTGGAAAATGGTTATATTCTTTCTATTCCATTCTATTCTATTGTTTTTTCTATTCTATTCTTTTATTTTCTATTGTATTGTTATTTTTCTATACTATTCTATTCTATTTATTTATATTTCCAATGTATCCTTTCATTTTACTTTGCTATTCTAATCTATTCTATTCAAAATTAGAATTTTGGAAGATGGTTATATTCTTTCTATTCCATTCTATTCTGTTGTTTTTTCTATTGTATTGTATTGTATTTTATTTTCTTTTCTATTCTTTTCTATTATAGTCTAGTCTTTTCTATTTTATTCAAATTTATTCTATTCAAAATTCAATTTCAGAAGATGGTTATATTCTTTCTATTCTATTCTATTTTATTCTGTTCTATTTTATTGTTTTTTTTTTCTATTCTGTTCTATTTTCTATTCCATTCTAGTTTTTTTCTGTACTTTTTTATTATATTCTATTATTTTCTATTATATTCTATTATTTTCTATTTTATTATTTTATTTTCTATTCTATTGTTTTTTTTCTATTCTATTCTATTTCTTTATGTTTCTAATCTATTCTTTCATTTTATTTTGCTATTCTATTCTATTCTTTTTTTTCTATTCTATTTAAATTCCAAATGTATTTTATTCAAATTCAAATGTATTCTATTTGAAATTTGAATTTCATAAGATGTTTATATTCAGCGTCAAAAAGTATTTGAATTTAATGCGGAAACATTTTAAATTTGTTTTGAATTCAATTTGAATTTCATCCAAAATTTTGTTTTGTTATTTCAGAATGGTTTAAATTCATTACTATTTTAATTTGGAAATTCGGATACATCCAAATTTCCGAATAATGAATAGCTTGTCCGAGTTTCGATTTGGAATGACACGAACTGCACATGTCTAATGTGTATTCTGTGCTCACTAGTTCTTTCCTAAGCTCAGTACATTGATTGTTTTTGCCTGTTGCTGTCAAGTTGTCTGCAGTAGTTAATGTGAGAAGTAACAATGTATTGAGTTATGAATGTTTGTCTGCCCTGGCCAATCACTGAGGACTTTCCAATTATGTGAGCTGAGGGGAGAGGATAAATGCTTGGAGCAACCTTTTAGAAAGGTCCTTCCCTGCCTGGCTTTTGCCTGGAGAGAAGTCCAGTGGTGGCCTTTGCCTTCCTTCCTGGGCTTTGCCTGGAGAGGATGCCAAATTGAGGTCCACTTGGCCTGTGCCAAGGCCTGAGGAATTTAAGCTGGCCCATGCTAAGGCATAAGGCAGATTGCTATTCCTAGGAAGAATTTCAGATTCTCTGATCAGGCAACTCTCCTGCACTGGAATGCCACTTGTCACTGTGTGGTAAGTATACTATTTTCTTTTAGATGCTTTATTCTGGACCCTCCAGCAAGGAAAGCCACCTGGCAGGTGGCTGAGTATCTCAGTGCAGCTCTAAGTGGATAGAAAAAACAGCTGAAAGTTTATATTTTCCTGCCCATGTTAAAGGAGCTAAGGTCCTCTGTTTTTAGAAAATAGATTTCCTTGCTGGAGGGTGCAGAATAAAGCATCTAAAAAAAATGTATACTTACCACACGGTGACAAGTGGCATTCCAGTGCAGGAGAGTTACTTGATCCAGTGAAAGGCCTTGGCTGGGTGTTAAGCCATAAGCGCATACAACCCCTTGTAATGAGGGGTCTACAGGAGCTGGTAAGCAAGTTTTTCAGCTTTTGGTGGAGGTTCTGATGCACAAGATCACTATAAGGTGGCGGATGGTGGAGATCGACACCAGGAGTATATAAGATTTACTATCAGAACACTCGTGGACTTTTTTGTAATTTTTATCATTCTGGTTTTGGTCAATCATATTCTGTTTTTTTATTTAGAGCAATTGTATATACTTTATATGAGTATAAGTGAGTATAGATAATTTTGCATTCTTTTATTTTTTTTAACTTTAACGATGAGTTCTTGGGAAATGTCTACATACACAAATGGAAAGATGTATGTGACTTGTGCCCTATGAGCAAGTGACGTGGCACTTGGTTAGTACAACCACGAGGTGGGGAAACGGGATGAGATATGGGAAGCGGGCATACTGATGGATGAGTGTTTCATAGAAGGCAATGTTTTATATAACTTTTGTGAGTGGTTTTAATGGTTTTTAAATAAATGAGTTGTTGTTACCTTTCTACAATATTGTCTTTTCTCTTTTATGGGCGAGTGTTGGATGGAGAGTCTATAAGGAGATGGATGGAGAGACTATAGGGAGATGTGAATGCCTAAAGCAGGAGCCTCTTGGGAAAGCTGGGAGATGATTTTCATTTTTTTAGGCTGTGGTTTAGACTAGTGTGAATTGGATGCGGGTTCACCGCATCCAATTCGCAATAGCAGGAGATTGTGGCCAGCTCTCTATGGAGCCGGTTCACACATCTCCACAGCAGCTCTGGTGTGAAATGCATAGGGGTCCTGTGCATCTTTTGGTATATTTCAAGTCCGAAATTGGTTGAAATTGTACCTGAAACGGTGAATGGGGAAGCACCGGACACCTGCTGTGAGCCGGAGCGTGCTGCGGTGTAAACCCAGCCTCAAAGCATTATATGTCAATCATCTTTAAAATGAGGCATTGATTTTTGGTAGTTCATTCAGTCTACACTGTGGGAGTGGTTGTCCCGAGCACTGCATGAAGATTGATATTTATCTTTGAAGATACAGCATATGGACACTACTGGTGACTTTTAGCACACACTTATGTGATTTTGTGACTATGTATATTACTTTTAACTGTTTTTGATATTTGGACACTTTTTTGACTTAAAAAATATTTAGTAAGGGTATATGATGTTTAGCGCCAACTAATGTTTGTATATATTTTACTTTTACAGATGCTTTTGCAATGTATGGGATCTGCTTTACCTTCTAAGGATTGTAGTTGTATCCAGCAGGTCTTGGATCCAGGAAATGCATGCCAGACAGCACAACCAGGTCCCGAGCCCCTCTGAAGACTAAATTGCAGGTAAAGTAAACCAGCGCTTTATTTGTGCAGGGCAGAAAAAGAAGCCCACTTACCTGCCCATTAATGAACATACTCACCTTGCTTTCACTTATCCACCAATCTGTTCAGCTGCAGGTGTAAGCAGGGAAAGCCCAGTGAAAGTTTCAGTTTGGAGATTATAATTGCCTAAGGACCCTTTCTTAATGTCTGGTGACAGTCTCTGAGAAACTGACCACCAACACCATCATTGTGTTATGTGAGGAACTCGTTCTCTTCACTTTTAGTAGCTAATGTTCAGCGAGGGAGCAAAAGGGAGGGGCAACAATAAAGTGCAGCTTTGCTTTCCATGAGCAAAACAGAGGTTCACTTTAAGGTTCACTATAAAGTCCATCTTTAGGACTTTTTGTGCACAGTGCCACCTTCTCCTCTCATCTGGAATCTGAAACCCCACTAGTGGACAGCCAATAGGTTGTGTCCTCATGACCTAAGTGGTAATGTGGCCACCCAATGATGAATCCATCTACTTTGCTGTTAGAAGAAAGAAGACTCATGACAAAGTGTGCCCCATGGTTGCAGATTTAGAGTATTTAGGGCTTTTATAGCAGTTTTTTGCTGTAGTAATAAGTTAGAAAGAGTCAGGGGTATTTTGTGTGTGTGTGTTGGGGATTCCTGGTTGAAGCAGACCAACTATACAATGAAAGATGAGTAGTATACTGATAAGGTCCTCCCCACTCTTGCCTCCCTATAAGCAGGGTCAGACATCACTACCCAAAGCAACTGAAGCCTGATTGGCTCAGAGTAGAGAGGGGCTCAGAGATTAATCTGCACAAATTGTACTTTTTATAATTATCTATGTGGGAATGTTAGCGCTGCACAGTTTGCACATATTACCCATTACAATTTTGCCTATTGTTGTGCTGGCAGCTTTGTATGTAAATAGTCTCCCCCTATTTGTTAGTTTTGCGCAATATTCACCATTTAAATTTCTAGATCACCTATCAGTGCCACCTATTAGTGCCCAGTGACACATATCAGTGCCCATCAGTGCCGCCTATCAGTGCAGGCTCATCAGTGCTTCCTCATCAGTTCCCACCAGTGCTGCCTCATCAATGGCAATCAGCGCAGCCTATCAGTTTGTAAAACCTGTAAATCTGTGCTTCGGAAAATGTGAAACTAAACAAATAAGTGTATACACACTACAATGCTGTGAAGCAATATGTGCAAAAAAGAGAAAAGACTGGGGGCAGCCGCACTAAATAAATGTTTACAATAATCAGCGCCAACACAGATAGTGTATAACAAAATCGTTATGTCAAATCATATAACATAAAGTCCATAACGTCCAAATTTCAGTGATGACTGTATCCAAAACTGCATAAAAGTGACAATGTGCATAAAGTGATCTTCAGTGCTCCATATAAAACTGTGCTCTTGGTGACAAGTGCCCAACGTGACCCTCTTGTGCCCTCACTCACCAGAACAAATAGACCTACTGCTTTTCAGTCAGCAGATCATAAAGGCTAGGGTCTGGTGAGGGTAAAGATCTTGATCAAACATAGACTGCAGAGAAGGTCCGACTTATAAGCAAATGGATCCAGGGAGCTCAAAAAATAAAAGAAGATTACATAGTTCAGAATGTAGTATGGTAAAATGTATTGCGCATAAAATGCTACTTACAAAATATAAGCAGAAAACCAGCATATAGAGTGAACAACTGTGCTGTAAATGGCGTGTGTTCCACCTCAGAGCCAACCGGCGGAAGTGACGACAACAGCTGTGACGGACTGGAAGTGACGTCAATGCGTTTCGTTCTAAAGATAGAGCGTCATCACAGACCTACGCAGCCTATCAGTGCCCATCATTGCAGCCTCATCAGCACACATCAGTGAAGGAGAAAAATTACCTGTTTGCAAAATTTTATAACAAACCATGAAAAGGTTTTTTTTTTCTAAATTTTCAGTTTTTAAATGTTTATTTAGAAAAAATAAAAGACCCACTGGTGATTAAATACCAGCAAAGGAAAGCTCTATTTGAGTGAAAAAAATTATAAAAATTTCATATGGATACAGTATTGCATGATCATTCAAAGTGCGACAGTGCTGAAAATTGGCCTGGGCAGAAAGGGGGTATAAGTGCTCAGTAGGCAACTGGTTAAATACCATTTAATATATCATATATAATATATGAAATACTGATATTTTAAAATCTGTCTGGAATTTAGATACAAATGTAGAGAATGGGCAAAAGAAGAATGCAAAGCAGAAGGGACTCATAGGCCTCAGTAACATGGCCAAATTGACCATGGTGTGGCAAAAATACAACAGATATCTAAGGCCTGGAAAATAAAAACTGTAACCTGTAAACTGAATTTCCACAAGTATCTGTACTTTGAGTGGTTACATGCAATAAGGTTCAGGTGATAAAAAAAGTCCCAATAAAGTGATACCAAGATACTGTGTGGATTCTGTACTTCCTCTGGTGAAATGCTTCAAGGATGCTGCCCTCTTCAGAGGAATCCACAAGTAAACTACAAAAAACACACACACAGGGGGCGAAAAAGCCTACTGCATCACCCTAGATGTATTTTTAATATCAGGCCGAGGACACTGTATATTCCAGAGATACCTATTGTGCACCATGAAAGGAGGCTGCCCGCCGGGACAAACTTGTACATCCACTCAGGAAAGCAAGTCCTGTTTATAGCAGTGATCAGAAAAGACACAGAGGTGATCAAATACCACCATAAGAAAGCTCTATTTGTGGGAAAAAAAGGACGCAAATTTTGTTTGGGTGCAAAGTAGTATGACCATGCAATTGTCAGTTAAAGCAACGCAAAAAGTACTCTGGTCCTAACATGGGAAATCCTTCCGGGGGTAAAGTGGTTAATATTACAAATTTTTTTATAATAAGCTTCTCTTTTTATAATACGATGACTTGTTGACCGTGTCTGATGCCGCAACACTCTGCCTAATTCTAGGGTAGAGCTATAGGATGCCTTTGGTATTTATTAGGAGGTGAATACCAGTTGGCTTGAGCTTTGAGGAAGAGGATGTGTCCCCCAAATATGTCAGCTTGCCGACTTTGCCACAGCTTGGTCACTCGTTGCCACACTGGTTGATTAGCAGATTTGTTTTCATGTCCATACTTTGTGAGTACTTATTTAGCTTTTTGGTTTCTTCGATCAATAAATCTCAGGTAATGCACTAGGCATTTGCCCCCTGCCCCATTTGTCCCTGAGCTTTTTGGACAATGTCTATTTAAAACAAAAAAAAATACTACTAAAAGAACTAGAAGATATTTTCTGTATTTTTTTTTGTATTATGATAATTTAAATAGCAGAAAAACATAGAACAGACTTGTCACAAGAATTTCCGTAGCACTGAGACAGTGAAAAAAAAACTGTCTAGTAGGAGAATGTTTCATCAACTGAACAAAATTATATCTGAACAGCATCATTCCCGAAGGAGAGGTTTAGACCAGACAATACTCAACTCATTATCAATTAAAACATTAGTTATAGTGTTTATAAGTCAGGAGGTATAATGACAACAACTGCTCAGTGCAAACAAAGTGTTGTGAAACTGATTACAAGATGATCCTCAGGCTAAAGATTTAAAATAAATGAGCTCTAAGAAGAGCGCATATGCAAACGAGACATTAGAACACTTCAAATGCATCATCTTTTTCTGCTTTCTTACCCTCTGGAACTCCTCCAGATGGTTTCAGTGCACATGTTAGCACCCTGTAAGGGGAATATGTTCTGTAACGTCTTTTCTCAGTTGATTGATTGCTGCCAGAAGAAACAAATGTATACTAATTCAGAGAGTAGTCATGAAAATGGCTATGATAAAATAATATATTTAAAAAACACAAAGGTTTTCTGTTGCATTTGCCACTGCAAATCAATATGCAGAACTGTCAATGGTATATCTGAAATTTACTTTCTCCAGATCAGATATTTTGGTATCTCACACATTAGTCCTCTAAATTTATTAGGTTCTGTAATTGACTTTTGCCACATTGTTCCCTTTCCCCTAGCTGTTTGGCTGCATTGTGGTCAGGACTCTGTGCAGGCCAGTCAAGTTCCTCCACACCAAACTCACTCATCCATGTCTTTATGGACCTTGCTTTGTGCACTGGTCCAAATCATTTGGTGGAAGGGGGATTATGGTGTGGGGTTGTTTTTCAGGGGTTGGGCTTGGTCCCTTAGTTCCAGTGAAGGGAACTCTTAAGGCATCAGCATACCAAGACATTTTGGACATTTTCATGCTCCCAGCTTTGTGGGAACAGTCTGGGGACAGCCCCTTTCTGTTCCACCATGACTGTGCACCAGTGCACAAGGGAAGGTCCATAAAGACATGGATGAGTGAAGGAACTTGACTGGCCTGCACAAAGTCCTGATCTCAACCCAATAGAAGGCCTTTTGGATGAATTAGAGTGGAGACTACAAGCCAGGCCTTCTTGTCCACATCAGTGCCTGACCTCACAAATGAGCTGCTGGAAGAATGGTCAAACATTCCCAAAGACACATTCCTAAAGCTTGTGGACAGCCTTCCCAGAAGAGTTGAAGCTGTTATAGCTGCAGAGGATGGGCCAACTCAATATTGAATCCTACAGACTAAAATTGGGATGCCATTAAAGTTCATGTGTGTGTAAAGACAGGTGTCCCAATACTTTTGGTACATAGTGTATTTTTAATCACAGTCACATGGCATTGTGGAGTGCTCTCACTCAATGCCATAATATCATCATTGACTTTTTGTTGATTGCTTGTGTGCTCTATTAGCTCTCTGTATTTGTTTTTTGCAGCTTATTCAATATGGTATAAAAGCACAAAAAGTGAATTTTAAACTATTTCATACACACTAACAAGGAAATCTAAAATAATAGGATCAGTGTAAGAGTCTCTTTGTGGCACATGGTCAATAGTGGATGCATGTCCTATTTGTGGTCTCACTGTTCTGTGCACTAAACTTAGAAGCCTTAATTCCCAAATTTGTTGTAGTAGTGCACTGATAAATGTGTGTTACATCATTTCCATTTTTTTTTTAGTTTAGGCAAATATTTTTTTATGTTACATGCATTTACTTTTTTTCAATGGACATGAAGAAACCCCCAAAAATCTCGCTCTACTGTAAAAAATTAATTACAAAATAGTGTCACATTGGTATTTCAATAAAAAAGATTGCCTTTTAATGCATTTAATTTGAATTGAATTTTCGCTATTTTCTCACTAAAGTTCCTCCCCACCAATCAGACAGGTTGTGAGACCTGTTTCCTGATTGGCCTAAGCGTCAGGCGATCCTATTGGCTTAGGCAGAAGAGTAACAGTACCCTGTACGAGATGGAGGAACAGACACCGGAGCCGCCATTCCCCGCACCTCCGGGAGAAGGAGGAGAGGACATCACAACCTGGACATACAATACGCTGTACGAGATGGAGGAGCAAGCACTGGAGTCACCGCTCCCCGCACCTCCGGGAGAAGGAGGAGAGGACATCATAGCCCGCCACATGATTGGATAAGTGGCAGGACCGCTCGAGGGGAGGGTGCTGTCATTGCCGCACTGCCCCAGGTGGCGGGGGGTGTGGGGGGTTCTTTTCAGCTCCATCCCCCAAATTAACAACTCACCAGCCACCACTGTGCAAACGTCAGAAGCAATCATTATTGCACCCTAGGGAAGTCCTACATTGCCTGATTTTTACCTGTTCATATCTGGAAATGTATGGTCTTTACCCAGCTGTGAGAACTCATCTCTATAACATGAAACTCAACTTTTTTTGATTATTAGAAGAGATTTTTTAAATTTTAAAAATAAAACGATTTTGATTATTCAATTGCATGAAATCCGTTTAAGGAGCTGTAGGCTCGATTGCAAGTGAAAATATGCATTATAATAATTCAGAACACTGGGCCAATATTTTAATGAAGTTGTCTGCAATGTCACTAGCTGAATTGTGCACTTGTCAGGACAGAATTTGTGATTGTTCTGCAATGCAAACCACATTTTTTTGTACAACAGCTGTTATGGATGAATTAACAAATGCTGTCCTTGTTAAATGGATATCTAAATAAATACAAAAAACAAAGAGAAGGCATTCAGACACAGAAATGCATCTCGGTATTCATGAAATTAATTATATTTGCCTTGCCCAGACAGTGGGAAAACATACTACATTTTTTGTAAATGTGGATTCAGAAGTGTTAAACAGAAACTTAGAATCTAATTTGTAAAATATGGTTAAACAAATTGTGAGGAATTTAATAAAACACTTATGACACTTTTATGGCCCTTTAAAATGTCCTGCACCAGATTAAAAAATCCCTGTCACCAGTTTTGGTAGTTTTACTGAAAAAATCTGTCACATTCAGGTAGTTCTTCATTTTTGCCTGTGGCGATCAAGTTATATAATTCTTCTCTGTGAGGGCTAGAGGTAAATATTTATTTCTGGTTTATGACTAGGATTTTGTGTTGATTTTGTAGTATGTTGGTACTGTGTTGGTTATTATTTGGGGTGGTGTTAGAGAAAGTGGTGTATTATTTGCATTTGGTAGTTTGATTGTCTGTTATTTTAATCTGTGTTATTTATTCTATGTTGTATTTTAATTGTATGGATGTTTTATTTGTAGTGTAGTTTTAATTTGTTTTATTTGGTGCTAATGGCTGATATTGGTAATTGTGTTTTTGTATCTTGTTCAGTTTATTGTTGTGATCTTGTGTTGCCTTTGTTAAGTGTTGTCTGTGTCACAACAAATTCCCAACTTCCCTTTGGAATTAATAAAGTATAAAAAAAAATAGTAACACTACAAAGTGGCACAATGGCTGCACTAAATTAAAATAAAAAGTTCCACTTCCTTGATAATGAAAATGGAGATAATTAAGACGAATTCTAAAGCTGGAGTACAGAGACAGGTAGAGTGCCTGTCTCTGTACGCTGATGTGTAATAAAGTGGCATGTTGCTGCTACTAACCCTTCCTCTCCCTGCCTGTCACTGGTTGTCAAGGAGGCTGTTCGCTTCACATCCGACATGCTCCTAGCAACCAGTGATGCTGACAGTGAGCAGGGCCTGATAGGAAAGCTGAGGGATTAGTTCCCCATCAGGTTTGCTCTCTCCTTGTGATTGACAGAAGGGAGTGGGAGGATTCTATTGGCAATAGAGGCAGTCCCCGAGTTACGAACATCCGAGTTACAAACGACTCCTACTTACGAACGGAGGTGGTGTGACATCACTGCTGGCCGCTTGTGCTCCACACTGGTCCCGGATACGGCCGAACAACCATTTTGCACCAGACACAACCCACAGCGCTGTATAACATGGTCACAAGAGCCTCAAATAACACAACTGCACAACATTCCACATCACTGCACAAGTTGAAGTTACACTTAAAAATGTACAGTTCTGACTTACAAACAAATTTGATTTAAGAATGAACCTACAGTCTCTAACCCATTCGTAACTCAGGGACTGCCTGTATCAGACTGTCTATGCCTGCTGTGAATCACAAAGGGAGTGGATGTGATAGGGAACTAGTGTCTATGAATCCCCATCAGTCCCTACCCTTCTAGCTACAAAACTCCTCAGCCAGCAGGGATCGGAGCTGCACTGAGGATGGAGTACCCACATGGACACTCAGGCCTCCATGCAGCTCCGCACATGGTGTGGCTCACAGCTTTCCAACAGGTATATGAATCTGTCATCCGCACCAACATTTGTTGCATGGAGGCACAACAGAGTGTCATAGACATTCTTTATGAATTCTTCAGACTTAAAATAAGTAAAACTGACTGTAAAATTGCCCTTGCAGAACTTTACCTTTATTTTAACTAGGTGTGAAGCTTTTTTATCTACCTGGGTATCAAACAGCTGTGGCAACAGATACTGATGCACATCCATCTGAATATATATGTATTTACTGTAGTCTCTATTTTTCTTCACATAAAGTGTAACTCATGTCCTGCATTATGATCTGGCCATCCCAATTTGCACAGCAAATTATATTAAAGGATAACTAAATCCTCTTTCTAAATTCTCTTTTCTATTCTCTATTTTTTATTCAATAATGCCCTGGGGCAGTCTCTATTCCATGGGAAACACTCGGTGGCACAATGTAATTGTTACAAGAGAACAGGTAGAAATATATACCTATACCGATTTCTTTTATAGCATGTATGAATTAGATGTCTGACTTGACTAAACCTTGCTATTTGAATATACAGGGTGGGCCATTTATATGGCTACACCTTAATAAAATGGGAATGGTTGGTGATATTAACTTCCTTTTTGTGGCACATTAGTATATGTGAGGGGGGAAACTTTTCAAGATGGGTGGTGACCATGGCGGCCATTTTGAAGTTGGCCATTTTGAATCCAACTTTTGTTTTTTCAATAGGAAGAGGGTCATGTGACACATCAAACTTATTGGGAATTTCACAAGAAAAACAATTGGTGTGCTTTTAACGTAACTTTATTCTTTCATGAGTAATTTACAAGTTTCTAACCACTTATAAAATGTGTTCAATGTGCTGCCCATTGTGTTAGATTGTCAATGCAACCCTCTTCTCCCACTCTTCACACACTGATAGCAACACCGCAGGAGAAATGCTAGCACAGGCTTCCAGTATCCGTAGTTTCAGGTGCTGCACATCTTGTATCTTCACAGCATTCACCAATCTTTGAACATTTAATGAGTACTTTCTTATTTCAATGCAATTTTCGTGTGGTTAACAAAAAGAACACTTTAAGGGTTATTCAAACTACACAGTGTACTGGGAGAAGGATAACTTTTTTGTTTTCAACCTAAGTTTTACCGGTTGAAGTTTTACCGGCGGTACCAGTGGTGGGTAGAACTTTTCAAAGGGGGGAGTGTATATGATTACACGGTGTTTTTCCTTCAATTATAGTGGTTGGTAAGGGTAAAATAATTCCACATCGGTATATTTACCGGGTGGTC
>BLSH010005618.1:96202-116829 GCA_018402905.1 Glandirana rugosa | reverse complement strand
TCTATGAGACGAGACAAAATCCGACAGGTTATTATTTCGGATAGATTTGCGTTTTTATTTTTACATTGTATAATGTCGAATAGAATAAGCTCCACGGATGCGACCAAAAGAAAACTTCCGAAAAAAGAAGTGGACATAGGTACCTCCCGTGTCACCAAAGGTGGGTCCGACCTAAAGTTTATACAGACGAACAAAAGTAGAGATAATGTCCCCAAACTACCCTTATCATCATATGTAATCTTTATATTGTAATAAAAACGTAAAGAAAATTCTAGTTGTCCGTAAAAGACATGAACGACGTTAAAAGAATCGCGGATTTTTCTTTAAATGGCCCACCCTGTATATATATATATAAATGGGGATATTTGCTCTTGGTAAAAAAAATAAATAAAAAAACAAAATCCAAGTACAAAAATGTTACATATTGCAGCTTACCAGTCCTTAAATGACGTAGCTGTGTTTTCTTTTTAGGCGCTAAGAAAATTGCAGCAAGTACAGAAAATGCCTGTTGATCTTAAAAGAAATGCAAAAATAATGTTATATTTCTAATGTATACTACTATTCCCATCAAACCCCTGTAATAGAGATGAAAACAAGCAGACATATTTGAAATCCAGCCTGGGTGGAAACCACTGTGCCCTCCATGGATACAGGTGAAGAAAAAAGCCTTCAAAAGAAAACCAGCGTAGGCACCTCGAATAAGATAAGCTGTAATATGTTACATTTTTATTTTTGCGTTTAGATAGGCTTTATTATTGGACAGCCTAAAACAGAGCAGAGTATCTATTCTGTTCAATGGGTAATATTAAAAAAGAATATAAAAAGTATATTTTATTAAATTCAGTATATATCCATTTAATACATTATAGCCCCGATCAATGTGAAATAGTTTTGTATACAGAAGGTCATTTCCATTAGCTATTTTCAAAAAAGGGACTTTACATTTGTAATTTCCTTAGAACTAAGGAAGCATTGAATTTCCATTTTCTTGACAGATGGCAGTAAATGGTCTTAACATTAATTCAGAATTCACACTACTTTAAATTCCCAAAATATGTGTCCCTTTGCACTTTCCTTTTTTTGAGCTTTCTCTTTGCAGTCTGTTTCTAAAATAATTTACACCTCCTTCTGCCTCTATGCAGTATCCAAATTATTCATAAAGCACCATTGTGAAATTAAAATGGTTAGGTTGTATGCTGACATTCACTGTGCTTAGTTGTCTTTGGAGAGATGAAAAAAATATTCATACTTACCTAGTCTGCCTTCTCCAGGGACAAGATTCCTGGCAGCAAGTCTTACATGCGTGACCTGTTTGTTAAAAAGAATAGTTACATAGCATAACTGGTCTGCTTCACTGTAAATATAGATTATTTCTACAGTATACAGTATGCTTTAGTTTGATTTCAGACTATGGACGGTCTAAGGATTGCTTTAGAGTGGAACATTTGGCTGCATTAAACTTTTAAAAGAGCAAACACGTTGAGGTATCTGCAATTAACCATATCAGCCAGAAAGCCCTGTGACTTAGCTTTGCCTTATGATTATGGACTTGACTTTCCTAGCTTCTGGGCTAAGCTTCAAAGTACACCCATCACCAGTTGTACACTGCTAAACCCATCCCATATAAAAGTAAATATGCTTTGTTCGATAAAGTGTCTTTGACATCCCAGGGGCCCTAAACTCTAAAGCACACTGATACATGCATTTACTTGTGTTTCCAAGGATGTAGATGGCTGCTGTGCCTCTTCCACCTTCCTGAATATAGCCTTCACATGAAAAGGCAGTAGAGTGTTTTAGAAAGGGTAAAACATAGGGCTGGGACAAGGAAGTGAGGGCAGAAGGTGTACGTGCCCCGGGCACTATATTCATATGTGGGGGGTGGAAACACTGGGAGCTACAGCTACTCAATTCTCTGGCACCTCACTGACAGGAGGGAGAAAGGGTATTGATAGCTTCTGGAGGGAGGATTCTGCTTTCTCTCCCCTCAAATACCAGCAATGGGCCTGGAGAGAGTGGGAGTTTGCTAAGAACACAGTGCTAGTGCGGCGTGAGAACAGACTGCCCTTCTTTCTGTCTCCCCTTGTCTCATGATATTTCACATGACCAAAGACAGAACATGGGATAAAGTACCTTTATTCTCAGTGTAGCCATGCTGAGAAGGAGGTCTGACGTGAGTGCATACACAGAGGTTGGGGAGACAACTCAGTCCTAGACCTCCTCTCTTCTCCTCAGAACACCTCAAGAGCTTCGTAGTCTCCTCCCTCCCTTAGAGTCCTTCAGCCCCTCTTTCCTCCCTCTGAGCCCTTCTAAAATCCTTTAGTTCCACGCACTACAGAACCCATCTCTCAGCTCTCCTCTCCTCCATCTTAAAAACAAAGGCTGCTTTGCTTACAGAGCCACCGGGGCCTAAATAAATACTGAATGTTCTGCCACCCAGATCTAGAAAAAAGCTGTTGGGTGAGAAAATGATTCTTCAAGAACCCTAAGAGCCGGTTCACACTGAGGCGACTTGTCAGGCTACTCAAGTTGCCTGACAAGTCGTCCCCATGCAGCGACTCAGGTCGCTCCGACTTAGAAAAACGTTCCTGCACTATTTTCGGGGCGACCTCAGCGCGACTTGCATTGACTTCTATGTAAAGAAGTCTCCTTGCAAGCCGCGCTGAGGTCGCCTCGAGCGGGGTGACTTGCTTTGCCCTGCAAGTCGTGCCGCTCCAGTGTGAACCGGCTCTAACAGCATTACAACATTATCAGAGCTAATAACACAATTGAGAAGCCCTGTGTTGAGGTCTTTCAAAGATTTGGAACCCTACTGCCGCGGTTTTCAAAAGCACAGGAAGGCCACCGCCAAACCTCCCTCAGAGCTATAGAAAATGTAAAAGTAGTTGGGCCTGAAAGGCAACAGGAACCAGTACAGTCCTAATCGAGACAGACAGCAGAACCAGCAGTTTAGACATTGAAACCTAGAAAAAAATATTGGTTGTAAACGTTAAGGTATTTTATACAACAATGGTAAAGGGCAGCTATGGAAAAATGAAAAAGACAGTAACACGGGCACAGTGCTAACACAACAAAGGTTGCTATTTTGACTTTATCACAATTGTTCACAAAATAAAAAACTCAAATAGAAAATATTGTAAAATATGGGAAAAAAACATTAGGAAAAGACCACAAAATGTTCTTGTTTTTTGGGGGGGTATTTCCTGTTTTTGTTTGAGTAAACATTTTCCTTAGGTTTTTGCTACAACTTTTTGCTGTATTTAGTTGCTTGAATATTTTGAGGTATTTTAGACAATGGGGAAAAATATGTCCATATAATAAAGAATAGGAGACCTTAACGCAAGGTGTTTTCCCTTTATTTTTCCCCTTATTTTCCCCCTAATCTTGCAAATAACAGACTTCCTGTCCTATTTTGGCCGTGCACACCTACGCCTCTGTGTCAATAAGGGAAGCCATGGTTGTCACTGAGCTGCTTTCTTAATTTGGACAAATAAATCCTCCGTCACTCCTCATTTCCATTACATAGGGAAGTGTTCATTTGAATTTCGCAGAAGATAGCTAGGAAAAGTGGTAAGATTATTGAATGTATTGACTTCAAACGAAAATTCAAGAACACTGGAATTCTGGTAAGATAAATAGCTATTGTTTGTGCTTGCAGAAGATGTACCTACATTTACTTTAGGTAAAGTTGATCCAGCGTGAATCCGATTGCCTCTCGGGGGATGAGGAAGGAATTTTTTCCGCCGCTATAGCAAATTGGATCATGGCTTTGCTGGGGTTTTTTGCCTTCCTCTGGATCAACTGTGGGTGATTGTATATGGGATTGTATGTTTATATATATATATTTTTTCTTTTTTTTTGGGCTGAACTAGATGGACCTGTGTCTTTTTTCAACCTGACTAACTATGTAACTTAAACATTATTTGCCTGGAGTTCAGCCTTAAATTTTAGTTAAAGTGTTACTAAACCTAGGACCCTGCATTCACTATATCTGGTCTCCCACAGTACAATGAACATGGGAATGCAATAGTTTTAGTAAATATAAACGGCTAAATACCCTTTCTCATCAGCCGTATATAGGAGTCTTGTGACTTCTATCAGTGTCTGCTTAAGCTTGTAGGAGGAGTTTTCATTCTCCCCTGATCCTCTGTCTGGACAGTGCTGATTGGCCCTTTGATGATCACATGCACTCTCCCAAGAAAAAAACAACAACTCTCTAGCAATACACACCAAACTTAGCATGTGCAGCTTGATTCTTAATGCTTTGTTCTATTGAGAGATGGGCTGAAGTCAGTTAAAGAGGAGGATCAGAAAGACAGGATCACACAGCCTTTATACACAATGCAGATGATTAACCCCTTGGTTTACACAGTGAGTATAACCAGCATGTTTACTGCATAAACACACTGATTTTACTGTTGTGGGTTTAGTAACACTTTAAAGCAATAAAATGTATATGTCTGCACCACAGATATATGTAGTTACCTAATAATGGTGCAGCTGCTGATTTAAAAAGTATCACAATAATAATAATCGTGCAGCATCACCTTGATAAATGCAATCAAACATTAAGACTGAATTACAGAAATTAAGCTCCTTTGTAAAAAGTGAAGGCAAATTATGAGTTATAGCGGTTCTAAACCCTTAAACATTTGCATTAAGGTAAAAAATGTTTAGGCATTGGTATTGGCACCTCACCCCGCCAATACTTACCTGAGCTCTCATTCGATCCTGGGCTGTGCACATCAGCAGCTCTTCTCTCCCCTCACTTCAGGGTCTCACAGGCTTTGCTGAGGCAGTGGGAGCAGTCAATCAAAGCCAGTGACGAGGGAGTTGGGGAAGGGGACAAGCCTGTGTCAATGGACGCAGCAGCAGGGCTTGGGAAGAAGCCTGCGCACATGCTCCCATGGGAAGCAGCTTCCTATTGGGGACACTAGCCAGAGAGGAGGAACCAGGAGCACCAGCGGAGACCCAAGAAAAGGAGGTTTGGGGCCGCTCTATGCAGTTCTATTGCACAGAGCAGGTAAGTATAGACATGTTTATTTTTAAAAAATAAAAAATGTTTCTTTTACAACCACTTTAAGTCCCAGGAGGTGCAGGGCATCTCCTGGAATTATTTCTATTATGTATATCTGACAGGTTTATAGTACTCCCAAACAGCAAGAAGTTCCTCAGAATTCAGCACTAAAAATATTAAGCTTAATATTTTTTTATTATGGAACATTAGACTTTGTATTTTATCTGAATAAATCGTTCACAATTTATATCAACTATGGCACAGCTACCATCATTGAATTTCCTGGGACAACATGCTTCAGGTGGTTTGCACATACAAATCCTCCAGTGCTGGATTCTGATGAACTACTTGCTGTTTGTATCTTTGCTCATCACCATCCCTGGTGTTTTGTTTTCCTCCTGACTGCAGAGGGTCTTGCAACACAATCCTTTACCATTTGTTTGTCTTCCATTCAGTGCTTGAATTCTTTGAGTAGTATGTTTGTTAAAGTACGCCCAGAAGACAGCTATTGCTCTATTTCCAGGAGCCCGAGCCCGGTGCTGATCCTTCTGATCTCTGCATATTCAACAATATTGCTGCAGCTGCTATGCACACCCCTCCACCTGCCCATTCACAGAAGTCTTGGCATTATGTGAACACATTCACAAATTACAAAGGCTTCTGTGAATAGGCATCAGAGGGGAGGGGCAGACATAGCTGTTCTGTGTGCTTCTCTCCTCTCAGATCCCAGAGTGTCTCACCAGCAGAGCGATAAGCCTGTCAAATAAGTGCAAACATTAAAAATGGGGCAAACCATATATACATATACACATAAAACATTTTTAAACAATATAATACTTAATAATATAAAACAAAAACATCCAGTGTTTAAATATCAAATACAGTGGAAGCTTGGATTACGAGCATAATCCGTTCCAGGAGAATGCTTGTAATCCACTCGTATATCAAAGCAAGTTTCCCCGCAGGAAACGCAGATAATTCATTCCACAGTGACTGCTTGTCTATGCAGTACTGTATGTGGCACGAGGACGCTGGTGTATGCAATATCGTATGTGGCCAGAGGTGTGGTGGCACTGCTGAGGCTCGGAAGCGCTCAAAAACATTCGGAAATGCTCGGGAACTGCTAATACTTTTGGTATTTCTGTGTATTTCCGACTATTTCCGAGTATTTCCAACGGCTTCCGAGAGTCTCTGAGCCTCACCAGTGCCCCCACACCTCAGGCCATATGCGGTATTGCATGCACAGAGGCTTACTCCTGCTCGTTTTGTGAGACAGCACAAACTGAGTCAGGATTTAAAAAAAAAACTGCTCGTATTGCAAAACGCTCGTTAACCACGTTACTTGCAATCTGAGGTTTTACTGTACTTACAAAGTATCCAGTGCTTTAACAAGAGTTCAAAACTTCCCATTCTCAAGCGCAAATAAATCTTCATTTGTTTTTTTATTATTTATTATCAAGAATTATATTGTTTAAAAGGGTTTGTGTGTGTATACATACATATTGTTTGTCACGTGCACTTTTCAAGGTGATAGTGCTGCTTCACATTTCTTATTAAACTTTAGTTAGTTGTGCTTTTGGCTATTACAAAGGAAGACATACTAACCATGACAATGAGGAAACACTCTATATACGTTTGTTACGTCAGTGATAGCGGTTTGTTAATATTCTGTGTTTAAATATTTAACTGGATAGTATACAGCACTGTACAAAATAAAAAACAGCACTATCACATTATCCTACCACCTCCAGACAGTTTATTGTACTTAATTTAATGGTAATAGATTAAATCTAGATTATTGTCCATAAATGTAATGTTAATAGATGAAATTCAGATTATTGTCCATAAATGTAATGATAATAGATGAAATTCAGATTATTGGCCATAAATGTAATGTTAATATATGCAATTCAGTTTACACAAGAATAGTGTTAGCACTGTAATAAAGTTGTTTTTCTTTGTTTTCTCTTGTCAGGAGATAAAAGGAATATCTTTCCTATGAAAGAATTTAGAAAATAGAATTCCTCTGAAGAGCTCTGTGCCCCCAGGAGGCTACGAGCTGCTGCTTAGTACAATTTGAAAGCAGTCTGCAGAACTAAGACAGTACTCTTCATTTTCATGTGTATAAACTGTACTGACTCCATGTCTTGTAAATGTGGTTTATTTCCTGCACCCACTCATTTCCAGTGAAATCAAATGAGCTGCCTAGGAATACAATATTCCAGGTTTATCATGTGATGCTTCATTTAACTGGAGAGTTAACGTGACACTAAACTCTGGTCTTAAAAAAAAAATCTGAATTTTTAATTCAAAAAAGTCCCTTCTATTGATCTCAGCCACCTCTAAATCTCCAAAAGCCTTTTTTCTTTGGTTGGCTACTTTCCTTATC
Source organism: Glandirana rugosa (assembly GCA_018402905.1). Classification (NCBI taxonomy): domain Eukaryota; kingdom Metazoa; phylum Chordata; class Amphibia; order Anura; family Ranidae; genus Glandirana; species Glandirana rugosa. The sequence continues at coordinate 109,426 of BLSH010005618.1, read as the reverse complement.
AATGGTCTCACTATATGTAGGAATGTAGCGATTCTCTCTGGCTCACTCCCAAGAGGGGCTAAGCAGGGACTATGGACCAAGGGGTTTGTAGTGTGCATAGCATGGCGCACACAGGGATATTAATCAGTGGACATATATGGATTATTTTTTAGAGAATAAGAATATAGATTAGTGTCACTTAAACAATTAATACTAACATGAAGTAGGGGGATTACTTAAGAGAAAAGTTAATTGTGTTTAGATATAGGAAGTTAGGGGCTTTTTGTATCAGTTAGGTTAGGTATAGTAAAGCGCTTCTAAGGCCCAACCTTTTTTTTTAAGTTATTAATAGAGTACAGTAAGGATAAGAATGTATGTGACAATGTATGTGACAATCTTATCGCTGTTTGTGTCCCCACTGAGCGGATTAAAGTGATACTAAAGTCTTGTTTGTTCTCCTTTAAAAATAACAAACATGTTATACTTACCTGCTCTGTACAATGGTTTTGCACAGAGCAGCCCAGATCCTCCTCTTCTTGGGTCCCTTTTTTACACTCTTGGCCCCTTCCTCCTGTTGAGTGCCCCCACAGCAAGCAGCTTGTTATGAGGGCAACCAAGCCGAGCCACAGCTCTGTGTGTCCATTCAGACACAGAGCCGCAGCTGCCCCTGCCCTCTCTCTCTCCTCATTGGCTCACAGACTTTGATTTACAGCAGCAGGAGCCAATGGCGCTTCACTGCTGTCTCAGCCAATGAGGAGGGAGAGTCCAAACAGGTAAGGCTCTCATGCAACATCGCTGGATCGAGATGGGCTCAAGTAAGTATTAGGGGGGCTGCTGGACACAGAAGGTTTTTTATTTCAAAGCAGAGTTTCACCCAAAAGTGGAAGCTTTGCTTATTTGTCTCCTCCCCCCTCCAGTGCCAGATTTGGCACCTTTTGGGGAGGGAAGGGGGGAGCAGGTACCTGTTTTTCACAGGTACCCATCCCCACTTCCGTCAGACCTTGCCGCAGCAAGGTCCATCAGATATTCGTCCCCCTTCCTCCTCCCTTCTCCTTCCCCCGCCACTGGGCCAGTCAGAGAGTGCAGTCAGTGTGCTTTGCACATGCGTAGTAGGGAACCAGCTGTGAGGCCACAAGGCTTCACTGTTGGTTTCCTTTATAGGCTATGGTGGCAGCAGCAGCTGAGAGCCGATGGAAACATCGGCTGGGGTGCCCTCATCGCTGGATTCCAGGACAGGAAAGTGTCCTATTATTAAAAGTCAGCAGCTAAGTATGAGTAGCTGCTGACTTTTAATTTTTTTGTGGCGGAGATGGAGCTCCAATGTAATTTCATTCCAAAATCGAATGTTAAATGCAAATAAAATCTTTAACAACTATTTTCGAAAGAAATAGGAACGTACTGAGAATTTTTGTCCAAATTTTCATTTGAAATTCTACTAGTATATACCCAGTTTAACCCTCCCAATTTTTTTCTTGGTGACTACTGTTACAGAAGCACAGAAAGTAATGAGATTTCTCTTACTTCCTGTTGTGTCTCTGAGACAGGAAGTGAACGAAGATTTGCTCAATGAGATACACACAGGCTTAGTTCCTGCTTATGTTTTGCTGGTTCTCTTATCTCAATTCAAATCTACCATACTAGGCTGTTTTGATTGAAAGCAGAAAGGAACAGCACAGTGCTCATTCGTAACCAGAAACCAGTTTTACATCACATTAGGTAAAAAATGTTTATTCATGTTAAAAAAAAAGTTTTTACTTAGGTAGTAATGTGGTTTGTAAATGTTGATATGTGCTGTTTTTCTTACATTTAGGTTAGGTTCACACCTATGTGAATTGGATGGGGGTTTCCCCCCATCCAATTTGCATGACAGGAGATTGTGATGGAGTTGGAGCTGGCTCTTACGGCTCTGGAGTGGCTTGCACAGGTGTCCTGTGCGTCTTTGGCTCAGATTTAGGCCCGAATTCAGGCATAAATTTGGCCCTAATTCGTCCCTGAAACGAGATGAACAATGGATACACTGGACTCCCAGCTGTCAGCCGCATCCGGCATCAGTGTGAACCCAGCCTCAAAGTAGGATTTTCAATGACAACACCACTGAGTAAATGTTGCAGCCATCAAGTTGTGTTATAAAATAGTAAAACTCACCAACCAGAGCAACGTGGCTTATGATTTAAATTTTACTGATTTCTGGTATGATGGAGACGACTCTTGACATAGCTATGCCAGACTTGTTTTTCCTGCCTATTTTAGACTGGTAAATACAACATGCATTCAGGTACAAGTAACTTACATTACATTTCAGATGATTCTAATTTCATTTTTGGGTAAACTCTTTCTGTGCTTGAGGTGTACTTTTATATATTTAAAAATGTAGTGGAAGCAGCAACAGCAGCAGTAGCAGCAACTAGACATGTGCAATTTGTTTTGTTCCAAACTAGTTTTTTAACGAATTTTGACAAATTCGTTAATTGGGATACTCCCAATTAACGAAAATCCGTTTACCAAATTTTTCCAAATATTCGTAATTTTGAATAGTCAAATATTTGTAAATTCGAAAACCCAACAATTCGAAAATCTGAAATAATAACTAACTACAATAACTTAACTAATACTAACTATTAATTTATAGCTATTGGAATTTCTTTTCAAATTTGGCTGTTAGTGAATGTAACAAATACAAATGTATCTAAAGTTATGTATTATTCGAAATAACGAATGCCATATCTAAACGAATGGAACGCAACAAATTATTAATAATAATAATAAAAAAGTTTTTATTATTATTATTTATTATTATTGTTTTCCGCTCCATTTGTTTAGATGCTGCATTCGTTATTTCGAATAATTTTCAGATACATTCGTATCTGTTATGTTCACTAACAGCCTAATTTGAAAGAAAATTCTAATACCTATAATTTAATAGTTAGTTATTTTTAGAAAGTTAGTTATTATTTCGGATTTTCAAATTTACAAATTTACTAAATAGCAACTATGCCACATATTTGAGCCGATGTAAAGCGCTTAAGCTATCTGTCTTATAGTTAGGTTGTTTATGAGAGACGCTTTCACTTCCAGTTTAAAGACTCGCCCTGGCATGATATCCTATGCCCAACATAGAATACTACTCATAATGAGTACCTATGCCTGGTATATCACAGTGTCACATACCTGTGTTTTATTGAGTATCCTTACCACATCTTATTGTAAGACAACCTGTGTTCAAATGTACCCTTTTGTATTTCTGTGAAAAACTCTGGAATAAAAATAAATAAATAAATGAAACAAAAATGAAAACGAACACATTTTTCAGCAGTGCACAAGTCTAGCAGCAACATTTATATTCAAGAACATTGTCACAATGCTTATTTAGGTTGATGAGCGTTGGTTTCAAAGATATAGTGTACTTTAATGTGATGCTAAAAACAATTAAGAAAATTGAAAATACTTACATATAAATGATAAAAAAAGAAAAAATCAACAAAACAATAATAAATGGAATAGAGGAATAAATGATTGAGGTCCATAGCTAGTCCAGAGTATCAATTTACTTAAAATATTAGCCAAGAAGCCTGGATTACTCTTGCTACTGTATATTTTTCAGTATGACACAAGATAATTTATTACAAAAATACAATTTTCTCACTTTGCACTGCAACCATTTGCCCACTTTGTAATGAGAGACACAACTGTTCAGCAGCACACCTTCTTCATAATAAAACACTAATTTTACATATTGGTTTTACTAATTTAAAGCTGAAGTTTAGGTATGGCAATTTTTACAAAGTTACAATAAGTTAGCTTGCATTGGTGTGCGCAGGCTATTGCATTAGGGTGTGAACCCCAGAGCAAAAACATTATATTATATGTGTATATCAGCAGTGGATGGAGGCAGCAGAGCAGAGTTTGGTGTCAGTAGCACAGTGGATGGTGTCAGTAGTTTTTATTTTTATTCTTTTTTTATTGTTTTTTTAATTTTTTTAGGAGTCTTTTTGGGGGCTTTTGGTGAAATATCAAGGGTCTAAACTGAGAGAAAGGGACAGAGCTTCCCCGGTCCCTTTCTCTGTTTCCTCGGCTGCACTGGACAGTGAACGAATGGGAACAGTGGCATCACTAGGGTTGGTGTCACCCAGTGTGGAAAAACATGGGGTCACCCCCCTTCACCAACTATAGTCACCCCTCAGTACAAACCCCCCTCCATCAGTACAGACCCCCCTCAGGACAAACCAACCCCCTCCATAAATATAGACTCCCCTCAGGATAAACCACCCCCTCCTCCATTACTACAGACCTCCCCTCAGGATAAACCCCACTCAGGATAACCCCCCTCCATCAGTGCAGACCCCTCCTCAGGATAAACCCCCCCTCCATTAATACAGACGCCCCTCAGGATAACCCCCCGTCTATCAGTACAAACCCCCCTGTGCAGCTGGAGAGTTGCTTGCTCAGACTGTCACTCTCCAGGTGGCGGGCTTGTATATAGTGAAAGGAGGCAGCCGCAGCAGCAGTGAGAGTGAGGAAAATTTCAGATGAATAGCCCTGCCTCCAAGACCCAGAACCCTCTGCCACCCTTGGGATGGTGTCACCCCTCTGCGGTGCCACCCAGGTGTGGGCTGCACCCCCTGCCCCCCATAGCGACACCACTGAATAAGAAGTGCTCTGTGCTGAGTGGCTTCCTGTTCATTCACAAACCGAAGCATAGTAAATAGTTCACTCTGCTTCAGTTAAGAATGAACACAGGAGTGATTGGTACAGATCACTCACAGTGTTCCTTTATTCATCCATTCTGAAACACCCCCTGCAGCAGCAGGCAGGAGAGGAGAGAAGCTGGCAGCACTGCAGGGTGGATTAGGGTGTGCCAGCTTTGGCTTATGTACAGTAAGTATGTATGTTCCAAACCTATGGAATTCAGCAATTACAGTAGTAGGCACCTAATGTAATACAATGATTGCCACTAGCTTCTGGGTCCCGCGCCGCGTAGCTTCTGCGCCGCTTACTGAATACAGGAAATTGCTCACTTGGCATGGGCACCCTATTGAGATATGCCTAAGCTGGACCAATGTACCTCAGCTTTAAACATAAATTAAACATTCAGCTTGGAAACTGTAAGCAATATGGCTATTATAAAATTATAATTAAAAACATGGACACTTCCTTTACTTTAATTAGTTTTCGTGAAACTGTTTACTGACTGGCTGACATATTGGTCAACTGGCTTCAATACATTCTGATGCACTGACCCCAAGCAATCATGCAGATCAGGGGGTCTTGACTTTCTTTTCCGTGTGCATGGTCCAGGTTAGTTGCTCAGAATGTATGAAAGTCAGTGGATCCAAATTACTACCCGGCAATGGCATTTCAGTAGGTTCAAAAAGGCAAAATCATCTACAAGTATGCAGATAAGGGCTTCACTCTGACTTTCCTTATCTGCATATTTGTCCAAGGTCAGCGATTCGGAAAGTATGAAGGTTACTGGGTCAGCATACATTTTCACAAGGAGGTCAGTGGCGACAGCCCCCACATTTCTATTACTTTAAACTAACAATTGTAGCTAAGAAATTAGTAAACAGCACTTATCATAATTTGAGATCTGCAATACATTTCCTGAAAGTGGGGAACTTTTAGGAAGTAATGGTTAGTGCTGTACAGTTTGCTTCACTTTGACTTTGCATATGATATATAAAATGTAGGTTGCAATAGTTCCCTTTCAACCTGTGACTTGAATAACAGTTCTCATCATAAATACTGTGCAGTTCAGCATACTTATCTTGGAAAAATAGGTCAAAGCTGAACATTTTAACTTCACACCAAAAACCACATTTTCACTTCTTAGCTTCTACATTTATATCAAGCATCTGTTATTATATTTGTGCATGTGCTGTGTTATGGCAATAAGTCACTTTTAAAGGGTCATCCTTTGAGGTGTGGATAGTAGATGCAGAGCTGAGTTATGGGTGAGGGACGCAAAAAATAAGCAGTGAAAGAGGAGTGCAGAGGCGAGCAATAGATGTTCACTTTGGGGAGGGTTACTTGAGGGAGGGGGGATTTTTGCTTGGGAAGGAGGAGGGGACATTATTTGCAGAGTTTGATGGTGATCTATGTGTAATGTATAAACAGCATGCAGGGTGCAGTGGTCGGGATTTTGTAATGCACCTTGTAATTACAAATTCAGAACCGCAATATTTTATATGCTATGTTATATGTTACATACCTATTACTGTTGTATGTTACAAATTAATAGCAGGTGGATGGTACTCCTGAATGCTACACACTCTACAATGGGTTGTAAGCAGTGCTGGGGCAAGATCAACCAGTGCCCAGGGCAAAGATGGCAAATTGGACCCCCCCTTCATTATGTGTGAGTTTATGAGGAGGAGGGGGAGAGGGATCACAGCTCACACCTCCTCCTGACTCTCTCCTCCTCTCCTTGCCACTTCCAGCTCTGGGCGGACAAAAGTAGTGATGCTCCTGTCAGCTTTATAGTAGAAGGAACTTGCAGTACCCCCATCCCTACATAATATGCTGTGCCCAGAGCAACTGTCCCTTCTGCCCACCCCTTGTCCCGGCTATGGTTGTATGTTACAGATTCCTGAGACCTGCACTCTCTATACTGAGCTAAAAATTACATATGCTTTACCACTGTACTTTGTGTGCTGAGCTGCATGTTACATACTCCTGACCACTGCTCTCTGTAGACAATAATTTATTAGGCTTAAATAATGTGCAGCGCTAAGAAATTATATTATGTGATCAAAAACCGGGAATTACCCCGATAAAATGTCTATAAAAGTGAAAACCAAAACAAAAGTCCAAAAAATTCATCAAAAAATTAATAAAGTTCCAAACACCAACGTGAAAAAATGAAGATAAAAAACAATAATCAATTGGTGAGTATTCAATATATCATAGTGTTCCACCATAAGAAGTGCATCCACCACCTTACAGATGAGGTACTCTTACCAGATATCAGCTGGTAACCCACATATATGGATAGCCAATATAGGTAGGTTACACCAGGATCAAATCGACACTCCTCATATATGAACAATCATCAATGGTCCAGATGGCAGATGAACATTTCAAGGGAAAAACCACAGATGACGGATGTCAACGGGTAAACCGTATGTATGGATAACCAGTATGGAGATATCACACCAGGGTCCGACTGACCCTCCTCAACCATCAACGGTCCAAATGGCAAATCAATGCTTCAAAGGAAAATCATCAGTGGCTCTGTAGCTTTAGGCATTGTGGAGAAATCAATTATAATCACTACAGTACAGAGCACATTCACCGCCTTCCTTCCCAGGCCAATTTTCAGCTTTCGGCACTGTTGCATGCGAAACCTTCTAATGTTCATGCGATCCTGCTCAGGTTCATGCACTCTCCTGAGTTCAGAAGATCCCTTTTCTGGGCTGTAAATCTTCCCTTGTGGGGTACCCTTGGTGCTGGGTCTCAGTGAAGCAGTATAAAGTACTGCATGTGTACGCCAGCCTTTAGACAGTAGTTAAACACTGCTGGATGGGCTGTGCGGCGGCAGGCGAGTCTCACTTCAGCAGTTTAAAGAACTGCATGTGTACACCAGTCTTTAGGAAGCGGTTAAATACTGTTAGTTGAGCTGTGTGGCGAACTGGTGAAGACAATAATTTATGACACTCTGTACTGTGGGAGTGCAGCAGTCAGGAGTGTGAACAGTACACCATAACACACAGAGTTCAGCAGTCATGACTATGTAATGTACAGCACAGATGACAAAGTGCAGTGCTCAGGAGTATGTAATACATATACAGCCTAGTGTAAAAAGAGAAAAGGGTCAAAATGATAAAATGTATAGTGCAAGGCTCAGGGGTAGTGACCAGGAGTGTGCAACATGTGACATAGCATACAGATTGCAGCAGTCATGATTATGTACAGGGCTCGACAAATCCCAGGCACCAGGTCGCCATGTCGACTAGAAATTGTGTCTAGAAATTACATCTTGGTGCCTGTCAGCCCATACCCTGTTGGCACCAGGCGTTTCTGCATTTCCGGGTAGGGGGCACGTGCGCCCACCCGGTTGTGGTCTCACTGGCTCCCTTATGTGCCTGGTCCTGGCCAATGGTTCCTGTCTGGGACCCTTCGATCATCGGGGCGAGTGACAGGAGAGAGATCTGTGTTGTTTACTGACAGCAGGGATGTGGTAGTTTTGCGGGGAGACAAATATGGGCACATCCTGTAAACTAAGTAAACAGTGCAGTTACATTACATTCCCTGGGTACACAATTAATCCCCTTGATTGCTCCAGAAGTTTACCCCTTCCTACCCAGTGTCATTAGTACAGTGATAGTGTATAGTAGTAACACTTATCACTGTATTAGTGTCACTGGTGATGTCAGTGTCGGTTAGCCAGTGTCAGATTGCCCACCGTACCGTCACAGTCCCGCTATAAGTCGCTTATCGCCACCATTACTAGTAAACAAAAAAAAAGTTGGTCTTTTTTTATTTATAGCACAAAAAATATAACAAAACCCAGTGGTGAGCAAATACCACCAAAGAAAAATCTACTTGTTATATATTATGTAAATTTAATTTGTGTACAGCGTTGCATGACCACGCAATTGTCAGTTAAAATAGCGCAGCACCTTATATCGAAAAAAAACTTTGTTTGTTAAAAAGAAACCTGTCTCCTAACTTTTTTATCTGGCTCCTAGATTCAAAGGAAATTTGTCAAGCCCTGATTATGTGGCACGTACACCTGATCTGATCATACTCTGTATGCTGTGCTGTGTGATACATACCTTTTAATGTTGTCTCCCATGTTCTTATGATCAATGTACTGTACATTACACACCCTCCACCACTGCACTTTGTACGCTGGGCTGTACATGACATAATTCTGGCCACTGCACTTTGTACATTATAATCTCCAGACCTCTGCACTGTACATGCTATATTTTAATTACATACCATTGACCAAAGTGTTCATTGTCTATTTTAATATATTTCTCATTTAAGGTACTGCAGGCTCAGACAAATTCACTGTCTGTATTCTGTGTGCAGAAGAGCAAAATTATATGAAGAGTTTCAGTTTTTAGAAATGATTGGTCTGACGTTTACTCTATATGTGTCTGTGGAACTCTCACATGTGGCACAACAAGTAAAGCATATTGCGGGTATAGGGACTGTGGCATACTGTATGTATGCTGTGCATTCAAATTAGTTGGTCCAGATTCTATTTAAATAGTAACTCCACTAGTGAGAAAAAAACAATCCCCTCTGGATTATCAATGTACACAGGTGTTAAAGCGGAGTTCCACCCAGAAAATTTTTTTAACATTTTCCCAGTCCAATAAATATACTAAACAACATTTGGAGAAAAATTTTTTTTAAAACCTACCAGAAGTCCCTGTTGCTGGTGCTAGTTGCATCTAATCTGCCACTTCTGGCTCCGTGGCACTCCACATCACTTCCTGTGTCGCCTGTGCTCCTGAGAAAGCGTGTGTCATCATTTTCTAGGAGTCCTTCGGCATCCCTTTGTTAAACAATTGTGTTATTTCCCAACCGGAAACGATGCGATTTAAAGCGGAGGCTTCCGTTTTTTGCTGAGGAGAGATTGCTTATCTCGGTTGTCATAACAACTGGGCGGGACATTATTCATTCACCGCCCATTGTGATGGCGCTGCGCCCGGCGATTCACTGCACATGCGCGAGATCGAGAGGTGTATGCTGGTTACTCAGCATGCACCTCTTCCAGGAAGAAAGTAGAAGAAGGTGTGAGTAGGCTTCAGATGCCCTCAGTCAAAATGGGAAAGCCCAGAGATCTGAACTATGCACAGTAAGGAAAAAAAATATATAATAATGAATATTACGCATTGCAATACCTGTATTGTTAATAGGTAAATAAGCTGAAGGGATGCAAGAAAAAAAAAATTATGTGGGCGGAACTCCGCTTTAACAAACTTTGTTGCAGAGTCCTACCTGTTTCTGCTCTAAAGAAAAAGCTGTTTGTTGTCTGCACAGTGAATCTGAATGGGAGAGAAGTTAATTATTAATCAGCTGATGTACTTGCAGAGTTCTAATGCAGAAAATGCAGGATATGCATCCCTTTAGATGTGATTAACCCTTTGGGAGTATCTCACCAAAAAAGTTTTTGTTGCCGAGAATACCTAAAATCTGACTTATATTTGTGCAGACTTCTGGGAAAATCAGTGAGCCAATCACACAAGCAGGGAATGCCATTTCTAGGGGTATTCTGTACACCAGTGTAGTATGGAATGACTCCAGGGTGCCATATTACATTGATATTTAAAGAAAATGACAGTGCTGCATATACATTTTTTTTTTAATTTGCTATTTTTCCCCACAAAAGTGAAGTTACCCTTTAAGTATGCAACTTTAGCTGTCAACACAGTGAGTCCACACCTATTGCTCACTGTGGCATGCTACAAGTCACAATATTGTTGACATTGGAGTGCCCATGGGTGCCCCAGGGCTTTCACAATTTTAGCAATGCTCCCAGCAGGCAGCAAAGCTTCCCACCTAGAATCTTATAAAGGGCCCAAGTGGTAAGGGCTGCATCAATGTTAGAATTGCCCCATAAGCTAAAGACAGGATTCTACCATGAGACAACACTAAACCTACGCCGAAAAAAAAAAGAGATAAAGATGGCCAAGCTCAGGAGTCTGTATTCCTGCGACTGCTTAATGCCCAGAATCTTGTTCCCCAAAGAAATTGTGGACCAGCTATAATGGAAACTAAGAGACTTCCCTATTGGAAACAGACTATTGCCAATGTTCATCTGCTAGAAAAAGATAGACAATGTGTGCACGTGTGTACGTATGCCTATTTATAACACTCTGAATTTATTTCTATAACTGCATGAAGTAGGACAGTTAGCAAAATAATTGAGTACTCATGAAGCCTTCACATATGTTCTGCTCTCTAAGCTAATGAAGTCTGTGCTGTGTAATGTAAGAAATGTAATCAAGCGCTGCCATGCCAGTACCACATCCCTGAAACGTAACAGTGAAAAAATATATCTGTGTGGGGTAAGCCCCGTCCCCACAGAGATGAATAGTGGGACTTTAAACGGTACTGGTTTACTCTCTCTGAATGATCAGACTGATATGGTAATATTTAAACAAAGTTTAATGTTATTAAACAGCATATAAAATCATCAATTTAGAAAAAAATATATAAATACAAAATAGCAAAGCTGGACATTACAGTACAATGACCAAAATAGGTCCACATGTTCTCAGTCGGCGGAATAGCAGTAAACTCCAATGACTGGTAGGTATAGGATACGTATCTGTTCTTCCCAACGCGTTTCGCCAAAAAGTGGCTTCTTCAGGGGAGATCGAGCAGAAACCAATTACAGGTATCCGTATCCTAGGTAGGTATGACAAAATTCAATAGACATAGAGTACTGATATATTATTTATCTTTTACATTGATACAAAGTATTCCATCTGTCGGACACATATATCTGCATTTTATTCAAGTCTGATCATATACATATAGGTTAATTGGTCTATATGAGACCTTTCATTTATATTGTACATAGAAGTAAAAAACAGGGGGTACCTTGATACTTTATGAAAGTGAGGGACACTCTGTATTTAAACCTCTGACCTTCCGTTATCAGTTCCAAAACGCTATACCAGGTCTGTAAATGCTTATCTCGCCACTGTCAGGTGTGCAATAAGCCCCAATCCTCAGACGCAGAGGCGAGGTAGCTGTATAATATAAAATTATTTATCACCAATAGATCATATCATTGTTAGTCCTATGTAGGCTGTCATTGGTCAAAAGGTGCAACTTACAGATTTGATGCGCCAAAAAGAAGACAGACAGACTCCAACCATCTGCTCACAGTGTCTAGTGGTCCCAAATTCCTTTGGGGATTGTGTTGACACGATCTTGTGACAGCACTACTAGATTTTATGGATGTAGGTCATATGGAACTGTCCTCCCGATCTATGCCAACCTGGGAGACAGAATACAGACCTAATAGAGGGACCCCATATACAGGAGCGTGTGCCCCCCCCCCCAAAAGACATCACAACGGTCATCCCCAAATCCAGAAATTCGAGTGATAATGCGGTCCCCAATTGGGACCTCTAAAAATATTTCAAATACCTTGTGTGTATGGAATAGCGTCAAGCATCCGCAGATTTGTCGGCGTCTTGGCTTAGGGACAGGGGGCAGGGTTTAAATACAGAGCATTTGGTGCCAAAACACTTTGCTTGTCTTGGCGTACCGGAAGTGACACTGCGGTGCAACTGCAAAAGTTCCCCGGCTCTACAAGAGCCTGAATAATGGGTCCACTTCCGGAGCTCCAGCCTGCCCCTCATGTGTCATAAAGTGTAAGTTTGTGCAGGGCGGAACGATGTCAGATCCGCCTCTTTTGCATCAATCTCCCTCCCAGTTGTCTGCAAAGGTTGTTTGAAAAATAATAATGTGAATGTATATGGCAGATAGACACTGTCTGTCCTAAGTGGCTACATCGGGTGTTATTAGGCGAACAGTATCAGCCTTTGTAATTCTGTTATAGAGAGGGGCCATATCAGATATTGGTCGCCAAATGGCGGGACGGTGATGGCCCAGCAGGGGCCCCAGTGGGGACGCTGGGTGGACCTGAAAAGTACCAACCTGTGATGGTAAATAGCATCCACATATGGGACCCACTGCTGGAATAGCCTCCCCGTCCCGCCATAGTTACCGGTATTGAACTGAGATTTAAAGAAGTTTTTATATAATCAATAAAAGCTAAAAAAAAAAAATATATATATATATAAATAAAGAAAATGTTTTTCCTTTCTTTTTTTCTCTCCATCTTCTTACATGTATTGGGGCGAGTCAGGTGTCAGACAACTTATCCTTCCAAGGATCACAAAAAAGGATCCAGGAACGTTGTGAGCAACTGGACATCGAACTTACAGTGTGTGCCGGTAACAAATAACAACCATGCATATATTATGCATCAAGTCGCACCATATTGACCACGGACAGCCAACGGCCACAGAGAAAGATCTATGTGACTAAAGTATAAAACAGGATAGATATCCAGATATGAGACATGGGTCAGAGGTAATTTAGAGTGTCCCTATTATTCAACTCATCTTCATATAACGAATGTGTATACACATTTTGTGGAGCATAAAGCAGCTTTTTTGACATGTCTTTTAAGCTAGAGAAAAGGCTTATAGCTTATGTTTTCGTTGAGGTACAGTTTTTTCGACGAAATACGAGGTGTTTTACACATAT
>BLSH010005618.1:79476-93214 GCA_018402905.1 Glandirana rugosa | reverse complement strand
AGACAGGATTCACCGATGTAGCCCACAATAATCCGTTTGTCATAGTCGGAAACATTAAGACAATATCTCTCCCCGGTATAGTCTATAACCAGCGGTTTACCGCCCTGCCACTACCGGGTCGTCCCCGGGGTCACCCCTGCGACCCACCTGGACGTTTCATGGTTGGACACTACATTTATCGTAGGTGTATACCCTGGGTGACGACCTCATCGGAGGGGCAGGGCGGTATCAATGGCCATAACTTGACTCTAAATATCTTCAAAAATATATTAGTTATTTTCGATTTTTTTTTTTTTTTTCTTTTTTGTGATCCTTGGAAGGATAAGTTGTCTGACACCTGACTCGCCCCAATACATGTAAGAAGATGGAGAGAAAAAAAGAAAGGAAAAACATTTTCTTTATTTATATATTTTTTTTTTTTTTTTTTAGCTTTTATTGATTATATAAAAACTTCTATAAATCTCAGTTCAATACCGGTAACTATGGCGGGACGGGGAGGCTACTCCAGCAGTGGGTCCCATATGTGGATGCTATTTACATCACAGGTTGGTACTTTGCAGGTCCACCCAGCGTCCCCACTGGGGCCCCTGCTGGGCCATCACCGTCCCGCCATTTGGCGACCAATATCTGATATGGCCCCTCTCTATAACAGAATTACAAAGGCTGATACTGTTTGCCTAATAACACCCGATGTAGCCACTTAGGACAGACAGTGTCTATCTGCCATATACATTCACATTATTATTTTTCAAACAACCTTTGCAGACAACTGGGAGGGAGATTGATGCAAAAGAGGCGGATCTGATATCGTTCCGCCCTGCACAAACTTACACTTTATGACACATGAGGGGCAGGCTGGAGCTCCGGAAGTGGACCCATTATTCAGGCTCTTGTAGAGCCGGGGAACTTTTGCAGTTGCACCGCAGCGTCACTTCCGGTGCGCCAAGACAAGCAAAGTGTTTTGGCGCCAAATGCTCTGTATTTAAACCCTGCCCCCTGTCCCTAAGCCAAGACGCCGACAAATCTGCGGATGCTTGACGCTATTCCATACACACAAGGTATTTGAAATATTTTTAGAGGTCCCAATTGGGGACCGCATTATCACTCGAATTTCTGGATTTGGGGATGACCGTTGTGATGTCTTTTGGGGGGGGGAGGGGGCACACGCTCCTGTATATGGGGTCCCTCTATTAGGTCTGTATTCTGTCTCCCAGGTTGGCATAGATCGGGAGGACAGTTCCATATGACCTACATCCATAAAATCTAGTAGTGCTGTCACAAGATCGTGTCAACACAATCCCCAAAGGAATTTGGGACCACTAGACACTGTGAGCAGATGGTTGGAGTCTGTCTGTCTTCTTTTTGGCGCATCAAATCTGTAAGTTGCACCTTTTGACCAATGACAGCCTGCATAGGACTAACAATGATATGATCTATTGGTGATAAATAATTTTATATTATACAGCTACCTCGCCTCTGCGTCTGAGGATTGGGGCTTATTGCACACCTGACAGTGGCGAGATAAGCATTTACAGACCTGGTATAGCGTTTTGGAACTGATAACGGAACGGTCAGAGGTTTAAATACAGAGTGTCCCCCACTTTCATAAAGTATCAAGGTACCCCCTGTTTTTTACTTCTATGTACAATATAAATGAAAGGTCTCATATAGACCAATTAACCTATATGTATATGATCAGACTTGAATAAGATGCAGATATATGTGTCCGACAGATGGAATACTTTGTATAAATGTAAAAGATAAATAATATATCAGTACTCTATGTCTATTGAATTTTGTCATACCTACCTAGGATACGGATACCTGTAATTGGTTTCTTCCTTGATCTCTCCTGAAGAAGCCGCTTTTTGGCGAAACGCGTTGGGAAGAACAGATACGTATCCTATACCTACCAGTCATTGGAGTTTACTGCTATTCCGCCGACTGAGAACATGTGGACCTATTTTGGTCATTGTACTGTAATGTCCAGCTTTGCTATTTTGTATTTATATATTTTTTTCTAAATTGATGATTTTATATGCTGTTTAATAACATTAAACTTTGTTTAAATATTACCATATCAGTCTGATCATTCAGAGAGAGTAAACCAGTACCGTTTAAAGTCCCACTATTCATCTCTGTGGGGACGGGGCTTACCCCACACAGATATATCTGTGCTGTGTAATGCTAGGGCTCCTTTACTGCCCTTGTGAGGAAGCCCGAAATGAAAAAGCAAGATGCACTAGCATATGAGCAGCTTACAAGTGAGTACTGTTTTGCAAAATAAAGAACAGAATGTTAATGCAATAATGTCACATTTACATGTTATATTTCAGTGTTACATGAACTTTGTTATACCATTTAGGACATATGAATGATCTGAAATGAAGAATACAGAAATAACAGAATTATTTAAAACTGTTATCATTGCTTTCCCTAGACCCGGCAGTGGCTCTGTTGAACCAACATCCTTTGGACCTCTCCAGAGCCCAATTTATACTCCTTCTATATTTCCAAACAAACCATAGCAAAGGCATTGAAGAAATCCAGTCTCTCCATTCTTCAAGTGAAACAACGTGTAACGCAGGCTATGGTTCATAGCAAGATAGAAGCTACTCTGTTAGATTGTATTCCTAGACATGTACATATTTGGCAACCTTGGGTTGATAACTATCTCCCCTCAAACTTTGACCAATCCTTTATTGAACCATAAACTAACCTATCATTCTTAACCAAACTACCTTTGCCTAACCTTACATGGGTCATCCATGCTGGACATGACCCCAATAACCTTCCCTACTACCCCACCACTCCTTCCTCACTCCTATTCTTGCTTTCTTCCTTTCAATTTGAGCTTTTTTTTCTCCTATAAAGCCTCATATTAATCTATGTACCTTATTTGGAGCATATTTGGAGTCAATTTTCTCCCAGATGGTCTGGGGAATGTTCTTGCACATGTATTGTTTGCATATGTTCCCATCAGTATTTGAATGAAGTTGATGGTCAATATTTTATTTGCACTATATGGGAAATGCAATATTTCTATTATGGTTAGATTGTACTTTTTTGCCTACTATTGTTTGCAATTCTCTGTATTTGTACACCATGTACTTCTTGTAATAAAAATTTGAACAAGAAAAACAGGTATCAGGCATAGTGATTCAACATATCTTAGTGTTTAACATTACTGCTGTCTTCAAAGCTTTAGTTTTATATTGATTTTGTAAAAGCCTATTTCTGAGGTTTGGAATACAGTAAGAACATTCAAAGGATGACGAGACAAGGTTTGCTGTGTTAGAATGTACACTCCTAATGGAGTTTCAACTGAACGTGTGCTGCTAACACTTACAGACTCTGAGATTGAAAAAGGAATCCATAGTCCTTCTTATGCTTTCTTTTTATTTACCGTAGATACACTTGTGAATACCACAAACTTACTGAATATAATCCTTTTAGTGTATATCAATATGTAAATGTTAAACTTTATTTCTGTGTGTAAGACTATACTACCTTCTTAATTGTGGCGCAAAGCCTAGTACACACCATAAAAAAAAAATGTCAGCTCTGGTTGGAGCCTCTGTACTAACAATCCAATGTTAGTACAGAGATCTCTCCTGCTGTTCTATTGTGTTCTGACAGGGGAACCCCCCCCCCCCGCTAGAATACTCCGGTCACTCCTGGTTTTCCAGCATGCTAGTCTGGGTGCTGTTGGACCAGCTGCCACACACGGGCCGAATGTCACAGTTTTTTATTGAACCAGTCGTTGTCGCCCAATATTCAGCCCGTGTGTACTTTATTGTTGTTTTATACAAGTCTGCCAATCTTCTGGTAAAAACATACAAGGTACTCTCTGTAATTATTTGTATCTTAGCAGTTGTTTGGTATTAATGTAGACTATACTTCTTAGTATAGAGAAAGTAAATAGGGGTAGACTGTGCAAATCTGAAATCCAATCATCATTAGGGCTTTTGAGCTTTGCTGATTGTAGAGCTCTGTAGAGCTCTGTCACTCACCTGGTGGTGCGTCATGCTGCCCACGTGATATCCTTGCTCTCATATAGGGGTTGATTTATTAAATTCCCATTCACATTCATGCGACTTCTCATGTGATTTTATGGTCTCACAAGTTGCACCCCATGTTTCCCAATGAGTACCCTTATCTGTGAATCTGTGTGACTTTAAGTTGCAGCGACTTTAAAGTAGTTCCTGCACTAATTTGGTCTGACTTTCATGCCACTTGAGGACCATAAACTTCAATGTACACCCTTGTGTGTGAAAAAATGCCGGCAATGGAAAAAAAAAACAGCGTGGAGTCCCCCCCATCCATAACAAACCCTTTGGGTCTGGTATGGGTTTTACAGGGAACCCCACGCCAAAATTAAATGAAGAACTGCATGGGGTCCCCCCAAAATCCATACCAAACACTTATCTGAGTATGCAGCCCAGCAGGTCAGGAAATGTGGAAGGAGGCCCCCCTCCTGAAACCTACCAGGCCACATGCACTCAACATGGGGTGTGCTTTGGGGCAGGGGGACTCTGCTACCCAAAAGCACCTTGTGCCCATGTTGATGGGGACAAGGGTCTCTTTCCCACAACCCTGGCTCTGGTGGTTGTGAGGGTTGTGGGTAGGGGGCTTATCAGAATCTAAAAGCTTTGTTTACCAAGAGGACCCCTAGATCCCGCCTCCCCCATGTAAATGAGTATGGGGTGCATTGTACCCCTGCTCATTCACCAAAAAAGTGTCTAAAATAAATAAAAACACAGAGACAGTTTTTGACCATTCCTTTATTAAAAAAAAACAAAGTAAACCCAGCACCAATCACAATGAATGCCACCACCAACAAAAAAAAGGGGTCTGCACCCGACTAAGGCTCCCGCCATCTGACAGCTCTGCAGACTGACAGTTCTTAAATAACTAAGGGACGCCCTTGTGATGTCATTGATCCAACATGCCCCAGTTGATGACATCACAAGGCGGAGGGGTCACCCAGCAACATCATCATTGGGTGGCCCCGTCCCTGACTTATTTAACAACAGCCAGACGGTGGAGCATTTCAGACAGGGGGAGCAGACCTTTTTTTGGGTTGGCAGTGGCGTGGGCGTCATGATTGACAATGGATCTATGCCAGGGGACATTTTTTTTATTATGGTTTTTTAAATAAATGACTGTCTACTGTCATTTTTTACACTACACTTTTTTTTGGTGAATGAGTAGGGGTACTGTTTACCCCATACTCATTCACATAGGGGGGCTGAAATCTGAGGGGCCCCCTTCTTAAAGGGGGCTGCCCACCCATAACCCACGCTGTTTTTTTCCTTTATTTATCATTGCTTTATATTGTTTACATTCAGTTGTCAGTGGGGAAACCTGCTGACAGATGATGAGTCATCAGTTGTTAAGCACTTCAGCCCCGGAAGGATTTACCCTTCCTGACCAGAGCACTTTTTGTGTTTCTGCACTGCATCGCTTTAACTGACAACTGTGTGGCCCTTCAACGTTGTATCCAAACAAAACTGATGTCCTTTTTTTCCCCACAAATAGAGCTTTCTTTTGGTGGTATTTGATAACTTCTGTAGTTTTTATTTTTTGCGCTATAGACAGAAAAGTGTGACAATTTTTTACCTTTTGCTATAATACATATCCAAAAAATATATAAAAAAACAAAGTTATTGGCCGATATATACTTCTACATATTTTTGGTAAAAAAAAATCGCAATCGGGGTATATTGATTGGTTTGTGCAAAAGTTACTGCGTTTACAAACTATGAGAATTCATTTATGGCGTTTTCACAGTTTTTTTTTTTACTGGTAATGGAGGCAATCTACAATTTTTAGCAGGACTACGATATTGCAGCTGACAGATCAGACATTTTTGACACTTTTTTGGGACCATTGACATTTATACAGTGATCACAGCTAAAAGAAACCACTGATTACTGAATAAATATCACTGCAAGGGAAGGGGTTAACCTGTAGGGGGAAATCAAGGCATTAACTGTGTTCCCTAGGCGTGCTCTAACTGTGTGGGGGCTGGGCTGGCAGGGGCATAACAGATCTAACTGATCCCGATCACAGGGATCAGTAGATCTCTGCCATGCCGCCTGTCAGAACAGGGAACCGCCGTGTTTACATAGGTGGTTTCCCGTTCTTTCTCTCCAGAAGGTGATTGCGGATCGCCGGCGCACATCGAATCTGCCCGACCTGCAGGCACGCTCACGGAGCGTGCAGTGGCCACGTGCCATCGTGCACCCGCCCACAACTGCGCCTGTGCGAGCCGACGTATGGATATGTTGATTCGCGCAGGAGAGCCGACCTGGCGCAGTATATCTGCGTGAGCAGGTCGGCAACAGGTTAATCACGCAGTGGCCAGCTTCCCATGTACCATGCTGTTGTACCACCTCAGTATATGTTTTTACCCATTAAATTTTTAATACTGCACTTAGTAGGCGCTGCTCTTTTATCTGCTTCCATACCACAGAGTTCTTCCTAGCTCCACTTCAGCCTGCAGCCACTAGTTTTACTTCTCATCCATCAGTTCTACTTATGGATACTATTGGACTTTTTTTTATATAAATGTTAGCCATGTCCTTGTCCTGTTATATGTTAGATTGTCCCCCATGGCCCCTATGGTTTGTTCATAGCCTCATCTGGAGAGCGCAGTGTGAACTTTTTTTTTTTTGTATCAATTAGCTTATTCAATTAAGCTTTGACAAAAAAAACCTGGAAGCTGAGGTTTCTATTAGAGTGCAGCAGTCTTCCTCTTAAGCCTCCAACCTGGGGGAGAGGAGTTACAACTGGCACTTGGGCACCGCTATAAAGAACATGAGAATAAGGGTGCATTCACACAGGTGATTAGCACACCCTGCGATTGCTAGAGGCAAAAATCAGTGAATTCCTGCTTCTGGAATGAATGCATCCAGTCAAGATCACAACAGGTAATCATTGGATCTGCGAACAATCACAAATAGCTGTGGCTGTTGTCACACACTTGTCATTCTGCAGATTCTTTACACTGGAGTTCTCTGTTCTTTGCCTTGACTTAGTGGAAGACCTCATCCCCTCTGACACACCAGGTTAGGCAAAGAGAATATAGCATTACTATTTGTCGCACAAATATAATATCCTGCACACGCTATAGTTCAGTATCAGGAGGCAAACACCAGACTGATTAAAGAAGAACTCTATGAAAATGTTTTTCCTCCCATTCATTGGGGTTGTGCTCACACTGTAGGGGTTAACTGCTCATTTTGCCTAAGGTCTTATCCAATCCTTCAATCCTCCTGAAAACCGCACTCCCCCACGTGCAGGAGGCAGGAGCTGCATGGACCGGTCTTGCACTTGGAGGGTCGGTCAGATTAAGTAAGTATATCTCTGCTCTGCAAACCCCTAGACAGAAATGAGCTGTTAACCCATGCAGTGTGGGCACATTTCACAAAGAAGCGTGCAGTTGATTTGAAGTTCATCACTATGGTGTCCAATCTCTTGAGGTAGAACAGGGAGTGCACTGCCTTTTTTGCCGCTGCCAGATTGGGAGGAGTAGATTGGATCCAGTGAGACATAATAGTACTACATGCAACCAGAAGAAGAGGGGGTGTTTGCAGCATCGAGGATGAGGGGGTGTTCAGCTCACAGCCGAATAGGCTTATTGCAGGGACCTTCTGAACTCGAACTTGGTTAGTTTTCTGTATATAGGTCAGTATGGAGTCCCAGGAGTTTGGTAATACTCAGGCAATCCCAGAGACGGTGTAGCAGCTTAGGGCGTTGAAGGGAACACCAAGGGCATTGTGCTTTGGTGTTCCCTTCAACGCCTTACGCTGCTACCAGATTATCTGTGTTCCTGCCACCGCCAGGAGACCAGGGTGGGGTCTTCTCTATTGTTGCGAAATGGATAGTATGCTTTATGAGTTATTTTAAATTGTGTTTCCCGCTAGGTCTCAGAGATATTAAGTTTGCAGATATGCTGGTATCTCTGTAGGACTTTTCCAGGGAGTTCCTCGTCTTTGAAGATGGTAGACCATTTCTGAAACGGAGCGAGGTTATACTTAGTAGATTGGTAGTCAATGAGTTGAGCGTATAAGTTAATAATGGAGTAGTCCTTTCATTCAATCGCTATGTCAATAAAAGATCTTTGCATAGGGTTGGTCTCCTGGCGGTGGCAGGAACACAGATAATCTGTTAGTTGGAGGTAGTAGAAAGCATGCAACGGAGGTAGGGAGAATTCTTGCAAAAGGGTTTGAAAGGGCTTGAACCTCCCAAATGTATTCTGATATAGAGAGGTTATTTTGGTCAGACCTTTGTTGCCCCAAAGAATAAAGTTTTTGTGCAGGGTAGAGGGGGTGAACATAAGGTTACCTTGGATAGGGAGGTAACGTGATATGCCCAATGTAAGTCCAAGCAATTTCCGTATTTTTCTCCAGGCAATAACTGTGTCTTTGATAAGGATGCTTGATTTGAGGTGAGGTGATAATGCTTTCAGTTTTGAATGTAGAACAGCTGAAAGTGTGTATGGGTAGGCGTGAGCGCTTTCCAGCTCAAAATTGGAGTATCTAGAGTCCCCTGTGAGCCAATCGAGTAGGCAGGAAAGGTTATAAAAGCGTATATTGGGCATTGTATAATGGGGCCCGAGAAGCCCAGGATGTCCATTACCCTAAACAGCCATGAAAAACTGATGTTATCTAATGCTTTTTCAGCATCGAGTGATATGATGGCGACATCCTGATATGTATGTGATTTGGCATATTCTAGTGCCAACAGTACCTTGCGGATATTCAGGGTGACCGAGCATCCCGGGACAAGCCAAGATTGGGCAGGGTGGAGTAAGGAAAGGAGTATAGGGGCTAAACGTGACGCTATCATTTTATGAAAGGATTTTGGCATCTACATTAATTAAAGAGATGGGGCGACACGAGCCTGGGTGGAACGGGTCTTTGCCTTTTTTCAAAATCAATTTTATCTATGCTTGCGTTCCTGTGGGAATGTATGGGCCCCTTTGTCATATGGCAGTGTAAATATGCTTCAGTGTGTCAGGAATAAAATCTTTCGTGAGTTTATAAAATTCAGCTGTGTAGCCGCCTGGGCCCGGAGCTTTGGCTGATGCTAAAGATTTAATAGTTAATTGAAAGTCTTCAGCTGATATGGGAGCACTGAGTATTTCTAGCTGTGTGGGTTCGAGTTTGGGCATATGTCATTTGTTAAGCAGTTCTGCCGCAGCTGCCTGGCCGATTGGATCCTCGGAATACAGCAAGATATAGTATTTGACAAGGATTTTGCTGATTTCTGAGAGGGAAGTGGTAAGTGTTGTCTGTAATGGCAGAGATGTATGTCGTCATCTAGGGCCTGAGCATATTTTAACCAGTAGCTTACCCTGTTTATTGCCAAATCTATGGAAGTGGCGTGTGGAGTAGGACATTTTAGCAGCTTCTTGTTTCTTGTTGTTCTGCCCAGAGATCGAAATCATGTTTGGCCTTTGGCCAGGTTTGTACATTGTTGTGTGTACGGTTGAGCGTTAAACGTTGGTGCGCCAGGCGTAAGGCCTCGCTGGCCATTGGATACTGTTGTTTAGAGTTTTTCTTGTATTGAGCCGTATAGGAGATAATTTTACCTCTCAAGAATGCTTTGTCGGCTTCCCAGAAGAGGTTCAGATCAGTGATGTGCGCCCAATTTTCGGAAGCTCCACATATCTATGAATCGTATGGATGCAATCGATTGGGCTAACAGGGTTCAGGTTCGTGGTACAATGGTAAGGGGTCGAGTGGTACGTGGTGATGTAGTGGTGTGGTCCTCCAGTGGGAACATAACGGAATTAAAGTCTCACCCTACCAGGTGGAGAGTCTCAGGGGCACTCATTATCCAAGATACCATATCTTGGAAGAAGGAAGTACTGGGTGATTTGGGGGCATATATATTAGTGATGGCTATGTCTTTGGTGGCTAAAGTCATGTGCAGTGTCACTTTATGGGCAGTCGAGTCAACCTGTACCTCACGGATAGTATTTCTCATATTTTTATGGAGCAATATAGCTACCCCGGCCTTGCGTCCAGTTGAACCATATACCTCACCAACCCATAGCTTACGAAGGCGATTAAGGTCGTCTGCGCACAGATGGGTCTCCTGAAGGAGCACCACATCTGTTCAAAGACATTTCAAATGTCTAAGGATTACCATACGCTTACTTGGAGAATGAAGTCCCTTAACGTTCCAGGATACAATCTTCAGGTGATTCCCATCCGATTGCGAAGCCATGTCTGCAGGAAATGGATATAGTGGGTCGACGGGTTCAGATATGATGCAAAGACAAATAGCATGCCAGCTATCTGGGATTCACCTGAAGATTGTAGGTTATCTGAGATTGCGGGGAGAAAATAGGTAAACATGGGCACCAAACAAACATAGTTCAAACATAACAAAAGCTCAAAGATGGGTAGGTGTGGAGGCCACCTACAACTAAACACTAACTTCACTTTTTTCCACATGGAGATTTATGTGGCGTGCAGGATGTCAGTTACCAGCTCGGTCCCCAGGAGCAAGAATTTAGCCTAAAAGGAGGGGGGGGGGTGAGAGGTAGCAGGGTGGGAGAGGATAGTGATGGGAGATAGGAATGAGGGGATCAATGTGACATAGAGGGTTATAAGGGCCCTATGCCATCCACATCATAATACGATGTGTGCACTGGGGTCGTTTACTGCTTGTCCTGTGGGGGGGGAGAAGAGGGCCAGCTGGCTGCATAAGACATATCAACAGTAGAAAAAAATACTTAAGTAAAACTTAAAAACTATAAAGATAATGTTTCTTCTGTGGGCAGATAAGAGAAGACCATATTGGCTTGAGGGAGGCCACAGGCTATAGAGTGAATTAAAAAATAAGAAGAATGCCAGGATGAGAGAAAACAAGAGGAAGGAGGGGTATACTTCCCGTCTCCTAGGTGTTTCATCCACATAGCTTTGAAGTCCTTGAGTTGGTGAGCTCTATGTCCAAAACCAGTGTATCATTGATGTATTGTTCTGCGTCCTCAGGGGAGTGGAAAGTGAGGTTTTCTCCTGTCTGCAAGTGAGCATGGAGGACTGCTGGGTAGGCCAAAGTGAAATTGATTTGGTGATTATACAAAGTGGATCAGATCCTTGAGAATGCTTTGCGGCGTTTCATCACCTCAACAGAATAGTCCGCAAACAGCAGTAGTTGTACCCCATCCACAGAGAGGGAGCATGCCCTGTGGAATTTTTGCATGATAGCACTCTTATCCGCATAGTTAAGGTACCTGACTATCACATGGCGAGGTTTAGAGTGACTTTCGGTAAATTGATCGATGCGGTGGGCTCGTTCCACAATGCACAGGATGCGGAGACCCAGCTGTTCAGGTTACTGATTCTGGCAGGCCTATGATCCGCAAGTTGTTCCTGCATGAACGTCCAATTTGTCCCATATGTCCCTTTGTGTCGTAGAAATACGTGCCAGCTATGCAGAGTTCACTGTGGCCTCATCCTCTAGTGAGGATATGTGCTCTTCTGCCTGCTTGATCCTCTGGGCCTGCGCCTGGAGTTCCAGGTGAAGCTGCTCCAGGCCTCTTTGGACTGCTGAGTCGACTGTGGCCATAAGGGTGGGGGCCAGGAGGGTGACTACAGCTTTGGCAATGTGCTGGAGGCTGTGGCTGCTCAGGTGCACATGGCGCGGCCACCATATTGGCTGCTAGCGCGGCCTTGTCTCCCACGACGGACTGTGCGGAGGGGCCCGTGCGAAGGTGGGATTGCTCAAGATAGCGATCCATATATGTCCCCCTGGTAGCGGAGATAGGAGGGGGGTTGTCCCGAGGCTACGCTGGCTTCTAGGGCCGGTTTAGTGGGGAGCAAAGCCGGAGCTGTCTCTGCTCACCTCCTGTCCATACGGCGCTGGAACCGGAAGTTTGGGGCTCTTCTTTAAGAATAAAGAAATGTGCTGTAGTGTAACAGATTAAAATAAACACTAATATGTACATATAGGACCAAGCAGAGTGTAATTCCAACACAATTTTATAGGCAAAAAGTTACTATATTGTAGCAGTTTAGAAAAGGATCTATATGATTATGTTAATCAGATAACATGAATTGCAATGGTAAACAGTGCTGTAATAACTTTTCTGCAACCAGTATACTAGTGCATATAGTGCACTCTATATCAGTGGTCTCCAAACTGTGGCCTGGGGGCCAGATGTAGCCCTTTGCTTACTTCTATCTGGCCCTTGAGGCATTATTCCTCCTACTGTAAGCAGTAGTGGGGCATAGTTCCTCCCACTGACATCTACAGTGGGGCATTATTCTTCCTACACAGTCTGCCCCCCCTAAAGTTTGAAGCACAGTAAACTGGCCCTTCATTTACAAAGTTTGTAGACCTCTGCTCTATATGAACGACTATGCTAAGATTCAGGCCTTACTGCAGAGGTCCTACTTTCTAAAGGCAGCAAATTGAGTCTTTTTGGAGCAGCTATCTGTGGAGACAGTCCTTTGCCCTAGTTTTTCAGCCCGCTAATGTTGAGCCCAGTCTTTATGGTAGTGCACATAAGTACAGTTACAGGCTGCTAGTCAAATGTCCAGTCCCTATGTGCTCAGTCTCTGCTAGCAGCAACAGGTTAATGGCAGTAGTGCCATCTCACCAGTTTCAGTGACGCAGCAGCCCCAGGCCCACTGCTCAGATGTTAGTCTGCTTATAAGTAGAGTTGAACGAACCCGAACTGTGTGTCCGTGTCCCGAACCTGAACCCGAACGTTTGAGATAAAGTTCGGGTTCGGGTTCTGGGTTCTGGTATTTTATCACGCATGTTGAATAGCTGCAGGGCAGCCAATCAACAAGCGTTTCACTGGTTTTCCCTAGAAGCCATCACAGCCATGCCTACTAATGGCATGGCTGTGATTGGCCAGTGCATCATGTGACCCAGCCTCTATGTGAGGCTGGAGTCACAGTGCTGCATGTCACATGCTCTCAGGTTAGTGTAGGGAGAGGATGCTGCCGGCGCAGTGAGGGACAGATTGCAGATCTAATAACTAGGTAGAGATTACTACTACTGCTGTGAGGGACAGATTGCCTATCTAATAACTAGGTAGAGATTACTACTACTGCTTTGAGGGACAGATTGCAGATCTAATAACATCTCATCCTGCATTGCAAAACGATCTGATTACAGAACGATCTCTCATCCTGCATTACAGAACGATCTGATTACAGAACAATCTGATACTGGACTAGGTAGAGATTACTACTGCTTTGAGGGACAGATTGCAGATCTAATACCATCTCCCATTTTCTTCCTTTTTCAGCCCTCTAGCACTTTCCAGGACTTTTTTACAGCCATTTTTGTGCCAAAAAGTTTGGGTCCCCATTGACTTCAATGGGGTTCGGGGTCCGGGGTCAAGTTCGGGTAACGTTCGGTACCAAACCCGAACGTTTCCGCGAAGTTCGGCCGAACCCGCCGAACCCGAACATCCAGGTGTCCGCTCAACTCTACTTATAAGTTGAATGGAGCATTTTCGGTCCTCAGCACCTGTCATGTACCTTCAGATAGAGCCTGATAAGCAGAGGAACGCTTCTCGTACAGCCTCGGTTCAAGGACCACTGAGTTTACTCGCCTGTGGACCTACAAGCCCAAGCCGCCCAAGCCGGCTTGAAGCGCCTTTGCAAGCCCAAACCATGGCTTGCAATGGGCTTGAACTGGGGCCTGGGGCTTGGGGTAACTTCAGTTACCCCTGGGTTTGAAAAACCGTGTTTTTACCGAC
>BLSH010005618.1:52204-64277 GCA_018402905.1 Glandirana rugosa | reverse complement strand
CCAGAGGTACCGACATGAGAGGCAACCAAGCTTAGAATGGATAGAGTGGCGTGGAAGTTACAGTGAATGTTGAGGTGAAGAAGGAGAGGTTGAGGAGAGTGGTAACCCCAGGGGGTTCCAAGACAGGAACCTGGGGATGATAAGAGCTAGATGCGCAGGAGGGACCCAGTCGACTAGTGGAGGGTACCGAAGACGATAGTAAATATACGGCTACTATGGGTTTAGATAGAGAGATGGGGAGTTGAGTGGGGTAGTCAGAGGAGTGTCTAGTGACGGAATGATTGTCTGTAAGGCAGTGATCTGTGAGGAGACTGATGGGGTGAGTTGAGGGGTAGAGAGATAGATTTGGGTATCATCGGCATATAAATGATAGCAGAAGCCATGGGAGGTGATCAGCTGACCCAGGGAGGACGCGTAGATCGAGAATAGTAGGGGTCCAAGGACAGAACCTTGGGGGACCCCAATGGTGAGAGGAGTTGGAGAGGAAGAAGTGGAGTTGTAAGTGACATTGAAGGTGCGGTGAGATAGGTAAGATTCGAACCAACGGAGAGTACAGCCATGGAGACCAAGCAAATTGAGTTTTTTGAGGAGGAGGGGGTGATCAACTGTGTCAAAGGCAGCGGAGAGGTCCAAGAGTAAGAGTATGGAATAATGACCATTGTTTTTTGCTGTTAACAAGTCGTTTGTGAGTTTTAAGAGGGCAGTTTCTGTGGAGTGGTGTGGATGAAATCCAGAAGGGGATCAAGAAGGTTGTTTTCAGTGAGGTGGTCACTCAGTCGGTTGTAAACTAAACGTTCAAGGATTTTGGAGGCAAAAGGGAGTAAGGAGATGGGTCTTAGGTTGTTAAGATTGGTGGGGTCCAGTGTGGCCTTTTTTGTTATGGGAGTGACTAGTGCATGTTTTAGAGGGTTGGGGAAGATGCCAGTAGAGAGGGAGAGGTTGAAGATATGAGTTAAAGAGTGTAGGATAGGGTCAGAGGGTGACTGTAGTAGTTGAGAAGGAACAGGGTCTAGGGTACAGGAGGTTAGGTGGGCGTTAGAGAGAAGTTTAGAGACTTCCTCTATAGTAGCTGGGTTAAATGAGAGTATTGATTGTGCAGGAGGACAAAGAGTATGAGGGGGATGAGAAATCTGTAGAGAGGAGATCTCGAGACGAATTGTATCCCCAGAAGTTTATAAACAACAGCATTACACATTCACATAAACCGATTAAATATTGTTCTGCCATTTAACAGCTCCACGTCCCAAAAAGTAGTCCATGTAGTCTAGATATTTTGGCGTGCAAGTTGAGTAGAAAGCTGTGGTTGTGCACAAGCTATATTCATGAGTCCCTCCTTGTTATTTCTCCACTCCCCAAGTGTGACATTTCCTGCAACAGTATTTTCCCTGTCAAGATGAGACTGTGGCATGTAGGAGGTACTGGTACGGACGCAAATAGTTATGTAGTACACAACAATGTACAATCGTATCAATTTTGTGAATGCTAAGGCTGATTGCTGTGTGAAAAATTCTAAATCGATTAGATATGATTCCAAAAGTGTTCTCAACCACATGCCTTGCACTAGATAGTCAGTAATTGAAGACTGTTTGCTCCCTTGAGAAGTTCTTCAGGGGAAAATGTTTCAAAATATGCTCCCCCAGAGAAAATGCATCATCTGCCACAAATACAAAGCTCAAACCTTCGACTGTTTCCTCTTTTGTGGATAGATGTAATGTTCCATTTTTCACACGGGTGTATTATTCCGTTTTTTCAATCACTCCTCCATCAGAATTTCTTCCATTTCCATTCTTCAACGAATAGGAATTCATATTTGGCATTGACTAGAGCCATTACAATTATACTGAAAAACCCCTTGTAGTTGTAGTAATAAGATCCAGAATTTGAAGGGGGCAGGATCTTTACATGTTTGCCATCTATGGCTCCTCCACAGTTTGGAAAATTCCAGTGATCCTGGAATTGCTTGGCTATTGTTTTCCATTCACTGAATGATGATGGGTACTGTAAAGGAAAAGAAAAATATTGGTAAATACAGGATCTATTTTAATCTTCTAATTTTA
Organism: Glandirana rugosa; assembly: GCA_018402905.1. Lineage (NCBI taxonomy): Eukaryota > Metazoa > Chordata > Amphibia > Anura > Ranidae > Glandirana > Glandirana rugosa. The sequence continues at coordinate 62,220 of BLSH010005618.1, read as the reverse complement.
AACTTCTACTTTGCTTTATTACACAGGATATTACATAGGATATGGCAAATACAACGTCACCAAGCTTTGTTACTGCATCAGCAACAACACCAAGCAATAGGAAAAAGAGGTCATACTAAGACTCAACGAACAACTTCTTTTTACAAGCATCTGCTGCTCTTAATCAGAAGAGAGATGAATGCGATGATTAGGGTGGCCTAACCGCTGAGAAAATTTGCACAATGTTAGATGATCAGAAACAACTTCTTGAGCCATTATTAATTCAGCTACTTAACCACTTGCCGATGGCTGATCGGCAAATGACGGCGACAAAGTGGCTCTGTAACGTGAATCGTCGTCATACGATGGCGGCCGCGAGATCGAGCCTAGTGAGCGCGCGCTGTGTTCGGGGAGGGCCAGGGAGCAGGTGCGGCGGAGTCGATCTCCGCCGGCCACCCGCGATGCCCCCCCCTGGAGTGTGAAAGAACGGAGGTCCGTGTAAGTAAACACGGACCTCCATTCTGTGAAGGGGAAGGGCTGTGATCACAGCCTTCCTGTACATGCAGGCTGTGACCACTTCCCTTCTCCTGTTAGGGCAGTCCCCCCACAGTTAGAACACGCCCAGGGAACACTGTTAACCCTTAGAGCGCCCCCTGCAGGTTAACCCCTTCACTGCCAATGGCATTTACACAGTAATCAGTGCATTTTTATAGCACTGATCACTGTATAAATGCCAATGGTCCCAAAAAAGTGTCAAAATGGTCCGACATGTCCGCTGAAATATTGCAGTACCGCTAAAAATCGCAGATCGCCGCCATTATTGGTAAAAAATAAAAAAAAAATAAAAACCCCAAAAATGAATTCTCATCACCCGTAAACGCGACCACTTTTGCGCAAACCAATCAATAAACGCCGATTGCGATTTTTTTTATCACAAATATGAGGAAGAATATAAATCGGCCAAAACCAGTGAAAAAAAATGTTTTTTTATATATTTTTTTTGGATTTGTATTTTAGCAAAAAGTAAGAAATTTGGGTTTTTGAAAAATTGTCGCTCTTCTTTTGTTTATAGCGGCAATCATAAATGACGCAGAGGTGATCAAATACCACCAAAAGAAAGCTCTATTTGTGGGGAAAAAGGACGCAAATTTTGTTTGGGTACAACGTTGCACGACCGCGCAATTGTCAGTTAAAGCGACGCAGCGCCAAATCGCAAAAAGGGCTCCGGTCCTAAAGCTGGAAATCCTTCCGGGGCTGAAGTGGTTAATAAAGGACTGAGAGGTACATTAACCAAGAATACACATTTGGCTTAGAGCAACACCTCATATGGCAATCTTCCAGTACATTCTCAGCACCAAAATCAGTGGCATGCTCCATTAGCACAAGAAGAACGTCTGCAAAGCAGCTGGATTTCAGAATATCATTAAAAATCCTTATAATATATGTTTGGGTATTGGGGTTTATGCTTACATTAAAAAAAAATATGCAACCTTTCTTTTTTGGACACATTTTAACTTTGTCAGGTTTAAAATAATTTGGGTATTAAGATTAGTCATAATGCCAACTGACAAACTGTTATGGTTTAAATTGACAACTTATTTTTAAAGGGTAACTCCACTTTCGTAGGGAAAAAAATCTAAATTAAAGAAAAAATAATATAGCACATATAATTGCGACTCTAATCATATTGTAATTGAATATTATTAAAAACGACCTTTCCTTTTCAATCTGCAGCCACTGTAAGTTCCTGAGAATGCATTGCAATATGGCTACCTGGAGTGGTTCTGTACACAGAGTATGTACTGACCACTCCCCAGAAACATAATTCCTTGTTTGTGTGATTGGCTCACCAATTTTCCCATAAGTCTGCACTAAGATACAAATCAGAGTTCAGGCATCCCCTGCAGAAAAATGTCATTTTTGGAGAGATACTTTTAATAGGAACACATCTAAACGGATGCAGGCCCAGCCACTTTCATCATTAGTGCCCAGCAGGTGCACAGCTGAGAAATAATTATGAAACCACTCAGAACAGAGGCATAGACAAACACACAGGCATTTCTTCAGAATAACAGAAGGTAGGAATCTGCAACAAAGCTTGTTATAATCCTTGCAATGTACATAGATCACCCAGAGGGGAATGTTTTTTTCTCAACAAAAGTGGAGTTACGCTTTAAATTTGAATTTACGTGCACAGTTGATCTATTGCATAATGTGGTGAAAAATGTAACTATCAATATACTGTTGTCAGGCTGTGGTGGGGCCTAAATCACATTTGTTCTGACTAATTTGTTTTATTTCCAATAAACAAATATTTTTATGTTCAAATATTCATTTTTCAAGGCGTTTATGATGGCTTCACAGGTTTCAGGAATTATGTGTCCCAATGACTGTGCAGAGATTCCTGTGCTGAACTTTAGGTCCTACAAACTCCTACTGGTGGCTAGGAATCGTAAAGTTGCGAAAAGTCTCCGGTCTGGAGTTATGGAGAGCCTCAAAACTGTGTCTTGTTTGGTAATTAGTGGTGACACCAATACTAATAGATGTTGAAAGCAGCCATCTGGCATACGTGGATAGTTTATTAAAGTCATCAGGATTATTCTCCTTCATTTCTCCTTATTCATTTCATGTGGGAAAAACGCTCTCTGTTCCTCAGCCAATCCTTGCTCCATATTCTTCTCCTTTTATTTATCTCTTTCTCCATTTCATATATAGCTAGCACTCCCAGCATTGCAATAGCAATGTCTTTTTGAGTTTCGTCTACATATTCCATAATGAATAAACTAATATTCGCTGTGCAAATGACCACGATAAAATATTTCCTGCTTCCATGAACTATCGACCACCCCCACAGGAAATGTGCAGGTGCGAAAGGTTAAATATTGCATTATTTCCCCAAACCAATTTCTCGAACGTTAAATCGTGACATAGTATGGCAGTTGAGCAATTTATGGGTTCAAATTTTGAAACTGCATGATTGTGGAGTCGTTAGCTCTAACCGATTTGTCGTTAACACTGCACTTGACCTGCCGATTTTTCGTATAGTGTATGGCCAGCATAAGGCTCCATGTCCACTGGGCTTAAAAAAAGTCTGTTCTCTTGGAAGTAAAAATTGCTCATATAGAGCATTCTTTGTACAAATGTTAGATGAGTTTAGGAGAGTTTTGTGTTTATTTCTGCCAGTAAGCTCCAATCAGAAGCGCAAACGAGAAGGTTTTTTTTCCTGTCTCTAAATGTTGAGCTCAAAATATGTCTCTAATCATTCTAATGTGCATGGACACATAGGATAACATTGAACTGCTTCTACAGGCAGAACACATAACTCCTGTAGAAGCAACGTTTTTTAAGCCAGTGTGCATGGAGCCTAAGTACTGCTATGGAGGGGCATACAGGAGGCTCATACAAAAACAGATTTAGTTATTTATGCAAGTTGCATGTAAAAATACATTTAATTATCTTAAATGAATACACAACATCATTATATGGTATTTTATACCTGTTTAGACATATTGCCAATCATATACATGTGCATACATGTTTGTTACTAAGAACGTATTGGCTGGAAGAAAAAGTCAATGTTGAATAAAAATGATATAGTGTACTTCAACTATTTTGTGGCCTTTATATGTGAAGTGTTCAGCTCTACAGGATGGTGAGAACACTTTTTTCTTCAGCTTACATCAGCAGTGGTGTGTCAATTTCAAATGAAACTCTTAATGAAAGCAAGGGCTGCTGAAAGCATTTATCTATCCTTCAAATGCTCTGCATGCCTATTGATCTGGAGAGCAGGAATCACATTGGTACCTGCTGTGCAAAAATATATACTTCTCTAGTGTACGATGATTGTATGTACAGCCAGCATTGTTATTATAGAGGCTTTAAACCTATATTGGTTGTTAAAATTTGCAGTTTACATTTCAATGAACATATTTATCATTTTTATTATTGTTTTTGTTTGACATATTTGCTTTTTATTTCATATAAGTAATAATATTACCTAGGTTGAAAAAAAGACGTGCATCTGAAAGATAGCTATTGCTGAAAAAATTGTGGATACTGCCATTGCTGATCTACTTCTGAAAATGCTGGTTGCTTGGCTGACTTTGCCTTAAAGTGGAACTAATCTTTTCTATCTTTTTGCACACAAAGATGATGCCATTTTACCCCTATTTAGATCTCCAGTTATCATGCAGCTATTGTCAGCTATTACACCAGTAATTTGAGTAAAATAGAGTTGAGAGCTGACATAAGCACAGTTGACAGTTATCACCAGCGACATGCCTTAAATCATATGCTGCACACGCGCTAGTAGGCTAAATGTACATGACACCAGCATATTTTTGGGTTTTTTTTGGTTATTTCGAATGGTTTCTTTTGGGAAACATTTCAGTTAGTGGATTTAATACCTCAAACACACGGTGCAACTGTTGTACGACCCCACGTTCAACAATCGGCTGTTGGCGGTTGTGTCTAGCATACTGACATGAGTCAAGTAATCGGCCAACAAAGCCGAACATAGTGACATGTTACGAGCGTATAACAAGGAAGTTCAGGTGAATGTGATTTGTGAATTAGGAACACAGGTTTACACGACGGAGCACTTCCTGGATTCAGAGCATGCGTGTTTGCACTTTCAACTTTTGTTGGCCCAACTTCTGTACACACGAGTCAACAGTCATACAATGGCTGGTTGGCCAACAAAAGTTTTCTCGCTTGCTCAGCCAACTTCTGTTGCACGACTGTTGAACGTCGGCTGTTGTAATCGCACGTACTAACGGTTGGATTACAGTAGAAAAAGCTGTTGTAGGACCGTTGTTGTACGACAGTTGCACCGTGTGTATGGACCATTAGTTTTGCTTTAATACTTTGTAGCACACTGGCCTAGAACAAGCATGCAACCAGTAAAGCCAGAACAAACTCCTGATCTGCATACCTACCCAAGGATTTATAAAGTATTACAATTAGACAGTTTGGATTACAGCCAGGCAACTAGGCTCTCAACAATGTTTTTCTCCATTATTCTCTTCAGTGCTTTTGTTTCCACATAATGCCCAAAAGAATTACACTGGAGAAAAATGGCTAATTTTCACAGAGGATAGAGGATACTTCAATAGAGGATGGATATTCCTTCCTTACACTACAAATGTAGTTTGATTATTCCCTAGAACAGAATACTCCTATACTAAGATGTATTACATTTTACAATGTTTGTGTCTTGCAGTCTGGGAGACAAAGTAGTTATAGAGTGCTTTGTTAACAAGTTCAAGTGTCCATCATACATGTGTAGGCTTCTGTGCATCTCATTACAGAAAAAGCAACTGATACTAATCTTTATTATTAATTATTATGCATGTAAAATTGTAAATGGTGACTGTGACAGACCCGACCAGGACAGGGACTTTTGGAGGGGACTGCAGGGTAGGCTCTTGCCTACTGACTAAGGGTCCTGGCTTTTGAAGAGGCTCTAATCCTGGCAGGTGTGTGCCTGGGGACCTTTGGAGTGGTCTTGCTTCTGACTCGGGTCCATATCTCTTTGAAACACAGATAGAGTTGAGCGAACACCTGGACGTTCGGGTTCGGAGGGTCCGTACGAACTTTGGGAAAAAGTCCGGGTTCGGCACCGAATGTTATCCCGGATCCCGAACCCCATTGAAGTCAATGGGGACCCGAACTTTTAGGCACAAAAATGGCTGTAACAAAGTCCTGGCAAGTGCTAGAGGGCTGCAAAAGGAAGTAAAATGGGGGTAAGAGTAGGGCAAGTGCCCTACAAAAAAATGGGGATAGGGAAAATTAAATTAAAATCAAATAAACTAGGAGATGATTTTTGAACAATAATGTGTCACTTACAGCTGCAGCTAGAACCTCTCCCTTTAGAACTAGGAGATGATTTTTGAACAATAATCTGTCCCTCTAAGCAGAAGCCTCTACCTAGTGCAGTCAGATCGCTCAAAGCAGCAGTATGTGAAATCTCAAATTACTCCCACAATCTGATCGTTGTGTACGATCCCACAATCTGATCGTTGTGTACGATCGTAACGGTTGTTGTGTTAGGCAGGGTTTGATCTGCAAATCTGTCACTCAAAGCAGCAGTATGTGAAATCTCAAATTTCTGCAATCTGTCCCTCAGAGCAACAGTAGTAGTAATCTCAGGATGCAGGATCAGATGTTAAAATGTCTGCAATCTGTCCCTCACAAAAACGCCGGCAGCTTCCTCTCCCTACACTAACCCAAGAGCATGTGACATGCAGCACTGTGACTACAGCCTCATATAGAGGCTGGGTCACATGATGCACTGGCCAATCACAGCCATGCCATTAGTAGGCATGGCTGTGATGGCTTCTATGGGCAAACCAGTGAAACGCTTGTTGATTGGCTGCCCTGCAGCTATTCAACATGCGTGATCAACTACCAGAACCCAGAACCCGAACGTTTTTTGAAACGTCCGTGTTCGGGTCCGGGTCCCGGACACCCCAAAGTTCGGTACGGACACGAACGTTACAGTTCAACACTAAACACAGAGTCTGGGAATCTAGGACCTGGATACAGATTTGGGGTCTTTGTGCCCAAAACAGCAATGGCTACTTTAGACTGTTGGACTCAGAATAGATGCTAATATAATCATCTCAAAACAAACTGATACTGGGATCTCCTGCTATAATCTGTTTAAGGTGTTATGTGCTAGGTGTCTTTGCCCCATTGTGTGCCTCCTAGATGTGAATTCCCACTGTTAATTGAATCACCTATTGTTTCTGTCAGTTTGCTCATCTCGTGTGATTAATATTGTGTCCACTTTACCTCGTTATCAAACCATTGTGGGATGTTTATGTGTTTATGCTTATGATAATGTAAAATACACGTTGTGTATCCAGGGTTGTGGGTTTGTTGTCGAATTGTTTGGGCACCCCCTGACTAATCAAGATTTGTTGTTAATTAGCATACTGTGTATTTTATGTTGGCTGTTCCTTAGATGTACGAATTGTCTAGGATAAAGTGATCAAACTATTACTGGACCTTGCAGGGTATATATTCTGCATGACTTTACAATAAAGTCAGTTCTAGTTCCAGTTTGCACCTAAGCTAGTGTCGTCTAGTTCTTGGGTGCTCAGCTATGATACCTGGTTCCTGGTTCCAGACTGGAGGAAGCTTTATCTTGACAGAGGCACCCAAGCTGGGTTCTTGGACAGTCCATAACAGGACATCTTCATCCACTAAAGAGTCTGTTACTAAAGAGTCTCTTTGCTCAATATAGCAAAATACAGATGAAAATGTAAAGATATATATCATAAGACAGTACTATGTATTTTAATAACCCTTTGTCAACACACAATGTCTTCTACTTCTTGAAATATGCCTAAGCAGTCTGGATGTGTGGTTGTTTTGGAGTGAAAAGTCCTGTCTAACAGGCGCAAGACGACTGCCATTCTATATGTATCCATCAGACATTTCATAGGTGTAAGGTCCCTGTTGACCGGTCACTCTAAGCCAGGGGTCTGAAACTGGTGGCCCTCCAGCTGTTGCAAAACTACAAGTGCCATCATACCTCTGCCTGTGAGAGTCATGTTTGTAACTGTTAGCCTTGCAATGCCTCATGGGACTTGTAGTTTCTCAACAGCTGGAGGGCCGCCAGTTTGAGACCCCTGCTCTAAGCAGATTGGAAACCTTGTTCTTGTTTGCATATCCGATAAGAAAGCAGTATGTTTTACTTTTATCTTGTTGATTTTTAACAGTCTTAGCAACTCATGATTTCAGAGGCACTGGATTATGTGGGAGTTGTACATTACAGTATAACTGCAACATGTAGTTAAAGCAGAGTTCCACCCAGAATTCTTTTTTGTTTTTTTTGGCATCCACTCTTTTAATACTAAATAGATGTAACCTTTTGTTTCCTTACTTTCAAACTGCCTAGTAATTACATGTATTTGTTACTCACAATTTTGTTTCTCTCACTGCTGGACTTTTCCATTTTAGGTGAGGGCATCTGAAGCCCATCCGTAGTCTCCTGGCATCCATTCCTGAAAGAAGTGCATGGTGGGTAACCATCATGCACTCCTCGATCTCGGCCCGCCTTAAATCACGTAATTTCCAATCTGGAAATAACACGATTTTACAGTACAGGGAAGCCCACTGACTCCTGGGAAATGATGAGTCACATCTCCCAGGAGGCCAGGCGAAGCAGGAAGTGAGGAGAAGAGCCTAGGAGGGGCAGATTACAGAGACCACCTAGCAACAAGCGACTTAGGGTGAGTATAAAAAAAATTTCCTTCAAAGGTAAGTCTATATAGGCAAACTTGAATGATGTAAAAAAAATTTCTGGGTGGAACTCCGCTTTAAGTGTGTGTTTTTTTCTACCATATAGTAGTTCAGCTGATGATGTTTATGTAGTTGCATGTCTAGTCACTCTGTAGACATGTAAGAACTCTGCAGTCAAAACTTTTCATGTAAGATTTGCAGTCTGAAGAGTTTCTGTAAGGTTTCCATCAAATCTCTCAATCTCTCCAATTGCTTGTCAAGGCCACACACTGATGCCATTACCAATGTAAGCTTTAATATAATAAGTAGAGGATTCACAACATTAAGTCTTGCCCGGCCATCTCCAGGCGAGACTATATGTTGTGAATCCTCTACTTATTATATTAAAGCTGGTTTTACATTGATGATGGCATTTGTATGAGGGTTTCCCGTCCACAATATTTTCTCTCTTGGGAAAGGATCAAACTCATGAAACAAATTGTGGTCCATTGTCAGAAACTAGTTCCTTTGGGTTACCTTCCCTACTGAAGACACAGAACAAACATGTAATTGCAGTAGCAGATGCTCTATTTGAGACAAATGCAATGTCTGGCTATTTACTGTACCAATACATTAATGTTGCAGTAAATTGTTAGTCGAAAGGTGCTTAAGTGAATGGTCCTGCAATATCATTAGCAAGCTTCTTCCTAAACAGAATCAGGAAATGGCATTGACTGAAGTGGTGAAGTATGAGGGAGAGCAGATTTGTCCTGGCTAGAGTTGAGCGAACCTCTGGAAGTTCGGGTTCTGCTGGTCTGGCCGAACTTCGGGACAAAGTCCGGGTTCGGGTCCGGACGTAACCCGCAAGATCGCACGGACCCCGAACCCCATTGAAATCAATGGGGACCCGAACTTTTAGGCACAAAAATGGCTGTAACAAAGTCCTGGTAAGCCCTAGAGGGCTGCAAAAGGAAGTAAAATGGGGCAAGTGCCCTACAAAAAAATGGGGATAGGGAAAATAAATGAAAATCAAATAAAAAAATGGGAAGGGGGGTGGATGTGGAGTAGGAGCCTAGAGGTTGACTAGGCCGTGACTGTGGCAGTGTAGGTGGAAGTGGCGGTGGTAGAGGAATAGGAGGAGGTAGCCAACATGGTATTTTTTATTTTTTTTTGTATTGAGGCCTATTCAAAAAAACAAGTATGTGAATGGCTGTGTGAGTCCGGTCTAAATGTCTATTCTGCACAAGGTACAGACAAGTCTTGTGGGATCCATGCCTGATTCATTTTAATAAAGGTTAGCTTGTCCACGTTGGATGTGGACAAACGGCTCTGCTTGTCTGTGATAACGCCCCCTGTCGTGCTAAACACACGTTCCGACACTACACTGGCTGCAGGGCAGGCCAGCACCTCCAAGGCATAAACAGCAAGCTCAGGCCATGTGGCCAATTTGGAGACCCAGAAGTTGAATGGGGCAGACCCATCAGTCAGTACGTGTAGGCGTGTGCACACATACTCTTGCACCATGTTGCTGAAATGCTGCCTCCTGCTAAGATGTTGTCTATCGGCTTGTTGTGCTGTTTGTTGTGGCGGGCTGCTGACAAAGCACGTGTGCGGATGTGCATGACTGACTACCCAGACGGGGTAAGTTGAAGACCCAGAGGTTTAACCGGTGTACCGGACTCGAACGACAAATACGGAACCTCCACGACCGGACGGGACGTCGGTCACATCACAGCCTTGCACACAAATCGTGCTGTCCCCCGCAATAGTGTCTGTTCGTCTCGGCAAACAGGTGTAGGTTGCACCTG
>BLSH010005618.1:13782-28121 GCA_018402905.1 Glandirana rugosa | reverse complement strand
ACAGTCAACACTAGTTACAAACATAGTATAGCCAAAGACAAATTCCAATGATTTGTGTGAAGTAAAATCTCACCATTTAGATGCTTACAGTAAAGAACATATATGACATTAGAGAACACAATCTGGGAGTTAGACCCAACGTTGGATTATTAATCTGTTTAGGTCCCCCGCTACAAATCAGAAGGGGAGAAGGACCACCTCCAGACACCCCAATGGGTTCAAGCTGTGTCCAGGTGTGATCCCACCTCCCCCCCGTCCGGGGCCTTCATAAAACCTTACGATAACAAAACCATTTCAAACAGTGATGTCCTCTTGGGAATTCTTCACATACTGCCCTGATACCTCTAGAGAGTAGGGTATCCCAGGCCAAAGGGGATAGAAAAAGAAAAGGATGGGACTAGCCCACAGAAAGGAGAGGGGAAAGAGGAACAGAAGAGATGTAAGTAAATTAGACACATAGGTCCGGAGCCTCTAGTTCAGTCCCCCACACGACTAGGGGAAAAGAGAAATTCCCATGAACTTTGCCCATGGATTCCAAATTGCTTCAAAGTGCTGCTTCTTATCCAGCAGTTTCGCCACAATCAATTCTTGGGACATAATCCATGAAACCTTCTGCTTTACGGCTTTCAGGTGTACCGAGGGTTGCTTCCATGACTTAGTCATTTTAGCCCAGAGACAAAGAAAAAACAACAAAGTTTGAGTACGTTTAGGTAATCCTGGGATTCTCTGATTAAGTAAGATAATCGCTGGATCTAGGGGGATTGGGGTCCCCAGGACCCTGCGAATGATTGTTAAAAATTTGTGCCAGAACCCGCGGACCCGTGGGCAAGACCACCATGTATGGAACATAGTTCCGACCAATTGACAACCTCTGAAGCATAGCGGAGAGGTCCCAGGAAACATTTTGGCTAATCTATTTGGAACATAGTACCACCTAATAAGGATTTTGACATTTGCTTCGATAAACAAGATATTTAATATTCCTTTATACACAGACTGCATAGCCGCAAACCAGCTGTCCGGGGAAAGTTGCAAGTTTAAGTCTGTTTCCCATGCCTCCGCGTACGACGGCTTTTCTGATCTATCCGCCAAGGCCGCATAGGCATCCAAGATACCCCCCCTCTGGTCCATGCTTTCCGCACACCAAATTTCATAAGCAGTAGGTCTGATCTGGGCATGGGGTTGATGTAGGAGAGACTGCAGAAAGTGTGCAATTTGGGCGAATCTAAATTTCTCCTCACTGGGCATTTCTAATTTGGTATTACAGTAACGATGAGTTATGGGGCCTGTACTAGTAAAGAAATGTCCTATTCTGAACAAGCCTTTATTAAGCCACTACTTAAAAGCTAATATCTTCTGGCCGGGAGGGAATGCTGGGTTATTAAAGATATGACTGAGAGGTTTTATCTCAGAGATCAGCGAGGATCGTTTATAAAGTTTATCCGTTAACGCAAGAGAGTGGGAAAGGGAAGGAGAAATGACCGCAGGCCTAGATTTGGGGGAAGACCAGAGTAAAAAAGTCCAATGTGAAGGAAGGGACCGCTTGTCTTTCTACTGTGAGCCAGTCTGGCTTCGGGCCCCTTGAGTATACCGTAGAGATCTGAGTTAACTGGGCAGCCTGATAATACCATAGTCTTGGGACACCCAGTCCCCCCTGATCTCTCCGCCTATAAAGGATTTCTTTCGCACATCGATAGCCCTTTTTACCCCAGATGAAGGCATTTATTTTAGTTTGGATCCCTGCAAGCGAGGCATCAGTGAGGGGGATTGGGATGGAACAAAATAAATATAGTAATTTCGGGAGGAGGGTCATCTTGATTGCGTTAATTCTTCCTAACCAGGATAGACCACGTTTAGTAACACTTTAATTGAACAAGCAAGAGTTAGAAGTTTACTGGTTACTATGCACAGCTGCACCAGATTCTGTGTGAACCAAATTGTAGTAAATCTCCCATTGTATCCAACGCTAACAATACATTTTGGGTGTACATGTACTCTAACTCATTTGCAACATGTGCTTCTAGAGCTAATTGATGGTCGTGAACATTACTAATGCTAGCTGAAATATGACAGTATGCATATGAGCTGTGACAGGAGAGACACTGTTCAACTATATTCCGGTAAAACACACACTGCCCATTTTACACAAGCAATAGTAAGAACCTTTACTCAAACATCCTTTTTTCCTAATGAATATTTGCATAATGAAGAAAAAACATGCATACATTTGAATGGATTTCTATTAGATCCATAAAATGCGCAGCTGAGCTAATGCTAATCAGGGTAAAGGGCCCAGGTGTTATGTGAACTGAATTAAGAGCTAGAAATTTCTATATTTTATTTTAAACACACAGGGCCCTTTAACCAGTTGACCTCCAGAAAGGATTTACTCCCTTCATGACCAGTGTATTTTTTTCTATTCTGTACTGTGCTACTTTAACTGGCAATTGCACAGTCATGCAACACTGTGCGCAAATGAAATTTATATCAATTTTTTCATACAAATAGAGCTTTCTTTTGGTTATATTTGATCCCCGCTAGGTTTTTTATTTGTTGTTATATAAATGAAAAAAAGACCAAAATGTTGAAAAAAAGCCCAATATTTTCTACTTTCTACATTTAAATAAAAATAGAATAACACCAATTATTGTACTCTCTAGGAGTGCAACCAAATTCAATATATCATAAATGTAAAAACATGCATTAAACACCCCAAGGTGGCAGAAATCTTACAGTAATTATAGTATTATTAGTATTATTATTTTGAATAATTGATTATTTACATTTTGTTATTATTTACATTTATTTTAAATATTCTCTTTTTATTTAAATTTATTTTGAATATTTTATGGTGGCAGCTATCTTAAAGTGATCATACGGTATTATAATTATTACTTTTATATATATTTTTTCCTAAGCGCAGGGTATTGAGAGGTTGTAATTTTCTACTTTCTGTTATAAAACATTCCAATAATGAAAAAATCTATCAAAAAATGAAATTTCTTTATAAATTTTGGCAAAAATGTATTCTGCTACATGTCTTTCATTAAAAAAAAAGGTATAACGTCTACAAACGATGGTATACTGTATATACTGGAATTTACACAGGTATTGACGCTATACTGTAATGGTAGTGAACAGCAACTTATAGTGGGATTGTGATAGGGTGGTGGAGAATCTGGCGCTAACAGACACTATCTGGGAGGGTCACAAATGACACTGATGTCGCTAGTTAAGCTATTACAGTGATCAGTGATAATACTCACACTATACTAATGACACTGGCTGGGAAAGGGTTAACATCTAGGGACAATCAAGGGGTAAACTGTGTGCCTAACAATATGTAATGTGTGTAATATGTTCTGCTTTTACTTTCTAATCCGAGTGTTTTTTTCTTCTTGCTTTTCCAGGTCATTGTTTCTATGCACACAGTGTGTGTGTGTGTGTGTGTGTGTGTGTGTGTGTGTGTGATTGGACACAGCTAATCAGCTGATTTCATCCACAATCATTGGCTAAAATATGCTGCCAAACCTGTGCTGCATCCAATCACAGCACAGGTTGGGAGGGGGCGTGTGCATAGGTGCCAAAACCCCAGAAGACAGGCGGCGACGTACAGGTACCTTGTCTGGCCTTCCTGTGCTGCCCATCCACAGTAAATCTACTGTGGGTGGGCGGCAAGTAGTTAAACTATTAATGGTAAGTACTGACATGCAGAAAACTGATTTATGGAAGCAAACATTTTTTCAAGTTGAAGGGTCTGAAAAGTAAGATGCAACTAGCGTATCAAATGTTAAAAGATCCCAATGTGTAAAATAAAGGTTTGGAAAGGTTTGGAAAATTAGTTCATCAATCATTAGCACAATTGAAGTATGCAGTAGTATGCAAAGACTATGATGGCACAAGGCAGTCCAAATGGTGCTAAGCAAAAGCAATGGAACGTGTTTTAAGTGCAATTGTTAATTTAGGCATGTATGCCAGTGATCTATTTGTGGTTAATGATTTAAATTAGGTGGCATTAGAAGAACGAATGAGTGATATAAAAAAGTAAATAGATATAAACTCATATAACATTTGTAAGAATTATTCTTACAGTGAAGACACGCATTGTATGCAATAGTTGCAATGTTGCAATATGCCAAATAATAAGAGATTCTTTCAAATTATTTAAGTGATTGTAAAGTCAAATTTTTTTCCTATAAAAATAACAAACATGTTCTACTTACCTTCTCCGTTGCAGTGGATTTGTACAGAAGACACCAGATGCTCCTCTTCTCGGGTCCCTCTTCGGTGCTCCTGGCCCCTCCCTTGTGTTCAGTGCCCCCACATCAAGCAGCTTGCTATGGGGACACCCTAGCCGAGTCACAGCTCCCTGTGTATATTCAGACATGGCGCCCAACCCACCCCCTCTCTCCCCTGATTGTCTAGCTGACTTTGATTGAAAGCAGCAGGAGCCAATGGCACCGCTGCTGTGTCTCAGCCAATCAGGAAGGAGAATCTCAGATGGCTGAGACACTCGTGGACATCACTGGACAGAGAGGGACTTCAGGTAAGTGTTAGGGGGGCTGAGGGGGGCTGCTGCACACAGAACGCTTTTCATCTTGATGCATAGAATGTATTAAGTTAAAAAACCTTCTGAATATATAATCACTTTAATGTTTCAAAAACTGCACTATTTCCTAAATTTCTACTATGCACCTAATAAACTATACTGTACGTGCTTCAGCATTTATTTGAAAGGCAATGTGCCAAAATCAGATCTAACGTGCGTCAATTTGCATTCCCCCACAACTGACAATCATAACTTATATGGTCCACAGTGTGCTATCACAGCAAAGTGACACAACCCATCCAGTAGCAATTTATTTTAAGATGAGGTTTATTCTGCTCATATTTTGCCTTCTCTTGTTCCTTATCAACATGCTAATGAAATTTTGAAATAAAACATTCCTGTATTCATTATATACCTGATTTTAGACCCAGTGATATATTTGTGCTTCTCTATGCAAGACTGATGGAAGCGGCTGACAGGGTAATATTATATAACTTCCTGAAGACATCATAGCACCCTGCCTCA
Source organism: Glandirana rugosa (assembly GCA_018402905.1). Lineage (NCBI taxonomy): Eukaryota > Metazoa > Chordata > Amphibia > Anura > Ranidae > Glandirana > Glandirana rugosa. The sequence continues at coordinate 23,047 of BLSH010005618.1, read as the reverse complement.
GTACTCCTCTCAAGAGCCCTCAGCCCTGATGCAAGCAATGTACTGGCTCTTGATGCTTTGATTGGTGGATGTCAGTCTTGAGAAGTTGGCATTCCTAGTCAGACCATATTTGCACACAAGTAATACACATATGTGATGCTGAACCCCTATGGCTGAAGTAACTGAAATCCAGAGAATGACATTGGAAGATGTTACTGGATGTCCCCCAGCCAGAAAATGAGGTGGGCTCCTGGTGAGTTTTTGCAGATTTTAATGTACACTATAGGAAGCTCAAAGTGTGCAAATCAATAAAATCAGATTAAGCTATTTCAGTACAGTGGATAACCCCATACAATTGTGCAAGACTGAAGGTAGAACTTTTGTCAGATACCATTGATTAAAATAGTACAAACAGTGCAAATGTAGTCAAAACATAGCCAGGGTTCAGTAACCAGAGCAGGTAGTTGGAACAAGCCAGTAAAACATAAATCCAGAAATCGAGATCAGCATAGTCAGAGGCAGCAAACAGGATCAGGAACCAGAAGGGAAGTCAGCCAGGCAAAGTTTTTAACAGGAAAACACAGCAGAGAGTATTTGGATATGTTGACCAAGGTGAAGGCACAGGACATACGATCCAGGCAGTTAAATAGCCAGCAGGGCTGGCTGTTGAGCAGAAAATTATCATCAGGTGAGTCACTGTGGAATGATGAGTACTGGCAATTAACCGACAGCTAAGCAACCTGAGTTCTGAGAAGTGAGGGCTGAGCCCAGCCCTGACAGCTTTGAATAGTTTTTTTCTCTTTTTTGGAGAAATATAAAATATTGCACATTATTCTTTTGGTCCAGTAAGTCAAACATTCCCAGGTCTTGTTTTCTAGATCCTTTCATAAAAAGCAGTAGTGAAATTATTACAGGAAAAAAAAGTAGCATCAGAAAAACAAAATCAGCATTAGCAGGTTTACAAAAAGGCATTTTGTCCACAGCAATAATACATAAAAAAATCCAAATTCACCAGCATGTGGGTATGCTGCCTTGAATTTTAAGACTCACTACGTGCGATCATACCACAATCCACACCTAGGCTGGTCACCAGACAGATCCCTTAAACATGCTAACTAGAGGCAGAAACAGTGAGGCAACCTCCTCATCCCCATCTCTGTGTCCTGACACACCCTGTTTCATTATTTTTTTCTCTTAGAAACCCCCTAGGACCAGCACTATTGGATTTCCCCATCTTCCCTTAAACGAAACAATGCTAATTTGGATGCGGGTCCCGTCTGGGTCCTGGACCGCCCATTCCACCTCAGTTCCCGGTCATGATGCCAATTGAGTGCCCATGTTATATGAGGCCACGTGTTGACCTACAGCTTTATTTGTAAATATTGCAGAGAGGTTGTTCAACTCTATGTAATGTATCCCTACCCTTGTTATCTACTCCTTTTTTGCTCTATTATCCAGTCAGACCACCTAGAAATGACCTTATCTATTGCAGATACTAGACACGTGCACGCTCATGATGAGTGGATCTAACCTCCATGAAATGCGTAGAGCTGTCATATGCCATGTCTGAAATCCATCATGTCTTGTGTGAAGGTTATAATTGCTGTATATACCAATATGTGTTTACTCTGGGTGTTGAAATTAATCGTAGCATCGATGAATCGCGATACGGGCACCCACGATGCGGCATCAATGCTACGCCTTTAATAATCGATTGTTCGGATGATGTCATCCACCCGTCACGCTATGCCCTGCTTCCGCTCTGAACGGAGCTGAAAGCAGCTGAAGGAGCCACGAGAGTTAGCTGCACTGTCTTTTCCCGCCTCCCGCTAACGTCATCCCCAGCCGCCCAGCAGTCACATTGTGTGTGCATGCAAGACATGTGGAACGAGTCCTGAGAGTCCTGACAAGCGGCTCACTGCCGCACACCCGAGCCTTCCTTCACAACAGGCTGCTGTGGACACTAGGCAGCAGGAATGCAGAAGAGAGACCTGAGCAAGCCAAGCCAGCTTCCCAGAAGAATACTGGATGGCCATGCTTATCATCTGTTCTCCTCACAGGCTGCTGTGTGCAGCAGAAGATCACAACCCCAGGCAGTGAGTGCACTAGTCGTCATCATCATGTACTGACTGAGTCTGACACTGACAGCTATATAACTAACTACTAGTATAATATTATATATCGAATTTTCGGATTTCCGAATTTTTGAATTTCCAAATTTCGGATTTTCGTCTGCTCCGATTGCCGAATTTCCGAATTACCGCAATTGCCGAATTACAGCGAATTTCCGAATTACCACAATTGCCGAATTACTGCGAATTTCTGAATTACCGCAATTGCCGAATTACCACAAATTTCCGAATAAACGCAATTGCCGAAGTACCGCGAATTTCCGAATTTCTGATTTCCGAATTTTTTCATTTCCAAATTCCGAAATGTTTTAATTTCCGAATTCCGAATTTTTTCAATTTCCAATTTCCGAAAAAAACTAATTTTTTAGCCATGCACAGAATACACTGTGCTGTTGACTGACTGGCAGTGGCAAGTGCAACTGGCAAACAATCATCACAGTGAACCACCTGAAACGGGAACATATTACTTTTGTTATAGCTTTTCCAGCACTGGAGATGGAGAATGGTTCATTTTTGAAGATTGTGCCCATTTTGAATTTTCACACTACTAGTGTGTGTCTCCATGACTGTTGGTTTACATCTGGGGGTTAACCCTCAACCAAATAATTATGATAAAAGTTTTTTCAGATAACTGACGCCCGACAAGCCACCAGAGGAAGGGATATCCTTGAAAGAATAAATTGAAACTTAAAACCTTGAGGCAATCTTTATTGGATCACACAAATAGTCAAATACTCACACAAAAATAAAAAAACACACACCGACCTGACCTCATGTCTGTGGCTGCTCCATTGCCTCAAAATTAAAAAAATTGTCCCACCACAGACAGTGGAACTTAAAGATGGTCAAAAGGAGTGACACGCAACAGGGTCAAGGAATACAAAATCACTTTATTAAATAATTATTGCATAGTATTAACACCACGCTTGAGGCTTGTAAAAACAGGCCCTCCAACCACCCAAAAACAGCCAAATATAGACAAACGCTAAAGTGACACTACACTTAACAATAAACAATTTGTCGCCAGTTTGACATCCCCCGTATGTCATCTTACTAATACACTATATATGGGTATCCCCGGTGTGCATCCAACCCCGGTGACTAGATCAAGATGAGGAGAGAGAGGGAGGGAGGCAGGACAGGGGGGGTGTTAGGGGTTTTTTGAAGGGGGAGGGCATATATTTTATCCCAGGGCAGGACTCCGTTTCACACTTGTGGAATCTATAAGGGGCAGGGCCGTGTGAGAGTCCAACATTGGTTACCAACCCACAGTCTATGTGTTCCTGCAAAACGTACAAGGTACAGTCGATGCCAGGTATCCCGTTGTTATGCCAGTATGGTGGTATTAATTTAATAGTTATGTACTCAATAGTCTACCCAGTTTACCTTATTGGATTACCAGGCTGCTGACACTGCAGTACTAATAGGAGGCAACCACAGACCCTCCTATCTCCTTGATATCAGCTCACCAAATCCTCTTCACTGGCATGCAGTTAGTGTGTATTCAGTGCATTGCCTAGTATGCATAATGCATTTGCCCGCTGCCAGTGCTGCACTGTATATGCTGGAGTAGGTAAGCACTTACAGTCTCTTTACTGCTGGTGCAATGGAGTAGTGTCAGTTCTCACCTGCTACTTGCATACACTAAGTCCGTATAGTGCCGGAAATACCTTAGTACGTTCGTATTTGCAGTGGCTCCGCTCCTCCCTATTGGATCTCCATGATGCCTTTGTATCATATAGGCCGTTCCATGTCCTGCACTGGACTTGCCTTCGTTTCCTTCCACTGCCTCCAAATGCCTCCCCCGATCTGGTCGTCCAACAGCTCCGCTCTCCTGCAAGTTACCATCGGAGAGACATTCCGGGGTACTGTGGATGGCATCATGTGTGATGACGTCAACGCGCTTCGCAACCAATAGTTAAGTAGCTTCGTAACTGTGGCACAGTGGCCTGCCCTTTCTCATGATTCTGATTCATTGACGTGTGTGTGTTTTTTTGGTATTACGTGCGCGTGTTGTATATTTGTCATCCCATAAGGATTTACTCAAGGTTTTGAGCTTCGATTGACAATTTATTCCGTCAAGGATTTTCCTTCCTCTAATGGTGGCTTGGCTTGGCTTCAGTTACAGGTGTAATCGTGGTTGAGTGCAGGTATTAACGTTTTCTGTAAAGTGACTGTATGACAACGAGAGCTTATAGCACTGCTCTTCTGACTTCTAGCACTGTCAACTTGAACTAACTTAAGTTAACACAAGTGTGTTGTTGATGTTGACTGACTGACAGTGGCACTGCAGGCAGCTGGCAGGTGGCAATTGCACACAGTCATCATCATCACAGTGAACCTGGAACATTTTATATTTGTTATAGCTTTTCTAGCACTGGAGATGGAGAATTTTTTTTTTGAAGATTGTGTCCATTTTGAACTTTCACACTAACAACGTATTTTGTCGTCTGGGGGTTAACCCTCAACCAAATAAATACTAAAAAAGAATTTCAGACAACTGACGCTCGCCAAGCCACCAGAGGAAGGCAAATCCTTGAAGGAATAAATTGAAACTTAAAATCTTGAGTAAATCTTTATTGGGTCACACAAATGTAACACACTGACCTGACCTCATGTCTGTGGCTGCACCATTGCCTGCCTGTGGCCCAGTGGCCTGGCCTGCCATTTCTCATGATTCTGATTCACTGACGTGTGTTTTTTTGGTATTGCTTGTGATGCCTGTGTGTGAATTTGTGTATTTTTGCGATCACATAAAAACTTGGTTTTCAGATTCAGTTGACAATTTATTCTATCATGAATTTTCCTTCCACTAATGGTGGCTTGGCTTGCCTTCAATTACAGGTGTAATACTTATACTATCACGGTAGAGCGCAAGTAACGTTTTCTGTAAAGTGACTGGGTGACAACAAGAGCTTATAATGGCGATCAAGCCATCTGTCAACACACTGTGTTGACTGTTGTTGATTGACTGGTGGTGGTGGTAGTGGCAGACAATCATCACAGTGAACCTGGAAGTTCTGCAACACACGTGTGTGTTACAGGTTCACTGTCATGTTTGCCAGTCAGGAAGTGCTCCGTTTTGTAGATGATGATGTAGGAGTTGTTTTACATTTTAATATTTTCTTTTATGAAGAAGTAAATTACACTATAACAGTATGATGTCATACTTATTTATGTTTTAAATAAATACTGTTTTCTGCTGTGTTCACTTTCAGACTTTGCTGCTATATGCAGGGAAGTGTCATTTTTTTTAAAAGAGCAGATGAAAATAAATAGGAAGGACAGTATGATGGCCTGAATTCATGGGAGGAGTCCGGAGGATATTTAAGCACCTCATTCCCCATGCTCTTTGTCAGTTCCAGTGCACGATAGCACATGTCACTAGGCTGGCTCTCCCCAGCTCACTTCATGTTTGTGAATCTGTGCGTTCGATTACCAGTGTGCTGCAGCTTCTCAGTTCGTAGTCTTCGTTGGCGGTTCTCGATCACTGTTGCAGGTAGGATTCGAACCTTTTCATTTCATACTGTATGCTACAATTCGTAATGTTTCTACGGGGGGTTGCCACCGCATCCATTGGGTGATTAACATGTATTGTTTGCACAGTCTTCTGTGGCTGATTGAGGCGGTAGTTAGACCCACCTGGGCCTTGGCTGCACTCAATTAGCCTCGGGGGTTGGGTGGTTGGTGTGTGTGTTCAGTTGAGGCCATAGTACACTCTAAAATCAAACTCGTATCAGATTAATTTCATGCACGCTACAACCAATTTGTATCGATCATGCCATTCACCCACAATCGATTCATAGCAAATCCATTGCATACTCACCACGGTCCGATTTGAGCCTAGTCACAACGGTTCGTATCGAATGCATCACACACACCAATTCACATCGGGCCATGTCACTTACTCTCTTCGTATTAATACCCTATCTATTCTTATCAGTTCATGCCTTCCCTTCAACCGATTTCGATCAGTTCATGTCATTATTCTGTTCATGCAATTTCCCAGACTACTGATTTGCATCGGTGTATGTCCTACCCCACAAACGATCCATATCAGATACTTATCACAGTCCAATATGTACCTAGTTACCAATTCGTACCGGTCATGTTGTTTACCCGGTCCATGTTATCTTCCCTATCGGTTACCCTTCCTACTGACTCGTATCAGTTCATCCCATTTTTTCACCACCAAATCGCATCGATTCACGTCATTCCTTACTACCGATTTGCATCCGCTCATGCCAGTTCCTACTACTGATGCATGTCGGTTCATATTATTCCCCTACCATTTCGCAGCATTTCATGTTATTTTCTACTACCTATTCATGTCACTTCCTACTACCGACTCATGTCAGTTCATGTCATTTCCTATTACCTACTCATGTTGGTTCATGTCAGTTTCTACTAGCGAGTCGCATCGATTCATGTCAGTTCCTACTACCGAGTCGCATCAGCTCATGTCAGTTCCTACTACTGATTTGCATTAATTATGTTAGCGTTCTGCCGATTCAAATTGGTTTGTGTCATGCCGCAATTATCGTCAATTTATCTTTCGATTTTGCATCGGCTCATGTTATTTCCTACCACGGATTTGCATCGAAGCACATCAGATGTAATTTTAAGTCGACCCACAGCTTGATAACGCCCTCTATCGATTTGTATCTGTTCGTGTTTCTTCCTTACTACCGATTCATATCGATCTATGACATCGGTTCAAGTTCCACGCCAAGCACAGTTACGATTAGTTCAGCCACAATACACCCCCCCTTTCTATTTTTTACTATCATCATCCTTCACCTATCTGTAGGTCAATTTTGCAAATCGCTGCAAATTCATCAGTAAAGGCTCTTGCAATCACTGCAAGCATGCCTTCGATTGCACTACACCTTGCGATCACTGCACGCACAGAATGAACAATACCAATGGCCACTTTATTAGGTACACCTTGCTAGTACCGGGTTGGATCCCCTTTTCCCTTGAGAACTGCCTTAATACTTCATGGCATAAATTCAACAAGGTTTTGGAAAGATTTCTCAGAGATTTTGGTCCATATTGACATGATAGCATTGCGCAGTTGCTGCAGATTTGTCAACTGCACATTCATGATGCGAATCTCCCTTTCCACCACATCCCAAAGATGCTCTATTGGAATGAGATCTGGTGACTGTGGAGGCCATTGGAGTACAATGAACTCATTGTCATGTTCAAGAAACCAGTTTGAGATGATTTGAGCTTTGTGACATGGTGCATTATCCTGCTGGAAGTAGCCACTGCTCTGTTGCAGTGGATTTGTACATAACAGCCCGGATCCTCCTCTTCAGTGCTCCTGGCCCCTCCCTTCGGTTCAGTGCCCCCACAGCAAGCAACTTGAGCATTCAGACACGGAGCCCCAACCCAGCCAACTCCCTCTCTCCCCTGATTGGCTAGCTCACTTTGATTGACATCAGTGGGAGCCAATGGGGCAGCTGCTGTGTCTCAGCCAATCAGGAAGGAGAATCTCAGATGGCTGAGACACTCGTGGACATTGCTGGACAGAGAGGGACCTCAGGTAAGTGTTAGGGAGGCTGAGGGTGGCTGCTGCACACCGAAGACTTTTTATCTTAATGCATAGAATGCATTAAGATAAAAAAACCTTCTACCTATACAACCACTTTAATGTTTCAAACACTGCACTATTTCCTAACCTTCTACTATGCACCTAATAAAACTATACTGTACGTGCTTCAGAATTTATTTGAAAGGCAATGTGCCAAAATCAGATCTAACGTGCGTCAATTTGCATTCCCCCACAACTGGCAATCATAGCTTATATGGACCACAGCGTGCTATTGCAGCAATGTGACACAACCCATCCAGTAACAATTTATTTTAAGATGAAGTTTATTCTGCTCATATTCTGCCTTCTCTGGTTCCTCATCAACATGCTAATGAAATTTTGAAATAAAACATTCCTGTTTTCATTATATACCTGATTTTAGACCCAGTGATATCTTTGTGCTTCTCTATGCAAGACTGATGGAAGCGGCTGACAGGGTAATATTATATAGCTTCTTGAAAACATCACGGCACCCTGCCTCAATACTCCTCTCAAGAGCCCTCAGCCCTGATGCAAGCAATGTACTGGCTCTTGATGCTTTGATTGGTGGATGTCAGTCTTGAGGAGTTGGCATTCCTAGTCAGACTGTATTTGCACGCAAGTAATACACATATGTGATGCTGAATCCCCATGGCTGAAGTAAATGCAATCCAGAGAATGAAAGTGGAAGATGATGCTGGATGTCCCCCAGCCAGAAAATGAGGCGGGCCCCTTGTGAGTTTTTGCAACTTTTAATGTACACTGTAGGAAGCTCAAAGTGTGGAAATCAGTAAAATCAGTTTAAGCTATTTCAGTACAGTAGATGCACCTGTACAATTGTGCAAGACTGAAGGTAGGGCTAGGGTTAGCTTTTGTCAGGTACCATTAATCAGACTGAGACAGAAGTGCAGTAAAAATCACAATTTTTAATAAAATGGTAGAATAGTGCAAACGTAGTCAAAACATAGCCAGGATTCGGTAAGCAGAGCGGGTAGTCAGAACAAGCCGGTAAAACAGGAATCCAGAAATCAGCATTAGAGTTGAGCGAACCCAAACTGTAAAGTTCAGGTCCATACTGAACTTTGGGGTGTTCGTGACCCGGACCCGGACATTTGAAAAAAGTTTGGGTTCGGGTATTTTATCCCGCCTGTTGAATAGCTGTCAACAAGCGTTTCACTGGTTTGCCCTTAGAAGCCATCACAGCCATGCCTACTAATGGCATGGCTGTGATTGGCCAGTGCATCATGTTACCCAGCCTCTGTATAAGCTGAAGTCATGTAGTGCTGCATGTCACATGCTCTCAGGCTAGTGTAGGGAGAGGATGCTGCCGGCGCTGTGAGGGACAGATTGCAGATATAATAACATCTCATCCTGCATTACAGAACGATAAGGGACAGATTATTGTTCTATAATCATCTCCTAGTTCTATAGGGAGAGGTTCCTGCTGGTGCTGTAAGGGACAGATTATTGTTCTAAAATCATCTCCTAGTTCTATAGGGAGAGGTTCCTGCTGCTCCTGCAAGGGACAGATTATTGTTCTAAAATCATCGCCTACTTGGTCACTTTGCGAACAACT
>BLSH010005617.1:2567533-2579477 GCA_018402905.1 Glandirana rugosa | reverse complement strand
ACGGGCAACATCCTACAGAAGACATAACTTAGGTAAACATCTGTTAAACAGAATTATACCTAACTACTTGTGGGTCATGGAATCTTTACGTAAACATCGGAAAAACACCGTAATATGTAGATCTAAAGAAAAAGTTTCAAAGACACTAAAAAAAAGATGATTCGGTACCGATTGTTTTTGTCTAGAAAGGATTCTTCCCGTCTCGAGGAAATTTGGAGTGGAAATAAGAACGGGGTAACTAACGTTATGAACTTAGCCTCATGAGGGAAATAGGATCTCGTCACCAAGAGTTGAGGCCAGGCTAGAACACTGCAATCACTGAGCAGCAAATGATATCACCTGTGATGTATTTCAGTTATACTGCAAACCTGGCCTGTTGGGGGGTCCCGAGGACCGGAGTTGAGAACCACTGCTCTAGGATAAAGGGAGTACTCCGATTCAAGTATTGCAATCAATGGGGCAAGAATAAAGGTGAGGTTTAAAGGAGCTCTGCCCTTCTTAGGAAAGATCTGTTTTTGTTAGCCATGGCTTAGTAGAAAAAAAATCACAGAAACTTTGAAAAAGAAATCTAGATGTATAATGCCACAAAAAGGCTACAAATGCATTTCTAAGGTACTGGGTGTTCATCAATCCATATTAAGACAAATTGTCTACAAATGGATTCAATACAGAAGACATCCTACAACGGGCACAGGATACCAATGACATTACAGATGAAACCATTGTCCTCTAAAAAATGCTAAAGATTTCTAATTTGCAAAAGGTCACCTGGATGTACCACAAGACTTTTGGGACAGTTTTTTGAAGATGGATGAGACAATAGATACAATCTTTGGAAGCAATGCTATACTTGAAGGAAAATACCTTACACCAAAAACGCATGCCAATTGTGGTGGTGGCATCAAGGTTTGGGGCTGCTTTGTTGCTTTCAGGGCCTGGTCAGTTTGCTGTTACAGAGGAAACAATTTATTCAAAATTGTGGCAAATGCATATATAGCAATGCATGCATGGAGCAGAAAAAGACTACACCTACTTTTCACATTGGCACTCATCGTATTCCAGAACTGATCTGTTCTTATTGGCTTCCTCTCTACTTCAGAAAGTGTTTTCATCCACCACTGGGCCAATAACGTGGTCTGACCAAGCTCCCATCAACATTGGCATATCCCTATCTTCTTATCCTAAATCTCAAACTACATGGAGGATGAATACCTCTTTTCTTAACCATCCAAGCTGTGGACCACAGATCAAGTCTGAAATTTAACAATATTTCCTATCCAGTGCAGGTTCTGCCTCTAATCTCTCCACAATCTGGAATGCCCAGAAATCAGTTATTCATGATCTCTTTTTGGAACTCGGTGCCCTGGTGAAAAAAATGTTGCTTACTAAACCATATTTTCACACTTGAGTGCGGCAACAAATTGTCACCCACACCACAGGTATCTGATGAACTAAGACAACTTCCCTCAGATCTCAGCTCCTAATTATGTAAAAAATGTTACTTCTATGTCACCCACCTTAAGCTCAAATGGTACTCACAGGAGAACAAATCTGGCAAATTATTTGCGTGTCAATACAAGCACAAACTTACTCAAACAAGGATCCCTTATGTGACAGATTCTAAAGGTAACAGACTGACAAACCCTCTTGCCATAGCCACTTGTTTCCATAAATTCTGTGCTACCCTATATAACCTAAAATCCATGGAAACAGACAAACACTCTCACAACCCTTTACATCTCATGAGATAAACTTGGTCTTTAGCAACTTATCTTTTCACAAGGCTACTGGCCCTGATGGGTTTTGCAATGAATATTACAAAGAATTACCAGCACTTCTTGCCCCTCACCTTTGTGACACCCTTAATAACTTTCTCTACTGATGAAATTACTAAAGAATCTTTAGAAGGCTTGGTCGTAACCATCCCTAAACCAAATAAAGCCTTTTACAACCCAGTTCATTATAGACCCATATCCCTGCTCAACACAGATATTAAACTGTATCCTAAATTCCTAGTTTCTTATTTGACAACATATTTACCAGGCCTCATACATAATGATCAGGTTGGGTTTGTCCCCCACAGACAAACATCTGAAGGCCCTTGGCATTTTCTAAACCTAATCCAATAGGCCAAGCACCACAGAACAACTTCTATGTTGATCTCTTTAGATGCAGAGAAGGAGTTTGATAGAGTGCATTCAAGGTGATATTTTGAAGAGGTCCTTAAAGTTTGGTCTGTCTGGCAATATCCTAAAAGCCATCATAGGACTACACTCCAGTCCCAGTGCCAAAGTGTGGACATCAGGCTATATGTCAACTTCTTTTCCAATCACTAACATGACCCAGCAGGGCTGCCCCCTGCCACCCCTCATATTTGCTAAGATGATTGCACCTTTATCTGCAACCATTATGTTCCACCCGTCTATTTCAGGTTTAACTGTTGCAAGATCCACTCATAAAATCGGCCTATACGCGGACAACAACATTATATCTATCCCTAATCCATTAGACTCCCTTCCCCATTTACCACGCACATTACGTGACTTTAGCAGTGCATCACTGTACAAATTAAACCATTCCAAATCCTCCATGTTAGGCATATGCATTTACTCTAATCTAAAACATAAGATATCCCTCATCGCTCCATTCTCCTGGGCACCAACTTACTCCCTCATCTACAGTATTTGGGCATCCAGTTAATTGTCCCTTCTACTAATGTCTTTTGCACCAATTTTGATATACTTATAAGGTAACTGAAAAACACTACTGAAGCACTACGTTCTATTAAAACATCTCGGGCTGGTCTTATTGCTCTAACCATACCCAAACTTAAACACACTTTCAACCTTTTCACGAGAACGTAAGAAGCCATGCCTGAGACAAAATATTCTTTACCTTTCTACTTGCCACTCTGGAATGGGAGGGCCAGATATAAGAACATACTATAAAGCCACTTTACTAGACTAAGCGAAAACATTGTGGACCACATCAGCTCTACTTTGGAAACAGATCAAATAAACAGCTGCACAAGAGGACCTACAGCTACTGCTCTGCACCTCATGGATTTGTCCTCGACCTGCACATTACTTTCTGCACACATTAAAAGCAACCCTGAAAGTTTGGTGCTCCATTCCACAAATGACTAAAGGACTTACTCTCTAAACCCTGTCTCAACTACCCATACATTCTCTACACCTTACTACCCCAGATCAACCCATAATCCGTTGGACTGCAAAAGGAATACTTACTATCAGAGACTAATATGCCCCTCAAGGACTTGCATCTTTTCAAAATATTATCAATACCTTCCACATTTCCGATATGCCCTGTATATCTATTTACGGATTCAGCATGCCCCCTTTCCCCTTTAACCTGGGCTACCTTACCACTCACCCAGGAACTCGTGTGCTTCTACATTTCCAAAGCCTTTAATGTGAAAGGTACTTCTCTAATATACAAATTGCTAACCAACCCTAAGATGGATGAGAAAGACCCAGCCATGGAACACTTGGAAACAACTCTTCAATTCAATGTTCCCACTCAACAAGCATCTAGCACTCCAAAAACCACACCTGTTCCCCAAAAATATCTCACATTGAGAATCGACTATGACGGATACACCACTCTCTGTCACCCAAGTGTTGGTGACTATGCAACATGGATGGCATTCCTTTGCATATATAGTGGGAATGTCCTGTCCTCTCTCCTTTTTGAACAAGTGTAAACACATTCATTGGTAATTTAACTGGCACATGTGTTATTCAGACACCACAGATGGTTCTTGTTGGTATTGGGTTGAAAGACTGGCCCCTTTTGGTGCATTGCCTAGTTACACAGTTCCTCATAGCAGAAAGATTGTCTATCACTCGTAAATGGAAATCCACAATTTTTCTTACTGTCTAAGATGTGATCAACACCCTTAACGATCACTGTAAAATATATTTGGTTATTTGCTAAAGCCCATTTAATCACTTGAAAATTTAATAAACTATGGCTTCAGGACTCCAGATGAACCTCACTTATCTGACTCAACCTATTATCAGTTTTATGTGATACTCCTGTCACCTGCTCTCCTCCCCATATTCTTTAGAGAATCATCTCATAAGTGTCTACACAATTTAGGTGACTAGTCCATTATTATTAATGCTCTTCTTTGTGTTTTACCACACTCCCCGCTACTTAGTGATGCTATCAAGCTATCTTTACCCCTTCCTCAGAACCCACCTAACTTTAGCCTGAACACAAAAAGTCATTACCTACTCCTTCCCAGTCCCCCTTCATGGAGATGCATTAATGACCTCCCTCTACTTTACTTCCCACTCAGGTTCTAGGAATTATGTACTAGAAACTGATGATACACATCCCTCATCCATATGCCTTATCCTACGCTACTTCACTTGTTTTACTATTTCTCTTTAAAGGTGTATAATATTAAATATTATATGTAATATCTCACTGGCATTTTGCTATAAGTTAATATTTTAATATTCTTATGTTTCACCTTGATATACAGCTTTTTACTGTTTGTACCTCAAAAAATCCTTCAATAAAAATTGAATACTTAAAAAAAAAAATAAATAAATAAAATTTGCCAAGACAAAGGTCAGATCTCATCCCAGCTGTGATGCTGTGGCATGACCTAAAGAGAGCTGTTCATGCAAGAATCACTGTAATAGCAATAATCTGAAATACTTTTATAATGAGAAATGATCTATAACAACTCCTAACCACTGTGAAAGTATGATTACAAGCTACAGCAAGTGTTTAGTGGTGGTTATAACTGCTGAAGGGGATTATGGCAGCTCCTAAACATAAAGGTAGATATGTACAATTGTTTTCACCATTATCTTAACCACTTGACCTCTAGAAGATTTACCCCCTTCATGTCCAGGCCATTTTCTGCTTTTTGGCATCATGTTACTGCTGTGTACAAATTAAATTTAGATAATGTTTTTCCCCACAAATAGAGCTGTCTTTTTGTGTTATTTGATCACCACTAATGCAATATTTTTTATGTCCTGCTGTAAAACATATCCAATAAAAAAAAAAAATTTAGGCCAATATGTATTCTGCTACATATTTTTGGCAAAAAAATCCCAATAAGCGTACATTGATTGATTGTCTTTTCATGTGACAACACTGAAGAAATGACACTTTGCTACAATGTAAACTAGTGGGTGTAAGTTTTGTATAACAGTGTAATATTGAAACCGCTGGCAACAAAAGTGAGTACACTCTTAAGTGAAAATGTCCAAATTGGCCCAATTAGACATTTTCCCTCCCCGATGTCATGTGACTCATTAGTGTTACAAGATCTCAGGTGTGAATGGGGCACACATGGCATGCAGGCATGTTAAATTTGGTGTTATCGCTCTCACTCTCTCATACTGGTCACTGGAAGTTCAACATGGCACCTCAAGAACTCTCTGCGGATCTGCAAAAAAAAATTGTTGCTCTACATAAAGATGGCCTAGGCCAGGGGTAGGCAACCTGTGGCCCTCCAGCTGTTGTGGAACTACATTTCCCATGAGGCATTGCAAAGCTAGCAGTTACAATTACTCTCAGAGGCATGATGGGACTTGTAGTTCTGCAACAGCTGGAGGGCCGCAGGTTGCCTACCACTGGCCTAGGCTATAAGAAGATTGCCAAGACCCTGAAACTGAGCTGCAGCACGGTGGCCAAGACCATACAGCAGTTTAACAGGACAGGTTCCACTCAGAACAGGCCTCGCCATGGTCAACCAAAGAAGTTGAGTGCGTGTGCTCAGCGTCATATCCAGAAGCTGTCTTTGGGGGAAATAGACGTATGAGTGCTGCCAGCATTGCTGCAGAGGTTGAAGGGGTGGAGGGGTCAGCCTGTCAGTTCTCAGAACAGATGCAGTAAACTGCATCAAATTGATCTGCATGGCTGTTGTCCCAGAAGGAAGCCTCTTCTAAAGATGATGCACAAGAAAGCCCGCAAACAGTTTGCTGAAGACAAGCAGACTAAGGACATGGATTACTGGATCCATGTCCTGTGGTCTGATGAGACCCAATTAAACTTATTTGGTTCAGATGGTATCCTCCTCCAAGCACTCCTGGCTAATTTTTAACAGTCCCAGACTAACTCTGCAATCATGCACTCATCTCAGACTGCTCTCCCCAGTCCTCTCAGGCTGCCTTTCAGTCCTCCAAGACTGTCTCACTCACCAACCCTACTGGCTGTCTTCTCCCTGGAGTTCTCCTGTGCTCACTGGCTCCTGCTGTCCTCACACTTGCTCCCATGCCACTGGACAGGATTCCTGCTCAAGTTGTCAGAGGATCCTTCCTGCACCCTATCTCCCAGACCCGAGGTCACCCCCCCCCCCAGGCTAGAGGGTTACCCTCAAGGGCACACGACAGCCTTCTAGCATGCCATCTCCAACTTCCACCCAAACTCTCCTGCCCCTGCTGGCCTGACCCTGAGTATTTTAGGGGACCTGCCCCCTGCCCCCTTGGGGATTGGTCAGGGCCCTCATGAATACTCCAGGCAGCTCTTCCTAACCCCCCTCCCATTCTTCTGGAAGTTTCTCACAAGTTCCAGAAGTAGGGCGAGGTACCAGAGATGCTGCCAGCCTCCCTGGATCACCTGACCCACATTAAAACACAGGCTTGGCTGCCAGCCAAGCCAAAACATTTTATCTACACTAACAAAACTCCTAACATTACCTACTCTAGCACACTAGAGGGTGCTACACATTAAACACTACTGGTGCTACCTGCATAGGACCATAAGTGGAGAATTTGTGGCACTTCACTGTAAGACCTGAAGCCCTAATTTTTGGCATAATATGCAAGTGAAATCTGGAAAGCAAAAAAAAAAAAAAGAAATTAAATAGCTTGAACTCAATCTTAAAGGAAAATTAATATTATGCTAAAATACACATAGCTAGATAAACGAGATACAGTAGTTACTCTTGTCCTACTATTATCAAGATTGCAACAACAGTGGTGTAAAATTGTAATTAATTAAGAGAGATTAGCACTTCTACCACTTCCTGTAACAGCTGTATTTCTGCCTTTTTAATGCTTTCTGGTCTGGTTTTATCACATATATTTGCAGTGTTTATAAAACATGTCAGAATAATATAAGCGTACTTTATAATAGTTGTTAAGCTGCCAGCTTCAAGTTGTGACTAAGTGATCCTTAATCAATATAATGCTAAATATGAATTATAAAGTGTGTCCTAGGGATAGTTAAAAATCCCATAAAATCATCCATGACATTTATATACACATTTAGGAATATTGATGCAATGTTTGAGTTATTTTGCTGCTAAAGCATTGACTACAGCTAGTGCAGCAAGGGTTTTTGTTTGAAATGTTACATGTAAAGAGCATTCAATAAAAGCTGACAATGTAATAACATGAGGAGTACATTTTGTTGTTTCTACTCTTGGGAAGACACAGGCATGTAGTATACCGTTGTAAGTGTTTTGTTATATTGGTTGGATAAGTGCAAAAAGAAAAAAAAATAATTGAAATCAACTACTGTTCTGTGTCATGTGCACTTTGCAGTGTTATTTCAAGCACTGTTATCAGTCATGTCCAGCAGGGGCGTAACGATAGGGGTTGCAATTTCAGCCAGGCCTCATGGTCCAGGGGGCCCGTGTGCCTCCCTTGTACATCTGAATAGGAGGGATGGTGGGGGTGGAATTTAGAGGACCCAATCTCCTCCATTTTCCTCTATACAGTTTACTTGTCTTCTGCTGTTCCCAGGGTCCCTGTGTGCTTCCCTGTTCCCACCCACAGAGCTGCTATCTTCCCCTCTCCTCTCTCCTGCCAGCTGCTGTAGAAGATGTGTCATTATGGTGAGATGGGATTGGGTCATTTGTCATTTACTGGCTCCTTCCTTTTCTGAATAAACAGAGTCAGTGATTGGTACCAATTGGATCATTCATAACTGAAGCATAGTAAACTGTTTTTACTACACTTCCATATCTGAATCAATGGGAGGCTCGATGCACAGCTATTCCTGTCCATTCATTGTGTGCAGCTATATATGAGGATACACAGATGGAAATTAAGAGCTGAGGTTTGTTTAGACCCCTGATATCTCATCAATGCCACCCAACAGAGCTCCTAAAAAATGTAAAAATAATATTATAAAAAAATAACAAAATTAAAATAAAAATTAAAACCTACTGACACCAGTGAGGTAACTATCAGGATTGTAAAGGTTGCAATTGTGACCGGGCCCTGGCATTTCACCACCATGGAAAGGCCCGAAGATGGCAGAAAAGGGGCCTGCTGCAGAACTTGTGAAAGGGCCCCACTGTGGTACCATAATAAAGGGACCCGCGATAGAAGTAAAGGGCCCCAGGATCAGTGGGAAGAGGGAAGGGCCCTGGCCAGAGGTCAGGGGGCCCTTCATAATTTCTTGCACCGGGCCCGGAAGGTTCTAGTTACGCCTCTGATGTCCAGGTTACCTGCTGGACAACAGAACACCTCCTTCTGTGTTATAGACATAAGAGAGGGAGGTGTTCTGTAGTCTTAAAACACTTCCTGCCCTGCAGTGACAATGTTCCTCCTCTATAAATACAGTACACTTGGTCAGGGTTGTCACCTTAGGAAAAGATGGGGTTGGTTTACTAAAACTGCTTGTTCAGTTAGGCTGGGTTCACACTGGTACGACACGACAGTACGACTGTGGATCCGACTTCATGTCCGATTTCCATCCGACTTCAGTGAATGGGATGTTTGAGTCTGGTAAGAATCTTAAGGGGTAACTCCACGCTAAAAAATGCTGGGGATCTCCGCCCCCAAGATCATACCAGTCTTATATGGTTTTTAAGGGGAACCCTAATGCCAGAATTTAAAAAAATGGCATGGGCCCGCCAAAATTCATACCAGACCATATCCAAGCAAGCAGCCCCACAGGTCAGGAAAGGGGGGGCGAGCGAGCCCCCCTCCTGGATTATACCAGGCCACATGCCCTCAACATAGGGGGTGGGTGCTTTGGGGCAGGGGGGCTAAGCACCCCTTACACCCCAAGCACCTTGTCCCAATGCTGATGGAGACAAGGGCCTCTTCCTGACAAACCTGGGCAGTGGTTGTCGGGGTCTGTGGGTGGGGGGTTTATCAAAAGCTAGAAGCCCCCTTTAGTAAGGGGCCCCCAGATACCGCCCCTCCACCCTATATGAATGAGTAAGGGGTACATTGTACCCCTAGTCATTCACCCAAAAAGGTAAAAAATAAATAAAAACAGTTCACAGGTTTTTGACATAGTCCTTTATTAAAGCAGCTCCAACCTGTCTTCTCCCTGCAGTCTTCTCCCCTTTCCAGTTCTTCTCCATCCTGTGGTGATGTCTTCTTCCCTCTCTGGTTTTTCTCCTATCTCTGGGGATGTCTTCTCCCTTCTCAAGTTCTTCTCCCTCCGCTGTCTTCTTCCGCTGTCTTCTTCCTCTGGTTCTTCTATTGCCTCCGGTTCTTCTTCCTCTGATGTCTTCTCCTGATGCTAGCTTCCACAGTAATGCAAGCTCCCGCAGTTATGCGAGCTCCGCTCTCTGCTGGTTCTTTTATAGACACAGGGCGTGGCCATCCGGTGATGTCATCCAGAGACCCCCCGTCACGTCACCACCCAGCATATTATGGGGCGGTGATGTCACAAGAGGCCGGGGTCTCCGGATGACGTCACCAGATGTCCACACCCTCTGTCTATAAAAGAACTGGCAGAGAGCATAGCAGACATCACAGGAAGAAGAACCGGAGGCAGCAAAAGAACCAGAGGAAGAACACAGTGGAAGAAGACAGCGGAGGGACAAGAACTGGAGAGGGGAGAAGACATTAGCGGAGGAGGGAGAAGAAGTGAATGTGCCCCTACTCATTCACCCAAAAAGGTGTCAAAAATACATAAAAACAGTGCACAGGTTTTTGACATAGTCCTTTATTAAAACAGCTCCAATGTGTCTCCAATGTGTCTTCTCCGTCTACTCACCTTTCCGGTTCTTCTTCCTCCTCCGGTGATGTCTTCTCCGGTACTTCTCCCTCCCTTGCCCCCCCTTTCGCGACCTGCCGGGCTGCATTTTCGGATAATGGTCTTTTATGGATTTTGGGGGGACCCCATGCCATTTTTTTTTCATTTGGTGTGGCGGTTCCCCTTAAAATCCATCCAGAACGAGTGGTCTGGTATGGTCTTGGGGGGGGACCCCACGCAATTTTTAAAAAAAAAATTGTGTGGGGTTCCCCTTGAGGATCCTCAAAGCACCAGTTGCAAGTCGGATCAGTTAAGATGATGATTCAACTTTGATCCGTCTTCAATGATACTCAATGGGCTGCAGTAGGACCAAAGTCGGAACAAAGTAACTTTTTTTTTTCAAAATTTTCGGTTTTGTTTTATTTGTAGCACAAAAAATAAAAAACCAACAGGTGACCAAATACCACCAAAAGAAAGCTCTATTTGTGGGAACAAAATTATAAAAAATTTTGTTTGGGTACAACGTTGCATGGCCGCGCAATTGTCATGCAAAATGTGACAGCGCTGAAAGCTGAAAATTGGTCTGGGCATGAAGGTGTATAAGTGCCCGGTATTGAAGTTGTTAACCGCTTCACTCTCAGAAGGATTTCCCATGTTAGGACCAGAGCACTTTTTGCGATTCGGTACGTCGTCGCTTTAACTGACAATTGCGCGGTTGTACGACGTTGTACCCAAACTACATTTGCGTCCTTTTTTTCCCACAAATAGAGCTTTCTTTTGGTGGTATTTAATCACCTCTGCATCATTTTTAATCATCGCTATAAACAAAAAAAGAGCGACAATTTTGCAAAAAAAAAAAACATTTCTTACTTTTTGCTAAAATACAAATCCAAAAAAAATATAAAAAAACAAATTTATTTATTGGTTTTGGCCAATTTATATTCTTCCTCATATTTTTGGTAAAAAATCGCAATCAGCCTTTATTGTTTGGTTTGTGCAAAAGTTGCCGCGTTTACAAACTATAAGAATTAATTTTTTATTATTTTTATTTTACTGGTAATGGCGGCGATCTGCAATTTTTATTGGACTTTGATATTGGGGCAGACATGCCGGACATTCATGACACTTTTTTGGGACCAATGTCATTTATACAGCGATTAGAAATGTAAATACCCACTGATTACTGTCTAAATGCCATTGGCAGTGAATGGGTTAACCTGAAGGGGGCGATCTAGGGGTTAACTGTGTTCCCTAGGCGTGTTCTAACTGTGAGGGAGCTAGGCTACCATGGGCATAAGAGATCTAACTGATCCCAGTGACAGGGATCAGTAGATCTTTTAAATGCCCACTGACAGAGCGGGGAACCACCGTGTTTACATCAGTGGTTCCCCGTTCTTTCTCTCTGCCAAGTCATCGCAGCTCGGCGGCAGACATCGGGTCCACCCGAGCCACGGGCACACGCCTGCAGAGTGCAGTGGATACGAGAGCGCACCTGCAGCGACATTTTACATTGTGGACTCACTGTCACTTTAAGGGCAATTATACAGGTGATACTCGAAAAATTAGAATACCGTGCAAAAGTTCATTTATTTCAGTAATGCAACTTAAAAGGTGAAACTAATATATGAGATAGACTCATTACATGCAAAACAAGATAGTTCAAGCCGTGATTTGTCATAATTGTGGTGATTATGGCTTACAGCTCATGAAAACCCCAAATCCACAATCTCAGAAAATTAGAATATTGTGAAAAGGTGCAATATTCTAGGCTCAAAGTGTCCCACTCTAATCATCTAATTAAGTCATAACACCAAAGGGTTCCTGAGCCTTTAAATGGTCTCTCAGTCTGGTTCAGTAGGTTCACAATCATGGGAAAGACTGCTGACCTGACAGTTGTGTAGAAAACCATAATTGACACCCTCCATAAGGAGGGAAAGTCTCAAAAGGTAATTGCAAAATAAGTTGGATGTTCCCAAAGTGCTGTATCAAAGCAAATTAATAGAAAGTTATG
>BLSH010005617.1:2546524-2564406 GCA_018402905.1 Glandirana rugosa | reverse complement strand
GGGGGGGGGGGGGGTGTGTGTGTGTGTGCGTGTGTGTGTGTGTGTGTGGGTGTTGTATATATGTATTTTTCGTTTAAGGTATATTTATGTCCACTATGAGCTTTTTAAACTTATAGCACGTTTTCAAGTAAATAAAGTCATTACGTTGAATTTTCCACTTTGATTATATACTCTATCTGAGTAATGTACGTTCCGTTCTATCAAGTTCGGCACTAAACAGTATTAACACTACTAATACCGAATCTCGAGTACTTTTGGGGTTTAGGTGTTAATCACAACTCGCTTGGGCCTGACATTGCAAGCCCAGGCATGGCTTGAAAGCCCACAGGCCCCGTGCCTGGGCCGAACCCGAACGATTTTTGAAATGTCCGGGTCCGGGTCCGTGCCCCGGACACCCGAAAGTTCGGTACGGACCCGAACGTTACAGTCCGGGTTCGCTCAACACTAATTGTGGATTTGGGGTTTTCATGAGCTCTAAGCCATAATCATCACAATTATGACAAATCACGGCTTGAACTATCTTGCCTTGCATGTAATGAGTCTATCTCATATATTAGTTTCACCTTTTAAGTTGCATTACTGAAATAAATGAACTTTTGCACGATATTCAAATTTTTCGAGTATCACCTGTATTTATATGGAATTTGCTTTTTATGTATATATGTTGTGGGTGTGTGTGTGTGTGTGTGCGTGTGTGTGTGTGTGGGGGGGGGGGGGGGTTTGTAGTTCACTTTATGTACAGTTGTGCTCATAAGTTTACATTCCCTAGCAGAATTTATGAATTCTCGGCCATTTTTCAGAGAATATGAATGCTAATATAAAAACATTTCTTTCACTCATGGTTATTGTTTGGCTGAAGCCATTTATTATCAATCAACTGTGTATACTCTTTTTAAATCATAATGACAACAGAAACTACCTAAATTACCATGATCAAAAGTTTACATACCCCAGTTCTTAATACCGTGTATTGCCCCTTTAACATCAATGACAGCTTGAAGTCTTTTGTGGTATTTGTGAATGAGGCTTTTTATCTTCTCAGATGGTAAAGCTGCCCATTCCTCTTGGCAAAAAGCCTTCAGTTCCTGGAAATTCTTGGGCTGTATTGCATGAACTGCACGTTTGAGATCTCCCCAGAGTGGCTCAATGATATTGAGGTCAGGAGACTGAGATGGCCACTCCAGAACTTTCATTTTATTCTGCTGTAGCCAATGACAGGTCAAATTGGTCTTGTGTTTTGGATCATTGTCATGTTGGAATGTCCAAGTACGTCCCATGCGTAGCTTCCTGGCTGATGAATGCAAATATTCCTCCAGTAATTTTTGATAACATACTGCATTCATCTTGCCATCAATTTTGACCAAATTTCTTGTGCCTTTGTAGCTCTCACATCCCCAATTCATCAGTGATCCACCTCCGTGTTTCACAGGCCTTGTTGACTCGTCTCCAAATGTAGCATTTATGGTTGTGGCCAAAAAGCTCAATTTTGGTCTCATCACTCCAAATGACTTTGTGCCAGAGGGTTTGAGGTATGCGGGATACTTTGTGGCATTTGCATAGTAATGGCTTTCTTCTGGAGACTCGACCATGCAGCCCATCCTTCTTCAAGTGCCTCCTTATTATGCACCTGTGCCCATCAATGCAGCATAACTGGTGCCCATCAATGCAGCCTGACCTGTGCCCATCAATACAGTGTGACCCGTGCCCATCAATGCAGCGTGACCAGTGCCCATCAATGCAGCATGACCTGTGCCCATCAATGCAGCATAACCAGTGCCCTTTAATACAGCATGACCAGTGCCCATCAATGCAGTGTAACCTGTGCTGATCAATGCAGCATAATCAGTGTCCATCAATGCAGCATGACCTGTGCCCATCAATGCAGCATAACCAGTGCCCATCAATATAGTGTGACCTGTGCCCATCAATGCAGCCTCACCTGTGCAGAGGAAAAAGCGAGCCGGCCGGAGAGTCAGAGAGTGGGGATTGCCTGTTATAACTGCTTTCATTTGAATTGCCCAGTGTCCCCGGAACGCACCATCACACAGTCCCGCCTCCTGGCCCGGCACCTTTGTTGACGTCACATGTCCCAGCATTGGACTGGTGATCTGTCTATCAAATGAGCCGGGCCAGGAGGCGGGAGTGCCAGGAACACCGGGCAATTCAAATAAAAGCTGTTACAGTGGGAAATTCCCACTCTCTGATGATCCGGCCGGCTCGCCCCTTCCTCTCCTTCCTCTTCCCCTAGCTGGGAGAATGGCTCCCATTCAAGCCTTCAAGCTTGCCCCCCCCCCACTCCGAGGCAGCCCCACGCTTGCCAGCAATCTTTCTCCACTCGCAAGATGTGAGTAGGCGAGTATATATATATATATATATATATATATATATATATGTATATATATACATATATTAGGATATTAGGTATGCTGTGTTAATGGGAACACATATAAACGTATAGTGAGAGTTTTCAAAATTTTACTGCAAAAGTGGAAAAACACTTTAAAGTGGTAGTAAATGCTCCTATCATTTTCAGCCAAGGAAGCTGCCATCTTGGCCTCTGTTTAATCTACAACTGCCATGATGCTGCACATGTGATCAGCTATGACACCAGCCATTGGATGGTTTGACAGTTTGGTTTAGAGCACAACCAATGGGAGTGTCACATTTCCGGCACGTGCCGGAAATATATCTGGTTTTTAAACTGTTAAATGGATGGGTTTACTACCGCTTTAAGCAGTCTTGTACAAAATTGCAAGTATGCCACCTTTTTCAACCAAATAAAAAAAGCCATTTTGTTCACTTTCCTTGTAAAATTTACAGGACTCTTTATATACTGTTATTTTGGCCGTGGTAACCATGTTAACAGAATTTATAGGCGTCTGTGTCTGTTCTGCTTTAAGATCAATGTCAGCGGAAGCCTTACTGTGTTTGTGTCCACCTCCATCGCTGCAAACTAATTCTAATGAGGCTTAAGAATTGCATCAACAGTTTAAATCCTATTTATTGAGATTGCTGAATCGATTGTTCTTTGTTTTTTTCACACAGATATACAGCTATTTTTTTTTCTCTACTACTTGTAACGAAAAGTTGAGATGTTAAAGTGAAGTTGAAAAGATCAAGGGGAAATGTAGATCAGGAAAAAGCTGGCAAAACTTCCAGTCCCACTATTGAAAATAATATGTTTGGCCTGACTTAAGGTGGTATGATTTATTGCATCTTAGTATCTGGTTGACTAAAACCAAAAATTGCTGCCATCACTCACTGCTTCTAAACTGAACATTTAAAGTGGAAATGTAGTTAGCTGCATAAATAGACAAATCTCAGTCCCACACTGAGCATTAGTTAAAAGCCAAATACTTATAAAGCAAACAACTTGTAAATTTGTTTAAAAAAAATTCAAATTTCAATAAGTGAATTACAATAAGTAAATTACAGGTACCTGTAGATAGTAAAAAAATGAAAAATTGCCAGTATCCTATTAAATCCAACAACTTGTATGAAAATACCCAAACATCTTTGTTAAATGAGGATTTCTGTGTATACGAGAGGCACATTGCACATGTATACTGATTTATTGCACAATCCAAGTCTTTAGCAGCAATCTAACCTAGATCTGTTGCTGCCTGTGTAATTTCCTTTCATTGACACTTTAGAGCTTCATGTCCTCCATCTGTTTTGCTCTTATCTATTCTCATTTGACCTCGCTTGTTCTCCTGCATACACCTACTCTAGCATCTCCACAATTCCTCCACTTATGCTGCTTTTCTCTCAAATGCCTCTTTGGCTCTTATTCAATCGCCTTCACTTTTCTATATGGTTTGTATAATTTGGCTTTCATAATTTCTATTTGCCTTTTCTGCACCTCCTATTCTCCATATGTCATTACAAGCAGGCAGACCTGGGCTGACTCGGAAGAAGGAGGGATGCTTGCCTTGGATGCAGCAGAAATTACCATACATTACCCAGAAGGGTTGACAATGGGTTATGTATGAATGTAGATTGTAAACAGCAGTTGCAAGCTTCAATCATACATATATTGTAACAGTATTCTTGCAATTAATTTTTATAGTGCTTACATGCAAATCCAAGAGTTACCCTTTAGCCAGCACATAATGTCAGTTTTAGCAACCCATAATTTGTTCATGTTAACATGTTAGTTATTTTTTGCCAACTTTTTCTTTTTATGTGCCATAAATATGTATACTTTACTAATTTCCTTCTATTTTGTTTATCCATTTTTGTGGCTATGCATTAAAAAATACTTTAAATTATGAAAAAAACTACATCCATTGCACTTGTACAAGTGGATGTGTAAGTATACAGGCAGGACTCTTTGACGTCTTCCCTTTAGATGTCATAAAACCCTTTCTCAGTACTGCATGCAGTGGATTGTACCCTCCACATCCCCTGTTACCATTATAGCACCCTCCTAGTATAGAGTAGGCTGCTAGGTAAATGTATTTGGCTTCTCTGTAATCAGTGTAGCATGGGTTGATTATTTAGGACTGCTCAGTTTTTCACAGGCTGCTGTTACTTACCTCTGTCTTTTAGACGATTCTAGATTTCTGTATTTTTGGGACTCCAGCCAATCCCTAGGCTTAGCTGGGGAGCCTATTCGCAAACTAAAAATTAAGGATCAATTGGGGTCTGGAGAAGCTAAATGGAAAGAGCTACGATAAAGTTGGTGAAAAAAGTCCAGCGATGGTGGTGTGAATCTACAGGGTGGGCCATTTATATGGATACACCTTAATAAAATGGTAATGGTTGGTGATATTAACTTCCTGTTTCTGGCACATTAGTATATGTGAGGGGGGAAACTTTTCAAGATGGGTGGTGACCATGGTGGCCATTTTGAAGTTGGCCATTTTGAATCCAACTTTTGTTTTTTCAATAGGAAGAGGGTCATGTGACACATCAAACCTATTGGGAATTTCACAAGAAAAACAATGGTGTGCTTGGTTTTAACGTAACTTTATTCTTTCATGAGTTATTTACAAGTTTCTGACCACTTATAAAATGTGTTCAATGTGCTGCCAATTGTGTTGTATTGTCAATGCAACCCTCTTCTCCCACTCTTCACACACTGATAGCAACACCGCAGGAGAAATGCTAGCACAGGCTTCCAGTATCCGTAGTTTCAGGTGCTGCACATGTCGTATCTTCACAGCATAGACAATTGCCTTCAGATGACCCCAAAGATAAAAGTCTAAGGGGGTCAGATCGGGAGACCTTGGGGGCTGTCTGGCGGTATCTGGCCCTCTTATATGGGGATGAAAAGCCTGAAGCAAGCACACAAGGCACTAACCCATGTTAGAGAAATTTCAGAATTCCTTATTTTTAAACATGTTCTAATTTAATTACTCGACAATTGTTGAAGCCAGATCATCAGCATGACAGTCAGGCAACTAGTATTTTTCAGAAAGAGAGGTCAGCAATAGCAGCTCAAAAATTTCTGCCAGAGCAGATTTACTTTGAAAAAGCTATTGAAAGTAAAGCCACCATTCTTGTGTTTTATTTCTGCTTTGTGACCCAGGAGTCAGGCAGATTGTGATAGTTAACTATCAAATCTACGTATGCCCTATCTAAAGTGCAAGTTATATTTTTCAGTGCTAGACAAATTTGAACACTATCTGTACTGCTCTTGTTTTTTATTTTGACGATACTTTCTGACATAGGTTTACACCTTTGAGGTGGTGGTTAAAGAGTGGGCAGATAGCCAGCTAGCGTCCTTCAATATTTTTGACATATAAACTGTTTAGGTATATGGCGGACATGGAGGAAATTAACAAGAAAACAAGGATGTCCAGTACAACATAAAAGGCTCATATGGCATCCCTAACTAGACATCAGGGAACAAAATATTATGCTTCAATTAATGCTCTCAAAATAGATTAAGCTAATTATAACATTTACAAACTTACTTAGGTAGCTTAATCTACAATGTGTGGAAAAGACAGATAAATAGGAAGATAGACAGAAAGATAGATAGACAGATAGATAGACAGAATCTATTGCATAGATAGATAGAATGTATTAGCATTTTTACACATATTATGCAGGCTTGGTCCACAGTCGTCACAATCAGATCATCTGCCTTTAGAAATGCCATGGAGCCATCCCTGGAGTTCATGTACAGTATATAGACAGAAGTGGCTGCAAAGTAGCAACAGAATTTCAGCAGGGCTGAGACAAAAAGAGGATGAAAAAAATGTAAAAAGGCTTTTAAAAAAATATTTAAATTGTTTTGATACAAAGTGCTTTAAAAACGATATGTTATTTAATAGAGCTAAAAGTATGAATCTACACAAGTATCAAACCCAGTTATTATGTAATGCACAAGCCTCATAAAGTAATCAAACAATTTCCTTCATCTTCCGTAAGTCAAATCCTCCTTCATTTATGTCTCACACATTCCCTTCCAGACATTGCAGCTCACAGTGAGAAGAGGCAGTGCTGTCAATTCAGGTGTGGCCAGGTGCTGATCGACACTCTAAAGGCCTATCCAAGTCATATCCATGGCTTTTAATCTCCACCTTCTATCTCCCAGTTCTCTAAGGTAATTTTCCACATCACTTATTGACCTGTACTGTAATTCTTTCATTATTCTTCCTCCTGGACTTCTTCTTTGAGATTCTTTCTCCAAACCATCCAGGGCAGAAAAGACACCAAAACCTATATTGTACCAATGGACTAAAACTCATAAAACATGTGTGGTCTGGTAACAGTAATTTAGGGCCCAGTTTTGTGTTGTGCATTACAGTTACATATGTGTGTGTTTGGCTAAGGAAGCTGCATACACACTATAAAGTGGGCAAAGTTGGAGATGAACCATCTTTCTAGCGTGGCACAGTACAACACACAGCATGTGTTGGGCATTGTAGTGCTGTATGTGCCATTGCCATGGCTAATGTTTTATGGTATGGTCTTTTGACTCTTGGTGGTGTAGTAGGTATTGTGCGGGGGTGAATTCCAGTGTGTATGTGGCAATTTTTGTTGTGAACTTGTTGCCAGAAGGTTTGGATGTCTGGGGATTCCCACCAAATATGTAAGAGGTTTCCCTGGGTTTGTAGACATCTCCAGCATTTATCCAAGATTGTCGTATTTGTGTAGGACTGAGGGGTGCTGTACCAGCGGGATATAATTTTGTAGCTGTTTTCCTGTATGGAAGTGTTCATCGATCCTTTATGTGTATGGTGGTATATGTTTTCCCAGTCTGTCTCTGAGAGGTTTATGTGTAGGTCATGAGCCCAAGACCTGCATGCTAATCCTTCCTTTGCTTGGGTGTTGTCCCAGAGTGTGTTCTGTATTACTGAGATGACATGTCTTTGAGGTATAGCACTAACACAGAGTTTTTCAAAGGAAGTAAGATCCCTCTCTATGTCGGCCGTTCGATGAGTGTTATTGAAAAGGTGTCTGATTTGCATGTACCCTAGAATGTCTAGGTGTGGGTTTGCTAAATATGTATTAATATGGTCAAGGCTTTAGAGCTTGGCATTGCTGAGGAGATGGTGTATACGTAGGCCAATTATTAGCTGATTGTTGCTTAGCGGGTGGAATTTCATTGCTGGTGTTAGGGGCCCAGGGGATAAGGAGATTTTGAATTTTCGACAGGCTGAGGTGAAGCAGTCCAGTGTGGGGCCTATGGTGGGGTGGATAGTGAGATCTGTCGGAACATGGTTTTTGCGTACCATGGAATTTGGCAAATGGGTCTGTCTGAGAAGGAGTTTTCATGGGTTATCCAATCTTTCATGTGGTGGTGGATGTGCCAGTCTAGAATTCGCTGCAAGTGGCATGCTGTATAGTAGTATTTTATGTTGGGCAGGTCAATATCCCCCTTTGATTTCGATTTTATTATTTGAAAGTACTTAAGTCTAGGGCTTTTATAGTTCCATATGAAGGCTCGACACATTGTTTTAAGTGATTGGAGAAATGCGTTGGGGAGTTTGATAGGTATCATTTGGAGTAGGGAAAGTATTTGTGGCAATTTATAATGGCCAAACCAAGAATAGTGTGCTTTGTTCCACTGCTTTAGGTCTTCTGCTATAGTTTTGAGGAAGGGTAGGTCATTTGTCACATAGAGGTTTGAGAGTCTCTTTGGTAATTGAATTCCTAAATAGGTTATTGTTTCTGATCCCCATTTAAATGGGAAGTTTTGTTTGAATTTTTAGAATATGAAATGAATTGAAATAAGTTAAAGTCATTGAGGAGGGACGTATGAGGGTCAGTGAGGAAGAAGAGTATATCATCGGTGTATGCGGCCAGCTTATACTGTTTGTTGTGTATATTGATTCCATGAATGTCGACGTTGTCTCTTATCTTGTGTAGGAAAGGTTCAAGAGTGAGGAAAAATAGTATGGGAGACAAGGGGCAACCCTGACGTTTGCCGTTTTTAATAGAAAAGGCATCGGACAGTAAGCCGTTTGTAAGTACTCTTGCTTTAGGGCTTGTATAGAGGGACATTATGAGGCTTATGAGGTGGTTATCCAGACCTATTTTTTGCAGAATGCTTTAAGGTAGTCCCAGGCTAGCCTATCAAGTAGGAATCCAGGATGGCGTGTTTTGGTGAGCCAGTGATGAATGTTCAAAGTCTTTAATGTGTTGTCCCTGGCTTCTCTTTCAGGCACAAAACCCACTTGGTCTTTGGATATTAATGTGGTGAGTAAGGGGAGTAAACGATTTGCCACAATTTTTGCAAAGATTTTTAGATCTGTGTTTGAGAACGAGATTGGTCTGTAGTTGGATGTTAGTTCATGGTCTTTTTCTAGCTTGGGGATGACACATATATGGGCTTCCAATAGGTTCTGTGTCAAGATGTTTGGTTTGACAAGCGGGTTGAATGCCTTGAGGAAGGGGCCGGGCAAGGGGTTTTGGAATTTTTTGTAACATGACATGCAGAAACCATCAGGGCCAGGGCTTTTGTCTGGTTTCATCTGTTTATTGGCTACATAAAATTCTTCAGAGGTAAGAGGGCCATCTGTCTTTGTTGCTTGCTTTTTAGTTATGGGATTGGGGCTGTATTTGGAGAGAAAATATACTATGATCGAATTGCGCAGCCTATGATCTGCTTTGGGTTTCTGCATAATATTGTGCACACTGGTTCGAGATATCATCAATCTTGGTCACTAATTTTCTGTTGGGCGTGTGGATGGCTCTAATTCTGTTATTGGCTTTTTTGGTTTATAATGCTCTTGCTAGGAGTTTAACACTTGTATTGCCGTGCTCGTAGAAGAGCTTTTGAGAGTGCAAAGTTCCTTCTGGTTTTCCTACCTAGTTTCTCCCGTAACCTTTCACAAGCTTGTTCTAGCTCATTTAGCGTATTGCGTGCATTTGATAGTTTGTGTATGCGTTCTAGGTTTTGTATTTGTTTTAGCAGTATGTTGATTGTCTCTTGTTTTGCGCTTTTTCAAGAGGCGGCCAATCTGATGAGTATGCCTCTTACGACACATTTAGGACACACTTGTGTGCTTTCCACTGGGTTATCTGAATCATTTCAGGCGTATCGTTTGTTACAAAGAAACCTTTGGTATGCTTGTTGATTTTGGCAACATTTGTATGGTCTGTCAATAGCGATGCGTCTAATATGGGGGCTATATGGGGCCCCCTTCTCTTGCCCAAAAGTGGTTGGATGGAGTATTGGGAATGGATTTCTGAGTCAAACTGTTCCAAAGTGTATACACTGTTCAGCTGGAGATCATCTGTTCTGGTAGATAGTGAAAAGGTTAATATAGGTTAGTAATTTGTGCACGCTTTGCAGGGTTGTAGGATAAGATGGCCTGGTTTATGTTGAATGCAGAAAAGGAATGCAAGTTTTTCCTATGTATGGTAGTTAGTCTCTTCTGGCTTTCCTATGAGCCATGGATACTGGTATGCTGCCCCCTCCTCTGGAACACAGATTGGAAGGTGGAGATGATGGGTTCGAAGAGTGGCAGCGCCTTCTGTATGTAGGCGGGCTATCTCTTCTATGAACCTCCATTGGTTCTTCATGTTGCTGGGGAGAATGTTGTAGATTCAGGTGCCAATATTTCCACAAGTGGAATGTCCAATGTAGTGCAGAATATATGGGAGTCTTCAGGGTGTCACAAGTATGAAACTCTACCCCCAGAGCCTGCTTGTAGGCAGAAGGGAAATTTCCACCTATAAGGGAGATTTCTGACTCTTAGGATGTCTAGGAGAGGTCGCAAGGCTTTGCGCTTTTTTAAGGTGATTGGGACAGGTCCTGGTACAGTTGGTTTTCAAATCTATGGTTCAGTATACGGCCCCATAACCGTGCTTGAAGCATTATCGCTTCCTTGAGCTTAAAACACACTAGGCAACCTATTATGTCTCTCGGTGGGTCAGTGTCTCTGCCTCTGGGATGTAGGGCTCAGTGTAAGCACTCATATTCTATTGGTGTATCCAGGGATGTGCCCAGGAGATTATTAAAATGGAGGTGGTGGCTTGAGTGATATGATCTGGGTCAACCATCTCAGGGAGACCTCTTATTCTGATTTGTTGGATAGTATGGTGGCACTACCACTAATTGCACCTCATCCCATATTTAAACATGTGTATATAAGAAAAGAAGGAAAGGAAAAGGGAACTGGGGGATTGGGAATGGAAGGGTTGAAGGGGAAATGGGATTATGGCGGTGCTGTTCAGAATATACAATATCTTATTCTTATGTTGTGCCTCCGACCTCTGTTGTTGAGGTCTTCTATGTGTCTATACATGTCTCTAATTTGTTGGGAGTGTGATGTTAATGCACGCCTTGTTGTTTTTATGGCCGCCTCATGTCCTCCTGTGACGTCTTCTACATCCTCGAGCCGCACTGCTACAGCCTGCATGTCTAGTCTAAGATTGGCGATGGCTGTGGAAAGGGTGTTTTTTATATCTCCCCCCCCCCTTCTTTGACTAATTCTTCTAATTTCACATCTGGTTTTGAAAGCCTGAAATGCCAGTTCAAATTCTATACACTGTGTGCACAATTATTAGGCAAGTGAGTATTTTGACTAAATCTTAATTTTTATGCATATTGTCCAACTCCAAGCTGTATATATTTGAATGCTTATTGGATTAAGGCATATCAGGTGATGTGTATTTGTGTAATGAGGGAGGGTGTGGCCTAGGGAGATCAACACCCTATATTAAGGTGTGCATAATTATTAGGCAGCTTATTTTCCTCAAGCAAAATGGGCTAAAATAGAGATTTAACTGAATCTGAAAAGTCAAAAATTGTAAAAAGCATTTCAGTGGGATGCAGCAGTCTTAAAATTTCTAATATATTGGGGTGTGATCATAGAACCATCAAATGTTTTGTTGCAGATAGTCAACAGGGTTGCAAGAAAAAAAGACACAAATTAACTGCTAAAGATTTGAGAAAAGTCAAATGCGAAGCTACCAGGAACCCGTTATCCTCCAGTTCTGCCATATTCCAAAACTGCATGGCCAAGGTAAGGCTGGCTGAAACCTGACCACCACTGAAAAAGACACACTAATTGAAACGTGAAAACTGGGCCAAGAAATATACGAAGACAGATTTTTAAAAGGTTTTATGGACTGATGAGATGAGAGTGACTCTTGGATAGATGGGCCTGTGGCTGGATCAGTAATGGGCACAGAGCTCCACTTCCACTCAGATGCCAACAAGGTGGAGGTAGGGTACTGGTATGAGCTGGTATTAAAAAGGTGAGCTAGTTGGACCTTTTCAGGTTGAACATGGACTCAATCAATCCCAAACCTACTGCCAGTTTTTAGAAGGCACTTTCTTCAAGCAGGAAAAAGTCTGCATCTTTCAAGAAGACCATGATATTTATGCAGGACAATGCTCCATTACATGCTTCAAAGTACTCCACTGCGTGGCTAGCCAGTAAATGACTTAAAGATGAAACAGTAATGACATGATCTCCTTCTCCACCTGATCTAAACCCTATTGAGAACCTGTGGGCCCTTACTAGATGGGAGATTTACAGTGAAGGAAAACAGTACACCTCTCTGAACGGTGTCTGGGAGGCTGTGGTAGCTGCTGCACAAAAATGTGGTCATCAACAGATCAAGAAACTGACAGACTCCAGGAATGGAAGGCTTATGACTGTTATTGAAAAGAAGGGGGGCTATATTGGTCACTGATTTTTTTTTTTTTTTTGGAAATGTCAGAAATGTTTATTTATAAATTTTGAGCTGTTTGTTTATTATGCTCACTTTAGCAGATGAAAAGCATATTAATTCTGCACACTTATAGTTGCCCAATAATTGTGCACACGTAGATATTCTCCTAAGGAAGCCAAAACCTCACTTTTACTTTCTAAAATATTCAGGTTTAGGGTTTATTAACATTTTTGATTGATTGAGAGCACTGTATTTGTTCAATAATGAAATGAATCCTCAAAAATACAACTTGCCTAATAATTGTGCACACAGCGTAGGCCGGTTTGGGACCCTCGGCTGGGGCTTCCCTGACTTGTGCGTCCATCTGGTGCGCACCACTGTGTGCCTATTTTGTGTTTGGATATAAATCATGTGTATCTTTTTTTGTTCTTTTTCAGCAACTCTATTCTACCACCCCCTTGAGCCCCCTTGAGCCGACAAGGTGAAACACATTGGGTCATGTTGTTCCTCCCTTATGTGTGTCAATGTACGTGTCTTGTAGATATAATGTGGATGCAATATGTAAATTACGTCCCATTCATTATACACTCACTGGGGAGGAATTGATATCTTCGGGGGGGGGGGGGTCCTTTGGTTAAATAATGATTTGTGATGATAAATTATGTTTTTAAGGGGTGTCTATCATCAACATTAGACACACTTTTAATGAATTTTGCAATAAATAAAAATTATTCTTTTTAACTTATGATGGTGTATGGATAGTTATTCTTAGAGGAGGTTTCAGTACCTACAAAGTCTTAATTCTTTTCTATTTTTGCATGTCTACTTAATGGGGATGTGGTGCTGATTTTTCAACTGAGCTTGCACTTTTTAGTCAGGTTCTATATTTTTATTAAACTGTTACTCTTGTTATATCATGTAAAACAAGCTCATACTTTATGAAATGCGCAGGCAGGCGAGTTAATCAATGGCTCCCGCTGCTCTCAGCAAAGCCTGTGAGAGTAACGAGAAGAGGAGAGAGCTGCTGCCAATGGGCGCAGTGCTGGACTGAGTGAGGTATTCAGGTAAGTATTAGGGGGCAATACATTTTTTTTACACTTATGCAAGGAATGCATTATGATAAAAATGTTTAGTCTTTACAACCACTTTAAGTCACCTATGTAAAGTCTGTCAACTAGTCCATCTAACACTATCTTCTGCAGACAAATTTGCTGTACAAAGATGTCTGCTTTGCTCCTCCATAAGACAGAAAGTGTTACTGGCTGGATCACCAGGTGAAAAAAAAAAAAGAATTAATAAGCTACAATTTTTTTTTTTTGACTGGGAACCTCAGCAAACACTCCCTAAACTCTGTGGATAAAGTGTTTTTTTTTAGCAGTAGCTTACGGTTGCCAACATCCCTACAATATATAAAAATAGGAAAAACCCTCATGGTAAATTATCGCTCTTTTGGTACCATATAGTATAAAATATTCAAAACTTTATTTATAACAAAGAAGAACAGAATAAAAACATTGAATATAGGAAATGTGTATAGGCTACAGTAGCAGTGTTTCCACAAATTATGGACTACCAATAAAATGGTCCCCAAATGGTAGATACCCTGGGTGAAAAATACAGAAGCTATATGAATAGCCTCTACACATTTCCTATGTACAATATTTTTATTCTGTTCTTCTTTGTTATAAATAAAGTTTTCTAGATTTTATACTATATGGTACCAAAAGAGTGATGATTTACTGCATCGGCTTGTGTTGCCGTTAAAGTCCCATCCATGAGGCTTTTTCTAATTTCCTAAACTCAGTGGATGTATTGACCCAAATAAATAAGTACAGGCAGTCCCTGAGTTACAAACAAGATAGGGACTGTAGGTTTGTTCTTAAAGTGGTAGTAAACCCTCCTATCATTTTCAGCCAAGGAAGCTGCCATCTTGGCCTCTGTTTAATCTACAACAGCCATGATGCTGCACATGTGATCAGCTATGAGACCAGCCATTGGATGGTTTGACAGTTTGGTTTAGAGCACAACCAATGGGAGTGTTTCATTTCCGGCACGTGCCGGAAATGTAACTGGTTTTTAAACTGTTAAATGGATGGGTTTACTACCACTTTAAGTTGAATTTATTTGTAAGTTGGAACAGGTACATTTTTAAGTGTAGCTTCAGTCGAAAAAACTATTTTTAAGCTTTTTTTGGATAGCATAGGGAAGGGTTAACACCCCTGTAATGTTTGTTTTGCTGTCTATGTTTCTGTTCAGAAGATTTCACCGCACTTCCTGCCCCAATGATAATTGGATTTTGAAAATTGTGGGTTGTTGTGGAAACAAACCTTGGTAATAGGAGTGAATTTCCCTTCCTATGGGTAGATTTCTTCTCACTTCCTGTTGTCTCCCTCCGATTCTAAGTAGGAGTCGTTCGTAAGTCGGATGTTTCTAACTAGGGGGCCACTTGTATACAGTTAGAAAAGTGACTGCATTGCACTGCTTTATGTTGCTACAAATATTGCAAGGCCTGACTCTTTTATTTTAATAGCAGCCTCCCACCATTAAACCTTTGGAGGGGGGGGGGGGGGGCAGGATAATGTTATCTGATTTTTTAAATGTGATTCAGCATGCAGCAAACAAGCCCCAAACGTACTCCTCGACTGTTATATGCTTATTTTTCCCTGAGGTTTGCCTTAAACGCTCCTATGGGCTCAGTTAAACACCGCACACCTCCATATTATTTCAGTCTCATTACGGTTCTCTTAAGTTGCTAACCTCGCCATACACAGTACACGTATTCTCCAGCAGCTATAGATTACGATTTGTGGCCCTGACATGTGTAATGCTTCAAGTTGCCTCAGGCAAACATTTATGTTTGATTAGCTTTGCTTTAAACCATGCCATCCATAGAGACTGCAATTCCAAAGGATTTTTTTGTCAATCCAGCTGCTTCAAGCAGACAGCTGCAGTGAATATATAATATGTTGTTTTTCCATGCTGCTAGGCTAGGAACTAATCAGTCATAGAACAATCTTCCATCCAACGTATTTCCATGTTTAATAATTCTCTCTAAAAGAAGGAAAAGGGATTACTGAGCTCAGCTGTAGCTTATTTCGTGTTTGTTTTTATTCAGTGTAACACATTTCATTAAGTGACAGGATTTTCACTTGTCTTTGAAATATTTACTTATTTTCCGTCTCACTGTTGAGTGATAAAAACTATCCTCCAAAATCGTAATGCGATCTGGTATCTGGAGGATGTGCAAGATACCGGAATATATTTCGAAGTCATTAATAAGCATAATGAATTTTAAAATTCAGTGCATTATCCCTAACGGCATGCACGGCCTGCTAGCACTGCATTAGCAGCTTCCGCGGAACATGGAGTACATGTCAATGAAGGGGGAATATTAACTAAGGATGCAATTAAGATAATCTGCTGAATGCCATGAATACTTAGAATGTCTGAGAAGAGCTATCTGCTTTAAACGGATTTACTTTTTCTAAGGAGAGCGAAAAAAAAAAAATACATGACATTGCTGTTTAAAGAACCAGTAATCTTAAAGAATAGGTTATCTGTATGTAAAACGCTACTAATAGCATTTGCAAATATGCATGTGAAAGTGTCCAAGTTTGTTACCATTGTGTGTACTTTACATTTCACATGGTGGCAATGCAGCCTATTTCTCTGCATTATCAGCCACTTTAGTTTAGAGCAGACCAATTGGTTTTGTTTGATTATTGTACTCAACTGTGTGAAGGAACTTATCTCTTCCTAGAGGTAACATCAGCTTCTG
Organism: Glandirana rugosa; assembly: GCA_018402905.1. Classification (NCBI taxonomy): domain Eukaryota; kingdom Metazoa; phylum Chordata; class Amphibia; order Anura; family Ranidae; genus Glandirana; species Glandirana rugosa. The sequence continues at coordinate 2,548,544 of BLSH010005617.1, read as the reverse complement.
AAACCTTTTTGTGAATGTTATCAATACTGCTTGCTCTACTTACACTAAATACTCATTCATGTATGAATTGCAAGAGCCATTCTTTACAGCAACAGTGCCTAAATCCGATGAACCATGGAACCTGTATAACTAGTGATTAAAAGAAACCTATACCATGATACATACAGGGGCTTCTACCGTCAGTATGAAAATATTAGCAGCAGGACTATAGTTACTTACTTTCAATATAAAGCAGTATTAACCACTTTAGCCTCGGAAGGAATTTACCCGCTTCCTGACAAGGCCATTTTTTGCGATTCGGCTCTGCGTCAATTTAACTGACAATTGCGTGGTCGTGTGACTTTGTACCCAAACAAAATTGATGTCCTTTTTTCCCACAAATACAGCTTTCTTTTGTGGTATTTTATCACCTCTGTTTTTTTTTTTTTTTTTTTGTGCTATCGACAAAAAAGAGCGGCAATTTTGAAAAAAAAAACAATATTTTTTTACTTTTTGCTATAATAAATATTAAGAAAAAAATGTAAAAAAACACATTTCATCCTCAGTTTAGTCCAATATGTATTCAGCTACATATTTTTGGTAAAAATCCCAATTGGCATATATTGATTGGTTTGTGCAAAAGTTATTGCGTCTACAACATAAGGGATAAATTTATGGCATTTTTTATGCTATTTATTTATTATTTTTTTTACAAGTAGTGGTGGTGATCTGCGATTTTTAGGGGATAGCAACATTGCGGTGGACAGATCGGACACTTTTGACACTTTTTTGGGACCAGTGACATTTATACAGCGATCAGTGCTAAAAAAATGCACTGATTACTGTATAAATGACACTGGCAGGGAAGGGGTTAACAATAGTGGTGATCGAGGGGTTAAATGTCTTCCTTGGGAGGTGTTTCTAACTGTATGGGGGCTGGGCTGACTAGAGGAGGAGAAAGATCAATCTCACTCTACTCCCCTGACAGAACTGGGATCTGCTTTGTTTACCCTGGTAGATCCCCATACTACCTCTCTCTGGAGCAATCACGGGTGGCCGGAGGACTTTGAGTCCACAGGACCCCCTGTTGGCTCTTCAGCTAGCGAATGGGCGCGCGCGTGCCCACAGATCACCATGTACGCGCCCGACATACGCCTACGGCGATTCGCGAGGCCGTGCCAGCCTGCCACAGTATAACTGCGGCAGCTGGTGGGCAAGTGGTTAAACCCAAATGCAAACATTTATTATATGATTGTAAGCTCTAACAAGCAGGGCCCTCTGATTCCTCCTGTATTGAATTGTATTGTAACCGTACTGTCTACCCTAACATTGTAAAGCGTTGCGCAAACTGTTAGCACTATATAAATCCTATATAATAATAACAATAATAATAATATTGCAATTTACCAATTCTTAGATATGATGGCTGCATTCATTTTCCTTTATTAGGCTTTCTTTTCTTTATCTTCACCTGGTGATCTTGCCAGTAGGTCTGTTGTTTTTCAGCAGAACATATTGTCCTGCAGATGAAGTAGTTAGAGGATTGGGACAAATAATTTACTTTTCTATACAAAAACGTACTCAGTTGAAAATCAGCAGCACATGGAATTCCCACACAACTGGGAATTTATAAGTGATGAAACCTCCTCCTATAATAACTATTCATACAATATGATCATTTCAAACATTATTTTATTACATATCATTTAAAATATGTCTATTAATAGAAATAGATATCCATTAAAAGCAAAAGATATACAGCATAACTCTAATTAATAGCATACACTCCCCCCTCCAAAAATATGGTAAGGATAGGTGTTACTAGCAGTCATGGAAGAAGATCACCATGCAAAGCAATAAATCACATGTTGGAGAAGATACACAACCCAATGCATTTCATCTTGTTGGCTTCTTCAGGGGTTTGGAGGAGATTGTTTACTACTGACAGGTAGGGCAAGGGGTAGGCGGGGGGGCTGCCCTGTTCACTGTGGCATCATGTGAGGGGAGAGGAGGCACCACAAGGAGATGGGGGAGGGGATTT
>BLSH010005617.1:2515541-2528148 GCA_018402905.1 Glandirana rugosa | reverse complement strand
ACTATGTAATCACACTACCAGTTATATTATAAGACTGTATATAAAGATTAATACACTGCCTTAAGTGTAATATACAGTGTACTGTACACCGTTGAATGCACTGTATATATAGTCTACACTGAATGCAGAGTATACACACTGCATTCAGTGTAGACCAGGGTTTCTCAACCAGGGATCCGTGGAACCCTAGGGTTCTTCCAGAGGTTGCTAGGGGTTCCTTGAGCAATGGTCAATTTCTACCTCTCAGATAAATTCCCACTGACATAATTGATCTTTTTAGCTATATCTGTAAGGGGTAATTCTTCCCAATGACCACAAGTGTAAGGAGCATTCTTCCCATTGACCATCACACTAATGTATCATGAGTTGTAGATTTTTAATTTTTAGCAGGGGTTCCCCGAGACCAGATAATTATTTCAAGGGTTCCTTGGAGTTGCAAAGGTTGAGAAAGGCTGGTGTAGACTATATAGACAGTGCATTCGGTGGTGTACAGTATAGAGCACCACCAACACCCAAGGCCCAATTTTTCTGCACCTGTTTGACTGGGGCATGTAATTACAATTTTTGAAATTATTGTTTACAGCAGGGCCCATTCCTGTGCCCAACAAGAGTAACTGTGAGGGGTTACAGTGTTCAGGCACCACCAACACCCAAGGCCCAATTTTCTGCACCTGTTTGACTGGAGCATGTAATTACAATTTTATATAGTCCAGTCCCCGTAGTATATATTTATATATAATACAGTTCAGAGTATATGGTGCAGTCCGCATAGTATACATATTTCAGTTCAGAGTATATAGTGCAGTCTGCATTGTATATATACATCAGATCAGAGTATATAGTGCAGTCCGCATAGTATGCTGTATATATTGCAGTTCAGGGTATATAGTGCAGTCATTGTAGTATATATAATACAGTGAAGAATATATAGTACAGTCAGTGTAGTATATATAACACAGTGTATTGAAGTGGTTAAGTGGAACCCCGCAGCAAAATTTTAAAAAATAATAGCATGGGGGTCCCCCCAAAATCCATACCAGACCCTTCAGGTCAACCGCAGCCCAGGGTTGTCAGCATCCGGAAGCCCCAGATCCCGTCCCCCCATGTGAATGAGTATTGGGTACATCGTGCCCCTACCCATTCACCAAAAAAGCTGTGAAATGCAAAAGAAAAAAAGAGCCGGTTTTTGACAAGTCTTTGATTATAAAAAATATCTCTGTCTTCTCCCCAAGCCATCTTCTCCCGCCGCCATCTCTCCTGGAGCTGCCTTCTTACTTGCAGCTGCTGTCTTCTTCCTCGCCTCTGCTGTCTTCTTCCTCGTCGTCGCTGTCTTCTTCCTCGCTGGAGGTTACCCGCTAAAAACAAAAAGATGCCCTTCTCTTGATGCTGTCTTCCTCCGTTGTGACGTCCCCGCTGTCCGACATCTCTTATTTGACCTTGTGACATCACAAGGGGACGGGCTCTCCGGGTGACATCATCAGATAGCCATGCCCCATGGCTACATAAGGAATGTCAGACAGCCGGGGACATCACAACAGAGGAAGACAGTATCAGAAGTGTCTTTTTTGTTTTCAGTGGGTACCCGGCGGCGAGCAGCAGCGAGGAAAAAGACAGTGGCGCGGGAGAAGGCGGCTCGGTGAGAAGAGAGAGCTATTTTTTTCAATAAAGGACTTGTCAAAAACCGGCTCTTGTTTTTTTTATATTTCACAGCTTTTTTGGTGAATGGGTAGGGGAACGATGTACCCAATACCCATTCACATGGGGGGCAGGATTTGTTGTTTCACTTTAAACATTATTAAAATCACTGCTCCTGAAAAAATAATTGTTTTAAAAACTTTTTTTATATTGATGGATGTCCCCTAGGGCAGTGCCAAGGCCCCCATACACTTTTTATGGCAATAACTTGCATATAAGCCTTTAAAATGATTTTTCATTTACGTGTCTCATAGACTTTAATAGGGTTCACATGTTTGCACAAATTTTTTGCCTGTACGCGGTGTTCTGGTGCAAACCGAACCGGGGGGGGGGGGTGTTCGGCCAATCCCTAGTAAAAATATAGAGATGTTATCCTAATTTGGCTGCAGAGTTCCACCCTATTAAAAGTTAAAAGTCAGCAGCTTGTCATGAAACCACAGTAAACATTCTGTCTTGAAACCACAGCAAACGTTCATGTCTTATCTGTTGCCTAACTTTGATGCATGTGTCCAGTTAAAGGCCGGTCCTCCCTTACATGTGTGTTTTAGTAGGCCCTCCTCAGCTGTCTGCACGACAGGCCTTAATTGGAGACAGGATATAACACCTGGCTGTGTTAGGCTGCATTGCTGATCAACGTTTGTTTGTGTTTGGCTTGCATGTGTCAGTCTCCTTCAGTTTCTCTGAGTCTTATATGTGTACTGTTTCTTGGCTTGTCTGACTATTCCTTCCTGCCTGATACCTCGATCTTCGGCTTGTCTATGGTTTCTCCTGTCTTCTGGTTGTCCTGACCCTTCGCTATCCTTCTGTCCATTCTTACTGTCCCTGTGCTGCTGCTTCCCCTCTACCACCTGGGACCAGGCTGAGCGTGAGCTAGGGCACCCTGGAGGCCGCAACCTGGATTCGGTTGCAGCCAAATCCATCCTCACCACTAGAGGCTCTGGTGAACACCTAATGGTTCTTAGATTTTGCGCCCTGGGGAAACCGATGCACTAGCTCCCTGAGTTTCAGTGTCCATGCTCTAGGGGGCTCTCTCCCTGTATCAGCCGGTACTACTTAGCAGCAGTCAGCCATAGGTCCACTATCTCGTGGTGCGCTACACTCCAGTGGTACACACCTGTTACCAGACCCCATTGGAGTTGTGACACAGCTACAAAAAGGGTAGCTTCTGACTTTAATAATTGGACACTCACCTGTCCCAGGTTCCAGAGATGCAGCCACCAAGCAGCGTCACTCTTCTCCTCCTCCTCCATGTGGCGCCGGCATCACAAGTGTGGGCATCCGGCTTTGGCTTCAAAGCCAGGCGTGCACAGCGCATGTGCGAGTCACGCTGCGCGCTGTGAATGGCCGACGTATCTTCTGGGATCTGTCACGTGTCCCAGAGGATCATCGAGAGGGATGGGGGAAGGGGAGCTTCCTTCTGGTTCTGCGGCACCAGGAGAGGAAGTGGACCTGGGACCCTGTGAAACCAGGATCCCCGGTCCCCCCCCAAAAAAAAAATGACCTGCCAATTGTGGCATGTCAGGGGGTCACCTTCCCTTAAAGAGGAAGTTACACTTTTGGCTGGAACTCCGCTTTAATGTATCATACGATTCTTGTTACCAGTTTAAAAAAATATACACAGGTTCTGATTTCATATGCCCCTCAATTCATAACCCCAATAAAAACCATTCAGATGACATTATATAAAGACATCGTATAATATTAAGCAGTATTTTAGGAGTAAATAACAAATTGTGATATTTGGCACACATCTTGGCTACATCCACATTAGCTACAGAGTGATTTAGAGCCTGGACTATTGGCTATGACATCAAAAATACATTATGTGTCGGACTGTGACAGCACCTGTTTTATATGCTGGAGTACAGCACACACAAGAATGACAGCACAGAGAAATCTGCTACAATACAACAATGACAAATTACACAAAGACCCACACTAAACAAATGCTAATAAAAAATATTCTAAAGGACAGGGCATGTGTGTTAAATTGGAAATGTTACAAATATAAATCAAATCTTGCTGATTCAGTCACAGCTCCTTGGGAATAGGACCTCTACTGTCAGAAAAAGCAGCTTCTATTTTTCTTGGAAATACAGTTAGTTATCAGTTACAGCTGAACTGAAGCGTAACAGTGATGGAACAAAGAAAATTGTGTAATGGCTCCATAGAGGACTGCTCTGAGCAACTGAGATATTGATTTACGTATTAAATTATGCCTTTTTTTATAGTTACTAATACTAATTAATCTTCTGTACATAGTGTCCCTTAGTTTATTTTTATATATTGATATTGTCATACTAAGGGGTGTATTAATAAAAAAAATCTCAGTGTTATATGTCCTTTGAAACTGCATGTAAATTAGATACATGTGAATTCTGGCAAAATCAAATATTACTTGTCTATTTCCTTTCCAGGTAGAATGCTCTTTATTCATAAGAATATGATGAAAGCTGCATTATGGCCACTGGATGGAGCTAGTGAATACATTTTTATTTCCTATGATCATAATCTCCATCTAGTGACCATATAGTGATATTTTCCTAATTCACACTATTCCTATAAATGAAGAACATCCACCCTGGAAAGAAAATAGCCACTAACTTCAAATGTTTGGTATTATACGTGTCGATATATATATATATATAATCAAATAAATACAAATGTATGATGTTACTCCCTCCTCCTAAGTGAAAAATATCTTTAAAAAAGCGAAGCTGCCTTTTTAAGAAACTGCATGTCAGAAATCATTGTTCAAATAAATGTACAAGCTCAAAGGTATGGCATTAGTGTCATAGTTCATATCTGTACATGGATCTATAAAATTGACAACATCAAGAAATGATGAGTTGAGAATTGAATTGAGTATATACACACACACACATATATAACAGAACTGGGCGGCACAAACTTAAAATTGATTGGTACATTAGTGATACAAAAATGATAAATGTAGATGTGAATGGGTCATAGAGTAAGATCCCATTGAGCATTAAGCCACATCCTGAATTCCAGACGCGTTTTGTGTATACAACACTTCTTCAGGGACGGATGCTATGATATATCTACAGAAAACACATGTAAGGTGATTCAACTATGACACTAATGCCATGCCTTTGAGCTTGTACATTTATTTGAACAATGATTTCTGACATGTACTGTTTGCACTTCTGTCAATAAACATGTTTGTACGTTTTTACCTCATGGGTTAACTGCCTCATTTAAAGTCCCAATTCCCTTTGTTTTTTGCTATTGAACCCGGGATGGAGACACATCTCTTGACGAGACTCATTTAAAGTCCAAAAACCCCCCCTCTCATTTTAAATTATAAGGCGGTCAAATAATATATATGCATACATTAGCCTTAGACCCAAACGGTCCGATACTTCCAGTTTGCTGGAGCACACACCGACTCCGAGTGAGATAGAAATACAGGCTGTTTGTGCTAGAAACTCTTGGTACTCTTTAAAATGTGAGTGGATTACTGTGTCTGATGTTAATTGATACAACAAATAATAAATACTGCACTGTGAGGCATTTTTTCTTCTAAATAGTTTGAGGCTAGGTTGTTGACGTGAGAGGAGAAGTGAAGTGGCATTTTCCTTTTTCCCCTTTTGGAGTGATCCAGAGGAGGATCGATTGGAATCTGAAGGATTTCGCTTTGTTATTTGTATCTTGTGAGTAAGCATTTCAGATTAAGGGTCCAGCGTGAAGAGGTCCTGTCACAATTGAGTATGATTTGGAACACACTATTTTTTGGGTTGCATGTGGGCAGATGTACATTAGTATAGTGTTTGGCATACTACACTATGTTTTTTTCCTTGTTTTACCATTGTCTGACCATAGAGAGAGCGTTGACAGTTGCATTGCATCTGGATGATGTTGTCCATAAAGTGAGGGGAGATCCAGCTGAGAATATTGTATGCAAATATGCCATTTGATCTCCTTATAATTTAGGGGTCAAACCCTTCTGGTGAGTAGCAAATTCACACATTTGGAATATATCTGATTATATAAGATTTGGATTTCACATGTGCTAAGGGACTTATTTATGATTCACATTGGATTTATGGACGTTCATTTGGATTTCACTTTAGAATATTTATATGCATCACAGTGCTTTGTGTAGCGCACTTAATAATGTTTTATATAACATTACATTTTGCCAGACCTTACACAGAACGAAAGAACATGCAGTTTAACAGGATCAATTGGCTTGCATTTTTTTTAAAGACACCCCTTAAACTATTCAGTGCATGCTAATACACAAAGGAATTGGGAAAACTTCATTTTGCAACGTACCAGTTTAACACATGCTTTCTTAAACCATAACACACACAATAACTTCCAGGGCTCAGAGTTACGCCACAGGCAAAGTGTACAGCAGACCATAGGTGGCAAGGATGACATTTGTCAAGAATGCTCAGCTGGTGCAGTCCTCCTGAGATCGGGGAACCCAATAAAAGCTACAAAATGAATACACAGGAAGGCACAAACACCTAGTGCATTACCAGAGATTTATTAGAAAAAAAGTGTGGACAAAATTTATACTCACAAAGGTAGAAGATATAAAAGCATAAAACCTAGCTAACTAAGCTCTGAGGAAGGGGGTACACCCCAAAAATGCATCAGCTTGCCAGCATAGTGGTATCACTTGTCAGGCTATGCGATTCCTGGATTGGATTGTGTCTCGTGGCGTTTTACACTTTTCTTTCTTCTACCTTTGTGAGCATCCATTTTGTCCACACGTGTTTTCTAATAAATCTCTGGTAATGCACCAAGTGTTTGTGTCCTCCTGTATGTTCTTTTTATGTGCTATCTTGGTATAATGATACAAAAAGGGCTCTGATTTGCCATCAGCAATGATCATGCTGGCCAAAGGCATCTCTCACTTTCTTCTTGCAACAGAAACTTGATGGGGCACAACACCTGAATTATCTTGAACACTCAAAAACACGTGAACAGCTTTTTTCAACAGTTTATTGTATCGGAACTAAATGTTCTATTCTGCACATATACAGTCCTCCTCCTCCTTCACCAGTCAAAAGTGTGACAGAACAGTCTAATTTGAACAATAATTACAGTTATTCCACGTTCCTCAATTGCTGGTCTCCTTGAATGTGTAGTCCTAAGGGGAAGCCTATACCGGGCTTACCCTGATGGTACATTTCCCTTGAGCTGTATCCTACATGGTGGTGAATGTCCTCTGGTTGAAATAAAAAAAAGAATCATGTATGGCTTGCCTTATGTAGGCCATATATGGGTCAAATTCAAAACTAATTTTCTTTTGAAAATCAGAAGTTGCATGCTTTTTGTGATCCGATGATGCCACCATTGATTTCGACATTCCATGCATTTTCTTCTCTTGTGCTCATGCACATTTCTTTTTCAATTATATTTCTCACACGATTCTCCCATCATTGATTAGAAAATCAACAAAAAGAAAATTTCCAACATGCCCCATCACTCAAATACGATAGCTGCACGAAAATTGACCATTGCTGCAGCCCACTGATGCAAAATTCCAACAATAATTCTTAGAAGAGTTTTGCTGAAGAAAATTATTTTCGAAATTCGACCCATGTATGGCCGGCCTTAGAGTTGTCAGCTTGCAATAGAAAGTTCCGTTACTGGATGAAAACAAAATACTGCGCTACCTAAACAGTGAAAACATATAAATGAAATCATATAAAAAGCTGCTAGCACAACAACCTTCCTAAATTGCATAAATGAACCATAAAAAACAAAAGTGCAGCGCTAATAAAAACATGACCATATGATTTGTGAAAACCAGAGAATAGTGCAATATGTTCAATAAAAGGAGCAAACTAGAAAGTCAACCATAGTCTCTCCATACAATGTGCAATAAAATAAATCCGTGACAGGGTTGTGTAAAGTTCTCAGAAAGTCCTTCACCACTCGTGAATAAATGGCATATATGGATGGCACTCCAAAAGGTTGTAATGCACCCGCATGAACTGTGCACCTTCACCACTTATGTTAAGGTACTCTTACCAAATGTAAAAGGCATATACGCATGAGAAGATAATCATCGGGAGCATAACCAATGCAACTCAGTATACCAGTGATGGCACCTCTCAAGCCCCTCTTGAGACATCATCATCTGTGTGTACAAACATGTTGAGAACCCAAGAATTGGAATATTGAGCATTCCACATCTATCTGACATTTCCTGTATCTTGAGACCGTAATTGGATTTACCCCTTGGACTTCGGAGCCCCCCGGGATTACATAACATATGGTCTTGGAATGTTGTCCGATGCAGAGGTGCCATCACTGGTATACTGAGTTCCATTGGTTATGCTCCCGATGATTATCTTCTCATGCGTATGTGCCTTTTACATTTGGTAAGAGTACCTTAACATAAGTGGTGAAGGTTCACAGTGCATGTGGGTGCATTACAACCGTTTGGAGTGCCATCCATATATGCCCTTTTTTCTCGAGTGGTGAAGGACTTTCTGAGAACTTTACACAACCCTGTCACGGATTTATTTTATTGCACATTGTATGGAGAGACTATGGTTGACGTTCTAGTTTGCTCCTTTTATTGAACATATTGCACTATTCTCTGGTTTTCACAAATCATATGGTCATGTTTTTATTAGCGCTGCACTTTTGTTTGAAAGTTCCGTTACTGGCAGGGTCTCCACGAAAAAAACTCTGCAATGGATTAACAAAAAAAAAATTGTTTTAGAAGACTGTATACAGTGAGATATATTGCTAAACATACTAAAAAATAGATTTACAGTTTACATCCACTGTTCTGTTTCAAAAGAATATTGTCATTACCTTCAGCTTTAAGTCAAGGATTTTCAGCCCCATTCATCAAAGTCTTTATCTAAGTGTACACATTACACTCTAAATGTAAACTCTCTTTCAGATCTACCAACAAGCATGTAGTGCCTGTCTGATTGCAAGCAAGTTGAATAGATTAGGTCAGTGCTCTCTAAAGCAGCCAATTGATGAGGCATTCTATGGGCAGCCCAAATGAACCTTCCAAATTAAGCACAACATTATCTGTTTGATTTAGCAGTTTACAGAATTTTATTCCATAAGGATTTTCCTTTAAATAGCTTTCTTTTTTTTACATGTTGCCAACCTATCTGTTTGATTTATATGTCTTTTGAGAAGTTTGTATAATAATACTTCTTATGCTCCTTTAGGTTGGCTTTTACTGAAAGATTACACAAAAATGGTGTCTATTGGGATCATATGTAGGCTGACCATACATGGTTCAAATTTTCCACCTGGCTTACCAAGCTGGGTGGCGCTTGCAGGGCAACCTCTGGTTCAAATATTGGTGAATCAGATGAAATCTGAGCCATGGGTGACCCAGCAAGCACCCCCTGGTTCAGCTAACAAAACATCTACTGAGCAGAGGGGAAAATTCAAGCTATCTACAGTATGGCCAGTCTAAGTACAATCCCAATGGACACGATTAAAGTGGTTCTAAAAGAAGAAGGTTTTTTTTATCTTAAAGAGGAGCTCCAGACTCCTTCAGAAAAAAATAAAAGTCAGCAGCTACAAATACTGTTCCACTTTTATGCATTAAGATAAAAAAAAAAACCTTCTGTGTGCAGCGGCCCCCTCAGCCCCCTTAAAACTTACCTGAGCCAAATCTCGATCCAGCGATGTTGCATGAGAGCCTTGGCTGTCCGGGGACACTCCATCCTCATTGGCTGAGACAGCAGCGGGCCCCGTTGGCTCAATCAAAGTCAGTGAGCCAAAGAGGAGAGAGAGGGGGCTGTTTGCTGTGGGGGCACTCAGCAGGAGGGAGGGGCCTGGAGCGCCGGTGAGGGTCCTGAGAAGAGGAGGATCTGGGCTGCTCTGTGCAAAACCACTGCACAGAGCAGGTAAGTATAACATGTTTATTGTTTTTAAACAAAAAAAGATCACTTTAATATCACTTTAATATTTTTGTAAATACCAACCTAAAGGAGCATAAGAAGCATCATTATACTGTTATTGGCCTAGCAGTGACTGTCCTATCAGATGCAGTTACTGTTCAGCACCTCCACTGTGTATAGGTAGCTACTGGTTTCAAAGCTACTGAGTACAATTGCCGGCAGTGGAAATTCCTCTATCCACACAGCTTAGCCCAAATGGGGAAGTCAATTAATTTTCTCTTTTAGCCTGCAGGAGGAATAAAAGAAAACGGAGCCCTGTATGGCTTGCTTTAGGCAGTTTTTACTTGACTGTTCTGTTTAAATCCCAGCTTTACAAAGGTCAATGACTAGGTCTGTCCTGTTATTCATTATTACTACCTCCTGATAGTATACCGCCAATTTATTTATTTTATTTGGGTTATATTTTTCACTAAATAGTATATTTATGTTGACGGTTTTAATTATCTTTCAGCTGAGGAGCAGACAAGCCTTTTGACACAATCCTTTTCATCTCTGTGAAAATACATTAAAGTGCTGTGAACACTTACTGAGTCTCAGCAGGAGACAAAATGCTTTTTACAAATATTATACATCAACCTGCTCCATGGGCTGTAGGGAATTGTGAACATTTCTATGAGTTTTCATTAAACATAATGTTATAATTATGATCCTGCTTTGTCTGCTGGTGATTACAGAGACATCTGATTACAATAAAAATGTAAGTACTGAAAAGAATAACATAAATTGACACTGTCTGAGAGTCTAAATATGTATTACAGAACACACACACAATGGCTTCTGATCATCTTCACAGGAATGATCAGAGTCTCGGAAGATCTCGTATTCAGCTGATAGACGTGCATGCATTTTCAGTGAAGTCTTTAGCAGGAGTCATTAGCAGTACCACATTATCGATTTTCTGTATTCTATACAGTAAACATTAAAAATATTCAAATATGTGCCTAATAAATAAGGGAGCTCTATACTGGGTGTTTTTATTACATACCTAATCATCATACTTGAAAATATAAATTGACCACCAAAGGGAATTTTAACTTAGCATTAATACATGTTTACTCAAAGCTTAAAGTGTTACTAAACCCAGGAATTTGCATTCACTATATCTGGTCATTTATGGTACATAGAACATGGAAACGCAACTATTTTAGTAAATATAAACTGCTAAATACCGTTTCTCATCAGCAGTATATAGCAGTCTTATGACTTCTATCAGTGCCTGGTTAAAGCTTGTAGGAGGAGTTTTCATTCTACTCTGATTGTCCTATGAGGACCCTTGATCCTCTGTCTGGACAGTGCTTATTGGCCCTGTGCTGATCACATGTACCTCCCCAAGAAAAAAAAAACTCTCTCTAGCAATACACACCAAAATGAGCATGTGCAGAGTGCCTCCAAGGCTATGCACTGTCAGAAGATGGATTGGGGACTATGGAAGAAGGGGTGGATCAGAGAAGACAGGATGAAACAGCCTTTTTACACAATGCGGAGGATTAACCACTTGGGTTCCAAGGTGAGCATAACAAGCATGCTTTACTGCATATACAGACTGATTTTACTGTTGTGGGTTTGGTAAAGCTTTAAGTTTAGTTAATCAGCACCAGGGACAGTACTTACATTGAATGAGAAGTGTTCATTGCACTGGTGGCAAATCTCTTGGTATAAAACTTCAGTCCCCTCTAGTGTTGGGTTCCCCACCCCCCCACCCAAAGCAACTTGTCCCCATGTTGACGGAGACAAGGGCCTCTTCCCCACAACCCTGGGCGGTGGTTGTGGGAGTCTGCGGGCATGGGGCTTATCGGAATCTGGAAGCCCCCTTTTACAAGGGGGCCCCCAGATCATTCCCCCCCTATGTGAATGAGTGTACCACTACTCATTCACCCAAAAAAGTGTCAAAAAGAAATAAAAACACACAAACTGTTTTTGACAATGCCTTTATTAAAAATAAAAAACAATGTCCCCCGATGTAGATCCATCATCAATCACAATGCCCGCCACACCATTGGACCCAAAAAAAGCTCCGCCCACGATGAAGGCTCCCTGCCAACTGCCTGCTCCACCATCTGACTGTTCTAAAATAGGTAAGGGGCAGAGCCATCTGACGACGTCACCTGGTGGCACCGTTCCATGTGATGTTACCGAATAATGCATGCTGGGCCGTCACAAGTGGGCGGTGCTACCAGTTGACGTCGCCATGTGGCCCCACCCCCTACCTATTTTAGTATTGTAAGACGGTGGAGCAGACAGCTTTCGTCGCTGGAGGAGCTTTTTTTCTCTATTTCTGGGTTCGGCAGTGTGGCAGGAGTCATGATTGACAATGGAGCTACATGGAGGGACATTTTTAATAAAGGAATTATCGAAGACTGTGTGTGTTTTTATTTCTTTTTCACACTTTTTTTGGTGAAGGTGTAGTGTTACAATGTACCCCATACTCATTCACATGGGGGGGGAGGATCTGGGGCCCCCTTGTTAAAGGGGGCTTCCAGATTTCGATAAGCTCACACACCCCCACAAGCACTGCCCAGGGTTGTGGGGAAGAGGCCCTTGTCCCCATAAACATGGGGGCAAGGTGCTTTGGGGTGGGAAGGCAGAGCCCCCCCGCCCCAAAGCAACCCCCCCATACTGAGGGCATGTGGCCTGGTATGGCTCAGGAAGGCGGAGCACTCGCCCCCCCCTTTCCATGCCAGGCTGCATGCTCGGATAAGGGTGTGGTATTGATTTTGGAGGGACCCCATGCCATATTTTCTTTAATTTTGGAATGGGGGTTTCACTTCAAAATCCATACTGGACCTATGGGTCTGGCATGGATTTTGGGAGGGACCCCATGTCTAATCATGTTAAATGTATTTTTTTTCTTTTATATATGTCAGTTTTGCTGCAGAAGGTTCTATACATGGTACAGATGTGCCACTTTACAGGCAGACTAAGGGGACCTCCAGGCACTATATTTAAAATAATTTTACATTTTTAAAGGAGCATTGATTTTAATG
>BLSH010005617.1:2496342-2513257 GCA_018402905.1 Glandirana rugosa | reverse complement strand
TGCATTGTCTCCACCCGGGTCACAGGTTACATTCATCTCCCTGCTCCATGCAGTGAGTGACACCAGATCCCCACCCCCTGCCATCTGATTATCAGAAATGTTATGGAAACTGTACAACTTATGTAGGAGGATTTGTTTAATCTCTGTGTATCACATAAGGCTATTCATTTCAGTGGTTATGTGTAAGAGTTTACAACTACTTTAAAAATATATTTTTAAACCATCATTTAGCATCATGAGAGTATAAGGTGAAGAGCCAGCAACTTGTCCTCCTGATAAAGGTACTTTATTGATAAAGGGTACAGTCTGCAAGTTACAGCAGCTTACGCGTTTCGGTAAAAACGCGCAATTTTTTTTTTTACTGAAATGCGTAAGCTGCTGTAACTTACACAATGTACCCTTTATCAATAAATAACTATTATTGGGAGTATGGGTTGCCGGCTCTTCACCTGATACTCTAATGCTACTTTAAGTGCCAGGAAGACACTATGGCCAATTTAAACTGGCCTGTCACCACGAGCAGTTGCTGAATGTTCTTCAGCTTGTACCTGTATTCCTGTGACCTGATCCATTGAACCTGCTTACCTGTGTATCACCCGGCTTTCTCCTGGATTTTGCCTTTGGTCTTGCATTAACCTTTTTTACCTGATTTCTCCGACCTTGGCCTGTTTACTAGTCTTATCTTTGCCTGCTGATTCTGTATTGTACTGGCCAGCTGTTAATGACCTTAGCTTGCTTCCCTTTCTTACTCTGCCTGCTGATTTGGTGCCTTAGTACCTAGTTGCCACTATTCGCTGCCTGCATACTGGCTCTGCTGCCATCTCCTGCTCTGGTGCCAAGCTGCTTCAGTATCCTGTTCTTAGGACTGGGACCACCAGCTTCCTTCACCTAAGAGCAGACTTCATCTTCAGGAGTGTTGGGCTGGAGGTGCAAGAGAGGCCTCAACAACATTCCGGCCATCACCAGGTACGTGATACAATGTTCAATATAGCAAAATGAATCATGTTCAAGCAGGGGCTGCCTGTTCATTGTGGGCGGATGGGCTCCGCCTTCCCTATCCACTGCCGCCGCCCTCCCTATCCATGCACCTGGCCCCTTTCAGGACGACGCGCGTATGAATTCTTATGGCGGAGGTGGGCAGGGGTGACAGAATAGGGATCTGCCAAAGTTCTGACAGGGGATGACACTGAGATCTTGTCTTTCTGCTATGCATCTCTGTGTTATCCCAGGCAGTCCACCCCCCATACAGTTAGAAAACACCTTCAGGGAACACAGTTAGCCCCTTGATTGCCCCTGATTTTAACACCTTCCCTGCCAGTGTCATTAGTACAATGTCCGTGCAAATTTTTAGCACTAATTACTGTAGTAATGCCACTGGTTCCCAAAAAAGTGTCAAAAATGTCAGTTAGGTGTCCGATCTGTCTGCCACAATGTCGTAGTCCCGCTAAAAATCGCTGATCGCCTCCATTACTAGTAAAAAAAAAAATAAAAAAATTAAAATGCCATAAATCTATACCCTATTTTGTATACGCTATAACTTTTGCGCAAGGCAATTAACCACTTCACCCCCGGAAGGATTTCACACTTTAGGACCAGAGCCCTTTTTGCGATTTGGCACTGCGTCGCTTTAACTGACAATTGCGCGGTCGTGCGACGTTGTACCCAAACAAAATTTGCGTCCTTTTTTTCCCACAAACAGAGCTTTCTTTTGGTGGTATTTCATCACCGCTGCGTCATTTCTGATCGCTGCTATAAACAAAAGAAGAGCGACAATTTTGCAAAAAAACCCAAATTTCTTACTCTTTGCTAAAATACAAATCCAAAAAAAAAATAAATACAAAAAAAACATTTTTTTTTCATCAGTTTTGGCCGATTTATATTCTTCCTCATATTTGTGATAAAAAAACCGCAACTGGCGTTTATGGATTGGTTTGCGCAAAAGTGGCCGCGTTTACGGACGATGAGAATTCATTTCTGGGGTTTTTATTTATTTTATTTTTTTTACTACTAATGGCGGTGATATGCTATTTTTAGCGGTACTGCGATATTGGGACAGACATGTCGGACCATTTTGACACTTTTTTGGGACCACTGGCATCTATACAGAGATCAGTGCTATAAAAATGCACTGATTACTGTGTAAATGCCATTGGCAGTGAAGGGGTTAACCTGCAGGGGGCGCTCTAAGGGTTAACTGTGTTCCCTTGGCGTGTTCTAACTGTGTTTGGGCTGCCATAGCAGGGGAAGGGAAGTGATCACAGCTTCCATGTAGAGGAAGGCTGTGATCACAGCCCTTCCCCCTCTCACAGAATGGAGGTCCGTGTTTACTTACACAGACCTCCGTTCTTTCACTCCGGGGGGGCATCGCGGGTAGCCAGCGGCGATCGAGTCCACCACACCCGCTCCCTGGCCCCCCCCCGGACACAGTGAGCAATGCGAGCGCGCCTCTGGCGGCGCGCGCGCGCTCACAGTGCGCGATCTCGCAGCTGCCGTTGTATGACGGCGGTTTTCATTATCGAGCCACTTTGTCGCCGTCAACCTGTGGTTGACGGTCGGCAAGTGGTTAATATACTATATACTATATATGCAAAATACTAACAATAAGTTACAAAGCCATCCACAACTCTGCCCCCAGCTACATCCCTAGCTTAGTCTCAAAATACCGACCTAATCTTCCTCTTCGTTCCTCCCAAGAGCTCCCTCTCTCTAGCTCCCTCATCACCTCCTCCCATATTCGCCTCCAGGACTTCTCCAGAGCTTCTTCCATCCTCTGGAATTCCCTACCCCAATCTTTCAGACTGTCTCCAAATCTATCCACTTTTAGGCGATCCCTGAAATCTTTTCTCTTCAGAGAAGCCTATTCTGCCTTCACCTAAAACTACACTTTTATTTTCTTCATCAGCTCATTCCCCACAGTTATAACCCTTTCGTATCATTTGACCCTCCTTCCTAGAGTGTAAGCTCTAATGAGCAGGGCCCTCTGGTTCCTCCTGTGTTGAATTATATTGTAATTGTACTGTCTACCCTAATGTTGTAAAGCACTGGGCAAACTGTCAGTGCTATATAAATGGCGTATAATAATACTACTAATAATAAAAATAATAATAATACCCTCATTGGGGTTTTTTTTACCAAAAATATGTAGCAGAATACACATTGGCCTAAATTGATGATGAAATTAGATTTTTTTTTAATTTTTTTATTGGGAATGTTTTATAGCAGGTCTTTTTTTGTTAATAGCACAAACAATAAAAAACGCAAAAACCACCAAAAGAAAGCTCTATTAGTGGGGAAAAAAGGACATCAGTTTTAGTTGGGTACAATGCTCCTGGACCGCGCAATTGTCAGTTAACCACTTGCCGACCGCCGATCGGCAATTGACGGCGGCAAAGTGGCTCGTTCCCGCAAATCGCCGTCATACGACGGCGGCTGCGGGAACGTGTATAGTGAGCACGCGCGCGCCGCCGGAGGCACGCCCGCGTGCTCACTGTGTCCAGGGGGGCCAGGGAGCGGGTGCGGCGGCTTCGATTGCCGCCGGCCACCCGCGATGCCCCCCCCGGAGCGAATGAACGGAGGTCCGTGTATGTAAACACGGACCTCCGCTCTGTGTGAGGGGGAAGGGCTGTGATCACAGCCTTCCTTTACGTGAAGGCTGTGACCACTTCCCTTCCCCAGATAGGCAGTCCCCCATACAGTTAGAACACGCCCAGGGAACATAGTTGACCCTTAGCGCGCCCCCTGCAGGTTAACCCCTTCACTGCCAATGACATTTACACAGTAATCAGTGCATTTTTATAGCACTGATCGCTGTATAAATGCCAATGGTCCCAAAAAAGTGTCAAAATGTTCCGCCATGTCCGCCCCAATATCGCAGTACCGCAAAAAATTGCAGATCGCCGCCATTTTTAGTAAAAAATAAAAAAAAATTAAAAACCCCAAAAATGAATTCTCATCATCCGTAAACGCGACCACTTTTGCGCAAACCAATCAATAAACGCCGATTGCGATTTTTTTTATCGCAAATATGAGGAAGAATATAAATCGGCCAAAAACGGTGAAAAAAAATATTTTTTATATTTTTTTTTTGGATTTGTATTTTAGGAAAAAGTAAGAAATTTGGGTTTTTTTGCAAAATTGTCGCTCTTCTTTTGTTTATAGCGGCGATCAGAAATGACGCAGCGGTGATCAAATACCACCAAAAGAAAGCTCTGTTTGTGGGAAAAAAAGGACGCAAATTTCGACCGCGCAATTATCAGTTAAAGCGACGCAGCGCCGAATCGCAAAAAGGGCTCCGGTCCTAAAGCTGGAAATCCTTCCGGGGCTGAAGTGGTTAAAGTAATGCATGTATCGCAAAAAAATGGCCTGGTCATTAGGGGGTGAAACCTTCAGGGGCTGAAATGGTTAAAAATGAATTAAAAATAATTTTTGGTTTGTGATGCTCAGATGTAGTGTAGTTCTGCTTTAATACATTGTCTTAGCTCTGTTAGAGTGCTTCTTGCAAGCGAATGGTTGGTAACCCCTTTTGTACAATATTTAATAAAACATAATGGAATATTATACTTCTGCACAGCAAATAGCTACTGGCAAGTTACAGGTTCATCGTGGGAATAAAATCTTTAGGAAATGCTCCCTGCCTGTTTTATGTCTGGCCTATAACTAGTTTTCTTTTCTACTCTAGAGTCATCTGACCTGTTATATGTTGACTGAAGGCAAGTAGGAGCACTGGATTTGTCAATATTAATGCACATAGCAAAAACTGATATTTTAAATGCATGGGGAGAGGAGAGAGCATTTATCAAGCCTTGGCTCTGAGAATACAGCAATGATATAAAGGCTGGAAAAATATGGCTTTTACTGAACAATAATCACATGCTGCCTATGTTTGCGTCGATGCGGAGATTATACTCTACAAATTCTGCTTCATGCTGTTCAGGACACGGAGTACAGGAGGAATCAGAAAAACACATTTTTCAGAAATGTATCTCTGGCTTCTCTTTGTCCTTGGTGAATAAGGACAGGTCAGCCTTCTCCTATCTCTTTTATTTTCAAACAACTGGAGACAATGTAATATACATTTAAATTGCTTTTGTGCCTCACCAGTTGGTTTGGCTCCGGTAACAACACAAGAGAAAGACTCTGTTCCTCCAAAATGTCTTTTGGATAAATGAATGGGACACTGTGTACCTACTGGAGATAACAAATAAATGGACATACCAGTGGAAGTATCTCTCACACTGCCAATGGTCTTTTCTGGGCTGACTCTTGCTAGAGGAAAGAAAGAATTAGTAAAAAAAAACATTGATGTAACCTCCTGTTCTTGTCTCACAATTGCATTATTTAAAGCGAAGAAATGATAGGTTGTTTATTTGTTCTTTTAAAATTCTGGCTGTGGAGCTAAGACCCATCATATTTTATTTTATTTTTATTTTTTTATTTTTTTTAATTATTAAGTTCACTGCATTATTTAGGACATAGTTTCTTTAACCAAAATGTATTTAAAGTAATATCATATTTGCCTATTATTTTTACATTTAAGGAAAGGCTTACCAATGTTTCCTATGATCATTTTGAAAGAGGTAAGGAAAAAATTTTAAAATGTTAACAAATTTTAGTGTTCCGAAGGATAACAAACACGCATTACTGGAACAGGGACATTCATTAAAAGATAGCAGAGAAATTATTAGGACTGGGATCTTGTAATTGATCAATATATTTCAAGGTACCGCTAAACATATGGCATCTGTATTAGGAGTTAAAATGCATTTGGTAATGAAAGTAAGAAAAAGAACTGGGCAACTTAAGCAAGGAAAGTAGGAAGAAAAATGATAAAGAAGGAATAGAGAAGGCAAAAAAAAGACAGGTAGCTAGGAAGGAAGAGAAGGTAAAGGAAGGAGACAAGGACAGGAAAAGATGAAGAAAAGGGAAATAAGGGGAAAGAAGTTAAAGAAAAAATGGGGAAAAGGATGAAAAGAGGGAAAGGGAATTGAAAGAAAATAAAGTAAAAAACAAGACAGGACACAAGGAAAAGGAAAGAAGGGAGAGAAGTTAATAAAAGAGGACAGGAAAGAAGAACAGTAAAGACAAGGAAGGATGAGTAGAAAGAAGATAAGAAAACAAGACAGGAAAGATGGAAGGAAAAGAAGGGAGAAAAGGTAAGGAAAGCACACAGAAGGACAGGAAGAAGGACAGGAAGGAAAAGGGTGGGGGGGGGAGTTGGAAAAAGTTGGAAAATATTACAGGAAAGAGGGAGGTAAGGAAAGAAGGTAGAAGAAAATGAAGGGGAAAGAAAAGACATGAAAACGAAAAGAAAAAGGAAAATGGACTTTTGCAAACAATTTACAGCCCTGTTCCTGCTGAGTCCTGTGAAGACAGATGGAAATGGAGATTTGGCAATTACATTTTTGGAAATGGAAAAATAATGTATTTTTGGATGCATTGTTTTCCACAATTTATTTATTCTCTGTGTATTTTACGAAGTAAACATATAAAATATAAATACTTTTTACATTTTGATAACTGATTGTTTTATATAGCTAGTGTTCAATAAGGCCCCTTTTACACTGATCTGCAGCAGATTCCCCCTGCAGCGTGGGTGCAGCGCAGTGTACCTGCGATTTTCATGCGAGTTATCTGTGCTTTGCCATAGACTTCCATTGGAATCTAGTCGTTTTCGTGCACATTCAGAAAATGCACCAAAACCACCCAATCTAATGGAAGTCTATTAGTCAAAGTGAGGGTGACAAATGGTAAAGAAGGAATAGAGAAAGCAAAAAAAAGACAGGTAGCAAGGAAAGAAGAGAAGGTAAAAAAGAGGGCAGGAAACAAGAAAGAGACAGGAAGGAAGGAAGGAAGGGAGAGAAGGCAAGGATAGAAGACAACAAATGAAGAAGGGAAGCTTCAGAAAAGGAAAAAAAAGAATGTAAGAAAGCAAGACAGGAAGGAAGAGGGAGAAGGTAAGGGAAGATGGCAGGAAAGAAGAAATAAAATGGGAAGAAAGGGAGGAGAAGAGGACAGGAAAGGAGGAAGAGAAGGAAAGGGAATGGAAAGAAAGTAAAAAACAAGACAGAAAGGACACAATTTAAAGGAGGGAATAGAGAGAAGTTAATAAAAGAAGACAGGAAAGAAGAATGGTAAAGACAATTAAGGAAGAATGGAGAGGAGGTAAGATAACTAGACAGGAAAGATGGAAGGAAAAGCAAGAAAGGTAAGGAAAGAACACAGGGAAGAAGGACAGGAAGGAAAAGGGTGGGGGAAAAGGTAGGCAAATAATACAGGAAAGGGGGAGGTAAGGAAAGAAGGTAGAAGAGAATGAAGGGGAAGAAAACAAGTGAAAACCAAAAGGAAAATGGACTTTTGCAAACAATTTGCAGTCCTGTTCCTGCTGAGTCCTTCTTGTATTTGTGAAGACAGATGGAGATGGATGAAAAGCACAGGGTCTGATTTCTTTCCATTTTCACTCCATTTCTACATCTGGGTTGTCAGCGGTGCACCCATTATAAACCAAAGCAATGTTCATATTTCACCTTAAAGCCTATAGATTTGGCAAGTACATTGACATTACTTTTTCCCCAGGGAAATATAATGTATTCTTTGGATGAATTGTTGTTCACAATTTATTTATTCTCTATGTATTTTACTACGTAAACATATAAAATATAAATTGTGTTTACATTTTGATAACTGACTGTTTTATATAAGTACTGTTCATTAAGACCCCATTTACACTCATCTGCTGCAGATTCCCCACAGCATGGGTGCAGTGCAGTGTACCTGTGATTTTCATGTGGGTTACCTGTGCATTGCCATAGACTTCCATTAGATCAAGTCGTTTTGGTGCACTTTCAAAAAATGCGCCAAAACCACCCAATCTAATGGAAGTCTATTATTCAATGTGAGGGACTGCGACATTGAGGCAAATCTGACAACTAACTGATACTTTTGACACTTTTTTGGGGAGCAGTGACATTATTACAGTGATCAATGCTAAAAATATGCACTGCTATTGTACTAGTGACACTGGTAGGGAAGGGGTTAACATCAGGGGCGATCAAAGGGTTAAATGTGTCCCTATGGGGTGCTTGCTAACTGTGTGGGAGTTGCTCTGACTGAGTAAATTCAGAGATCTGTGGTCCTACTTAGCAGGAACACAAGATCTTTATCTTCTCCTCTGTCAGAACGGCGATCTGCCTTGTTTACACGTTACACTTGTTTATGTTCTGCCTCTCTCAGGAAGGATCGCGAGTGGCCGGCAGATATGCTGTACACGCTGATTGGTTCCTCCAACGTCAAATCAGCTCACGATCGCACTTCCGGCGGCGCACGCACGCCCTCTAGTATGTGATTTTACACAATAGAGCCAACCTGCTGCAGTGCAAGTACATTAGGCGTTCGGCAAGTGGTTAAAAAGGGTATGTTTTTTCACTATACCCATTTGCTACAGCTTCTTTTACATTCAGATCATATAGAAGGTCTATGCTCTTTATTAACAGAGCATGGAATCGTGGATAGATGGGTGAGTTTACTTTGAATGTTAACTCCCCTGGCAGTATTCCCAAGTGTGGCTCTGGGTGAATATTCTGTACCAAGAGCGGTAACCCCGAGCCACACTCGGGATCGCATCGCTGGATCCAGGCAGCGTTACTTAGCTTGTCCCCTGGATCCAGCAATGTCCCCCCGCTGTGTCTGCAGGCTGTGTCCTCTGCCCGATGCCTCTGTTTTCCCGGGCTCCTTTCCCTGCGAGCGTCGCGTTGAGACCGGCGGCAAATTCAAAAAGTGAAACACATAGTAAGCATACAGTACACTGTAATCTGTAAGATTACATTACTGGATGAAATCATTTCACATCACCTTTGTCCCTAGTGGTTTGCCCAGTGCCCTGCATGCACTTTTATATTATATATGTCATTATTTCTGCCTGGAAACTTGAGAATGGCAACCAAAAAGTGTCCCTTTATGTCAAAAGTGGTTTTTGATCAGTTAGAAAACAGCGATAGTAAATAAGAATCATTTGCAGAATCAAGGGATACTGATTTTTGGGGAAATTTATCATCAGACACTGAAAGTGACGACAGCGACAATTCTGCAAATGACCAAATTTCAGTGTTTTTGGTTTGATTACATTATTGAATACATTTCATTACTATTATGTTATTATTTTTGATAATTATTGATAGTTATTTATTATATTATAATTTATGATTTCATGTTTCAAACTTTATCATACCCGGGATGTCTACTAGACTCTTGTTTGGACAGATTTAAGTGAGTTATTCCTAAGAATTAGAGGCCTACAATATAAAACGCCAAATTTCTATGCAAAACAATGTACCGCTTTTAGACGCAAATATATGACATACTCATACAGCCAGGGAGGTTAAAAAGGAATCAAATAGTGTTTTTAGTTTGTGATGCTCAGATGCAATGTAACTGCATTTGAATTGCCCTGTAACATATTTTTCATTAAATTATTTCTTACTGTGTTTTTCTGCCTCCATGGAATGTCTTCTGTGAGCTTCCAAGCCTCTTATTTCCCCTTCACTTCCATGTATTTGGAATAAGCAGTACATGCTATTTGCATTCATGTGCACTACTCTATGCACACTACTCATCCCCTAGTCCATAGTTCATTTCTGAAGCAAGCAAGAGAGGGTGGTTATGTTCCTACAAACAATGGGACCATGGAGAATGAACGAAGCCACCCTCTAACATGAAGTCGTATCACAGCAGCAAAAAAAAAAAGAAAAAGGAATTTTGCAAATTGAGGGTGGCTGAGACTAATAAAGGGCACTTTTATGAGTAAAGAATATACTGTATACTTGAATAGAACATTTAAAAAAAAAAAACAGAGTTTAGTGTCCCTTTAAGCCACCATCACTCTGATTACCTCCTGCTCACAGACCAAGACTTCAGCTGTCAAACTGACAGAAGGGGGCATGTTTGGGGACATGGGGGAATAGGGCATATGTTTGTAATGCTTTTCAGGATGCTTAAACAGCAAGGTTCTCAAGTGTCAATCTGTCTAATCCTCTTTTGTGAAATTACCTGTAAAAAACAATCATATGTTTCCTTTTAATCTCCACTCCTGTTTTTCATGGTTGAAATAAAGCTGATTTACTAAAGGAACCGTGATTCTTCATTTAACACATTGTAGCTGTGCCCACTCCAGTCATGTACAGATGAAATAGACAGGAATTTTTCTCATGATTGCATAATTGATATGAAGCTTCACTCATTTCATTGAGGGGAAATTCTCAACTCCTTAAAGGGGTTTTTCACCTTAAGGCATTGTATGCATTAACCACTTCAGCCCCGGAAGGATTTCACACTTTAGGACGGGAGCACTTTTTGCGATTCGGCACTGCGTCGCTTTAACTGACAATTGCGCGGTCGTGCGACGTTGTACCCAAACAAAATTTGCGTCCTTTTTTTCCCACAAATAGAGCTTTCTTTTGGTGGTATTCGATCACCGCTGCGTCATTTCTGATCGCCACTATAAACAAAAGAAGAGCGACAGTTTTGCAAAAAAACCCAAATTTCTTACTTTTTGCTAAAATACAAATCCAAAAAAAAAATATATAAAAAAACATTTTTTTCAACGGTTTTGCCAGATTTATATTCTTCCTCATATTTGTGATCAAAAAAATTACAATCGGCGTTTATTGATTGGGTTGCGCAAAAGTTGCCACGTTTACGGATGATGAGAATTAATTTCTGGGGTTTTTATTTTTTAAATTTTTTACTAGTAATGGTGGCAATCTGCGATTTTTAGCGGTGCTGCGATATTGCAGCGGCCATGTCTGACCATTTTGACACTTTTTTGGGACCATTGGCATTTATACAGCGATCAGTGCTATAAAAATGCACTGATTACTGTGTAAATGCCATTGGCAGTGAAGGGGGTTAAACTGCAGGGGGCGCTCTAAGGGTTAACTGTGTTCCCTGGGCGTGTTCTAACTGTGTGTGGGCTGCCCTAGCAGGGGAAGGATAGTGATCACAGCTTCCATATAGAGGAAGGCTGTGATCACAGTCCTTCCCCCCTCACAGAATGGAGATCCCTGTTTAAATACTTTTAAATACGTTTAAATTCTTTCACTCCGGGGGGGGGGCATTGCGGGTAGTCGGTGGCGATCAAGTCCGCCGCACCCGCTCCCTGGCCCCCCGGAACACAGTGAGCACGCCTCCGGCAGCGCGCACACTCACAGTGCTCGATCTGGCAGGCGCCGTCGCATGACGCCGGTTTGGCTGCGGTTGACGGTCGGCAAGTGGTTAAGGTGATAAACCTCCTGTACTGCAGCTGCCCCCCAGAGCCCTCCTTTTACTTACCTGAACTCAGTGTCAAGGACGAGCCCTGCAGCTCCAGCCGCTGTCTCAGGTCCTCATTGCATAGATTGAAAGCAGCAGGAGCCATTTGCTCCCACTGCTGTCAATCAAATCCAGTGACATGGGAGCCGGGGGGCGGGGCCAAGTCCTGATGTCTGTGTCAATGTACGCAACAACAGGACTCGGGATCGCGCCCACATGGGTGCCCCCAGGGAAAGTGCTTCTCCGAGGGGGCACTTGAGAAGAGGAGGGGCCAGGAGCACCTCTGGGGGACACCAGAAAATGAGGACGAGGGCCGATCTGTGCAAAACCCTTGCACAGAGCAGATAAGTATAACATGTTTGTTGTTTTAAAAAAAATGAACCTTTAGTATTCCTTTACTAAATTGGCCTAAAAATGTTGATGTATATATAGCCAAATGATTGTAGGAGCTTCCCCTGCTCTCTAGTCCTATCTATAGTTGATGATGGTAAGTGGAATAGGCACATCATTTCACTGTGTCTATAGTTGCCTCATAGCACCAAGCAGACGTTAAACATTTTCCACAAAATGACATTACCTACACTGATAATCCTCTTATATCATGAAAATATCAACTTGATAGAAAACAAAGTCTTAAGCCGGGTACACAATAACAGTTTTTTTTTATCAACCCATCAGGTTGAACAAAAAAAAAACCTGACTGCTCTAGTTGGAGTCGCTGTACTAACCATCCAAAGTTAGTACAGCAATCTTCCCCACTGAGCTGTTGTGTTCTAAAAGGGGGACGGCCCCCCGCCTCACCAGAACACTCTGATCAGCACTCTCAGCCATTGGTCAGTCAGTCGGTTGCTGGTTTTCCAGTATGCTTGCCCGACAGAAGCTGCCCAAATGGCTGGCTTCTGTCAGACTGACTGACATACACACATACAAAGTGATTGTAAAGGCAGAAGTTTTTTTATCTTAATGCATTCTATGCATTAAGATAAAAAAAAATTCTGTGTGCAGCCACCTGCCCCCCTCCCCCAGCACCCCCTACTTACTTACCTGAGCCCCATCTCGTTCCAGCAATGTTGCACAAGAGTCTCGTCTCTATGGAACTCTCCCAGCTCATTGGCTGAGACAGCAGCTGTCAATGAAAGTCATTGAGCTAATGAGGAGAGAGATGGGGCAGAACCACATCTCCGTGTCTGAATGGACACACAGAGCAGTGGCTTGGCTCGGGTGCCCCCATAGCAAGCTGCCAGGAGTGCCGGAAGAGGAGAAGAGAACAGAAGAGAAGAGGAGGATGTGGGCTGCTCTGTGCAAAACCACTGCACAGAGCAGGTAAGTAGAACATGTTTGCTATGCTTAAACAGAAAAAACAAGACATTAATATCACTTTAAACTGGCTATACATTGCTCAAAATTTGACTGGTTCTGCAGGAACTGGGCACATTTTGATCCATCTAGTGTTTGTTTATTCCTGTTTATGAGAAGCCGATCTATCAATCAATTCCTAATGAACAGTCCTCCTGGAAAATTTCCATTCGATCAACACTTGCAGCCAATCAGCTGCAGTGCTGATCAGTGTATTCTGATGGTGAGGGAGTCCCGCTATCATAATACAATGACACAGTGGGGGGCATTTCCGCATCCACGTCAAATGTGTGGATGGGGTCATTGGGTCAGTTTTTTTATTTAGCCTGCTGACTGAACAAAAAAAGTATAATCATTTACGGCCAGTTTTACAGTGGCAAATGTTACAAAACGGTGGAAGTTGATTTTAAAGGTGGCCATACACAGGGCAATCTGACTGTTCAGTGACAGATGTTTAAGCCAGGTCCTGAAGATTTAGTTGACTAAATATGACTAAAACTAAAACAATTGCAGAAGACTAAAATGGGACTAAAACTAAAATGTCATTTTAGTCCTAAGACTAAAAACGAAATCAAAATTTGCTGTCAAAATTAACACTGCTGATCACTGTAATAATGTCATTGGTCCCCAAAAAGTGTCCAAAGCGTCAGTTAGTGTCCCATTTGTCTGCCGCAATATGGCAGTCCCGCTATAAGTCACTGATTGCCGCCATTACTAGTAAAAAAAAAAGTTAAAAATCTAAAGAATAAAAATATCCCATAGTTTGTAGATGCTATAACTTTTGCGCAAACCAATCAATATACGCTTATTGGGATTTTCTTTTCTCAAAAATATGTAGCAGAATACATACTGGCCTAAATTTATGAAGCAATTTTAACTTTTACATTTTTATATTGGATATGTTTTATAGCAAAAGGTAAAAAATGTTGTTTTATTTTCAAAATTGTCTGTCTTTTTTGCGCAAAAAAATAAAAACGCAGAGGTGATCAAATACCACAAAAAGAAAGCTCTATTTGAAAAAAAAAAAAAGGACATACATTTTATTTGGCTACAATGTCGCACAACCGCGCAATTGTCAGTTAAAGTGCCACAGCGCCGTATTGCAAAAAATGGACAAATTTTATTTGGGTAGAGTGTCGCACAACCGCACAATTGTCAGTTAAAGTACCGCTGTGCCGCATCGCAAAAAATGGACACATTTTATTTGGGTAGTGTCACACGACCGCACAATTGTCACTTAAAGTACCGCAGTGCTGCATAGCAAAAAATGGACACATTTTATTTGGGTAGAGTGTCACACGACCGCGCAAATGTCAGTCAAAGTACCGCAGTGCCATATTGCAAAAAAATGGACAGATTGTCATGTCGCAAAAAATTAACAAATTTTATTTGGGTAGAGTGTCAGTCGACCGTGCAATTGTCAGTTAAAGTACCGCAGTGCCGTATCGCAAAAAAAATGGACAAATTTGTTTTTGGGTACAGTGTCACACGACCGCACAATTGTCAGTTAAAGTACCGCTGTGCCGCATCGCAAAAAATGGACACATTTTATTTGGGTAGTGTCACACGACCGCACAATTGTCACTTAAAGTACCGCAGTGCTGCATAGCAAAAAATGGACACATTTTATTTGGGTAGAGTGTCACACGACCGCGCAAATGTCAGTCAAAGTACCGCAGTGCCATATTGCAAAAAAATGGACAGATTGTCATGTCGCAAAAAATTAACAAATTTTATTTGGGTAGAGTGTCAGTCGACCGTGCAATTGTCAGTTAAAGTACCGCAGTGCCGTATCGCAAAAAAAATGGACAAATTTGTTTTTGGGTACAGTGTCACACGACCGCACAATTGTCAGTTAAAGTACCGCTGTGCCGCATCGCAAAAAATGGACACATTTTATTTGGGTAGTGTCACACGACCGCACAATTGTCACTTAAAGTACCGCAGTGCTGCATAGCAAAAAATGGACACATTTTATTTGGGTAGAGTGTCACACGACCGCGCAAATGTCAGTCAAAGTACCGCAGTGCCATATTGCAAAAAAATGGACAGATTGTCATGTCGCAAAAAATTAACAAATTTTATTTGGGTAGAGTGTCAGTCGACCGTGCAATTGTCAGTTAAAGTACCGCAGTGCCGTATCGCAAAAAAAATGCACAAATTTGTTTTTGGGTACAGTGTCACACGACCATGCAATTGTCAGTTAAAGTACCGCAGTGCCGTATCGCAAAAAATGGCCTGATCATCAGAGGGGCTAAATCTTCCAGAAGTCGCATGGTTAACGAAAAAAAATGATTCATACAGTATAAAAAAAAAAAGATGACTCGATTCATCCAGGGTCGAGGAATCCTGAGCTATTGTATTCTGACAGTGCGTAGATATCTGTAGATCGACTTCTGTACATCTAGCCTGCCCGTACATGGATCGAAATTCAGTTGGTCCCTGCTGAACAGGACGAATTTGGATCCATGTAAGCTTTAAGGGCCTTATATTGTAAGGGCGCAAGGACTGATGTAGGTGTACAATTTGTATGTAAAGCTCTGTGTAAATTGTTGGCGCTATATAAATACATGTAATAATAATGGTATAAAAAATGTCAACCACTACAACAATGGTGTGACTTGGATTGACTACTAAAGAAATAGCGTCATTCACAATGTAAATAAGGTGAACCTGTGTTCACTTTTTTTAAGCAAAAACGGTTGCACGCCATTGCGTTTTTAAGGTCTACGGTGCGTAGCAACAATTCACGTTGCAAATGGAATGCATACTTAGCAGAGTAAACATTCATTTTGCTAAGTGAACAGCATTTACTCTTTTAGTAAATCAACCCAAATGTGTTGATTTCTGTTTGCTGCCTTCGTTCGCTTGTGGATTGCTCTCACCAAGACAAAGAAATCTCTGCAGTTTGCTTGATGAAGTGTTAACATCATCTCACATATTGAATGGCATGTCTCCTTCAATATTATAATAGCTGTATAATATGTGCACTATGACACAGCTTAGTCTGAGTGTTGGATTATATTTGGTCTGTTTCTGTATTATTTGTATCACGAGAAGAAGATATACGCAGAGTCCCACACTCCGAATGAATCATGTTACAGAATTTTCCTCTGGCACAATAAATAGTCTTCACATTTACTGCTGTCACACTGATTGTCACCTAAATAGATTTCTCATCTTTATTTTTCTAGATCCCGAGAGGAAATACGGATAACACTTTGCTCCAAGGTCTTCCTTTCAGTAAGAATTGCTGGCTTACAAAACACATTATGCTGTATGTTATCCCTCACAAGACCCTAACAATTTCAGTGTAAATATATACATTCCTTTTTTTTTTTCACAAAAAAATACATTCCAAGATGACCCACTCTTGTAATATTTTGACAATTAGCCAGAAATTTGTCCCATTTGGCCCAGGCTTGTATTTGGCCATATACGTATACAGTGAGGGAAAAAAACGATGTGATCACCTGCTGATTTTGTACGTTTGCCCACTGACAAAGAAATGATCAGTCTATAGTTTTAATGGTAGGTTTATTTTAACAGTGAGAGACAGAATAACAACAAAAAAATCCAGAAAAAGGCATTTAAAAAAAGTTATAAATGTATTTGCATATTAACCACCTTCCAGACCAGAGCACTTTTTGTGATACGGCACTGCGTCCTTTTAACTGACAATTGCGTGGTCATGGGACACCAAATGCATGTAAACATGCAGTCAAAAACGCACAGTTATGTACAGTTCTGGTGTGAACTAAAGCTGTCATTTTAATGGTTTCCCAAACCCCAAGTCAAAGCATGTCATGAATGATAACTGTGACATTTGCTTGTGCTCTCAATTGAACCATCAAGCCATGAAATGGCTGGTGTCATAACTGATCAGTTGTGTATCATCATGTCAACTGCAAATTAAACTGAGACTACGATGGCAGCTTTAACTGTCAAGAGTAGGAGGGTTTAGTTCCGCTTTAAGCTTTGAAATGAAACACAGGGTGCTTGAAAACCTCTTCTGAACACTGGAAACTTGACAGCTAGTAACCGATGGTTAAAAACGTCAGTTTTGTCACTTTTACATGCAGCATTTATGCACATTTGTGTTTAGAAGCATTTTTATAGATAACCTCTCTCTCTCTCTCCCTTCCTCCCTCCATCCCTCCCTCCATCCCTCTCTCCCTCCCACCCTCCCTGCATCCATCCCTCACAAAGTAAAGTTTCGAATTTCGCCTTGATTTGGGAGGATGAGAACTGTCAATTT
>BLSH010005617.1:2399029-2459801 GCA_018402905.1 Glandirana rugosa | reverse complement strand
GATGATGAGGTCCTAGACCCCACATGGAATGAAGGTCATGCGAGTGACGTGTGCAGTTTGGAGGAAGAGGTGGTGGTCGCACAAAGGCACCAGCACAGCAAAAGAGGAAGCGACCGTCCCCTAGACAGTACGCCTGATACGACCCAATGCACCCAGGGACCTAGCACACCAAAGGCAGCTCAAAGGCGTTCCCCGGCGTGGCAGTTCTTCAGGCAATGTGCTGACAACAAGACACGAGTGCTTTGCACGCTGTGCAATCAGAGCCTGAAGCGAGGCATAAATGTTCTAAACCTGAGCACAACCTGCATGACCAGGCATCTACATGCAAAGCACGAGCTGCAGTGGAATAAGCACCTCAAAATCCAAGAAAGGTCTCGGGCTCCTCCTGCTTCCTCTTCTGCTGCTGCCTCGGCCTCTTCCTCCACCTCTATAGTGCCAGTGTCACCTGCCACCCAGCAGACGATGTGACAGCAACGCCACCATTTCCGCCGCCGTCCCCAAGCATTTCCACACGGTCACATGGAAGCTTACAGCTGTCCATCTCCCAAACACTGGAGAGAAAGAGGAAGTACCCCCCTACCTACTCGCGATCCCTGGCCCCAAATGCCAGCATTTCAAAATTCCTGGTCTTTGAAATGCTGTCATTCCGTCTGGTGGACACAGACAGTTTTAAAAACCTGCTGGCGATGGCTGTCCCACAGTACGTGGTTCCCAGCCACCACTGCTTTTCCAGGCAAGCCATCCCTTCCCTGCACAAACAAGTTGGGGACAAAATAAAGTGTGCACTACGCAATGCCATCTGTGGCAAGGACCACATAACCACTGATACGTGGACCAGTAAGCACGGGCAGGGACGCTATATGTCGCTAACTGCACACTGGGCAAATGTAGTGGTGGGTGGGCCTGAGGCGAATAGCAGTTTGGCGCATGTCCTTCCACCACCGAGGATTGCAGGGCATCTCTCTTTGCCTCCTGTTGCCTCCTCCTCCTACTCCGCTTCCTCCTCCTCTACCACTTCCTCATCTGGTCAGCGCAACACCTTCACCAACAACTTCAGCACATCCAGGGGGAAACAACAGCAGGCTGTTTTAAAACTGATATGTTTGGGGGATAAACCCCACACTGCACAGGAGCTGTGGATGGGCATTGAACAACAGACCGATGAGTGGTTGTTGCCACTGAGCCTCAAGCCCAGCCTGGTGGTGTGCGATAATGGGCGAAATCTCGTAGCAGCTCTGGGCCTAGCCGGTTTGACGCACATCCCTTGCCTGGTGCATGTGCTGAATTTGGTGGTGCAAAAATTTCTAAAAAACTACCCGGATATGTCAGAGCTGCTGCAGAAAGTGAGGGCTGTCTGTGCACGCTTTCGGCGTTCTCACCCTGCTGCTGCTCGCCTGTCTGCGCTGCAGCGGAACTTCGGCCTTCCCGCTCACTGCCTCCAATGCGACGTGCCCACAAGGTGGAACTCCACCTTGCACATGCTGGAGAGACTGTGCGAGCAGCAGCAGGCAATAGTGGAGTTTCAACTGCAGCACGCACGGGTCAGTCGCTCTGCGGTACAGCACCACTTCACCACCAACGAGTGGGCCTCCATGCGAGACCTGTGTACCATATTGCGGTGTTTCAAGTACTCCACCAACATGGCCAGTGCCGATGACGCTGTTCTCAGCGTTACTACCCCACTTCTGTCTCCTTGAAAATGGAAGAGGATGTGGCACAGGAGGAAGAGGAGGAGGAAGAGGTGTCATTTCCACGATTATCAGGCCAGTCATTCACAAGTGGCTTGGAGGGTGGGTTCCTGCACCAGCATAGGGCCAGGTAAAAAAATTTCAAGCCAGGGCACAGTTCTGGAGGATGAGGAGGATGAGGATGATGATGAGGAGGAGGAGGAACTGTGTTCACAGCACGGTGGCACCCCTTTGCAGCTTGTGGGCATCACTGGAGCGTGGCTGGGGGGATAAGGAGGACACAGATGATAGCTTGTCTTTGTCTCTGGGCAGCCTGGCACACATGAGCGACTACATGCTGCAGTGCCTGCGCAACAACAGCCGAGTTGCCCACATTGTAACTTGTGCTGATTACTGGGTGGCCACCCTGCTGGATCCCCGTTACAAGGACAACGTGCCATCCTTAATTCCCTCACTGGAGCATGATTGGAAGATGCGCGACTACAAGTGCATGCTGGTAGACCTGCTGCTGAGGGGCTCAGTGGAAGCAGAAAGGCGAAGGCAGAGTAGGAGGAAGAGGTCGCCAATGCAGCTGTGGCACCGCCAGCACCTCAGAAAGCAGGGTTAGCATGGCCGAAATGTGGAAAAGCTTTGTCAGCAGCATGCCACAACAAACAGCACCACCAGCTGATAGGCAATGTCTTAGCAGGAGGCAGCATTTCAGCAACATGGTGGAACAGTATGTGTGCACACACCTACACGTACTGACTGATGGGTCTGCCCCATTCAACTTCTGGGTCTCCAAATTGGGCACATGGCCTGAGCTTGCCCTTTATGCCTTGGAGGTGCTGGCCTGCCCTGCAGCCAGTGTATTGTCTGAACGTGTGTTTAGCACGGCTGGGGGCGTTTTCACAGACAAGCGCAGCCGCCTGTCCACAACCAACGTGGACAAGCTAACATTTATTAAAATGAACCAGGCATGGATCCCAAAAGACTTGTCTGTACCTTGTGCAGAATAGACATTTATACCGGCCTCACACAACCATTGGTATATTAGAAAAAAAAACAAACAAAAAACAGTGTTGGCTACCTCCTCCTCCTCCACCGCCACTTCCACCTAAACCGCCACGGTCACCACCTCCTCAACCCCCTACTCCACATCCACCTCCTCCTCCATTTTTTTTTTATGTGATTTTAATTTATTTCCCTATCCACATTTGTTTGCAAGGCACTTGTCCTACTCTTACCCCCACTTTGCTTCCTTTTGCAGCCCTCTAGCCCTTTCCAGGACTTTTTTAGAGCCATTTTAGTGCCCAAAAGTTCGGGTCACCATTGACTTCAATGGGGTTTGGGGTTTGGGGTCAAGTTCGGGTCAAGTTCAGGGCCGAACTCAAACTTTTTCGCGAAGTTCAGCCGAACCCGCCGAACTCGAACATCCAGGTGTCCGCTCAAATATAGTAGTAACCAATGAAAGGATGAGGTAATGGGGAGAGGGATATGTTTGGGGAAGGGGGATTATAAATTTAGCAACTGACCACCTCAGTAGGGAAAGGAAGGAGGAAAAGGGGAATATCAGGTACAAGTGAAGAGAAAAAAGGGGAATGGGTGGGATGGAATAAGAAAAAAGGAGGGTTGGCAGTGGAGGGAGTAGAACTAAAACACTCAAAGTGACTCCCAATAGCCCTTACAGAGTTTACACATTGTTGGAATTATCTGCCATACAGGGAGCAAATTTCTTTCCTGCAACGACGAATTGCAGGAAAGAAATTAGCTAAATTCCCCCATCAACACAGACAGTGTTGATGCGGGAATCCCTCCTGCTGGGCCATTGTCTTCTCTCGGCGGAGGAGGGTAGGAAAACCATCCCCGCCAGGAGAAGACAGTGATTATCGCTAGCAGCAATAGCAGCCCCTTGCGATAATTGCAAAAGGATCCGGCAGGCTGGCTCCTGCAAGAGAATCCAGCAGGTTGGTTCCTGCTAAACCAGCCGAGATTTGAACCGTGTATGGCCAACCTAAGGGTGGAAGAGTAAAGTTTTTCCATTAGCATAATATCATTCATGCCAGGGAACCACTGACCCAAAGTAAAGGAATTAGCTTGCTTATACTTACTGGAAATACAAGCTTTTACTGCATGTAGTGATCCAAAGTGAGAGTTTTTGTACCAAATGCCCCCATAGGAGGAGGAAGGAGAAGTTCACCCATTGCACACTTCTGGAAAATCCTTCTCAGGAGTGGACCATGACCATGATTCGCTGCAGGAAAGAAGGGTGAGCAGGTCCACTGGTGGCAGATAAGGAGGTCACATAAGACTCATTAGGTAAAATTCCAGGCATTTTAGTGCAGTAAGGTCAAACCAGAATGTGTGAACTATTTCTATACAAACAGAAGTCATTGGTTCAAGATTTAAATAGTGGTAAGCATAGTGTAAGTACAGTAGATGAAGATAGATTTGGTGTGGGGAAACACTGAAGGTCTTCAGCTGCCATTGTGTTGTGATGGGCTTCTGGTGTGTGCCTTTAAGGAGGAATGAGCTACCTCTAGGCATACCTGCCTTCAATTTACACATTTCTATATGTGTTTCAAGATGGGAGTTCCAATAGATTAGAATTATGGACTTAACAAGGTAGTATGGCTTCCACGTATACACTATATTGTCAAAAGTATTGGGACGCCTGCCTTTACACACACATATACTTTAATGGCATCCCAGTCTTAGTCTGTAGGGTTCAATATCGAGTTGGCTCACACATTGCAGCTACAACAGTTTCAACTCTTCTGGGAAGGCTGTCCACAAGGTTTAGGAGTGTGTCTATGAGAATGGTTGACCATTCTTCCAGAAGTGCATTTGTGAGGTCAGGCACTGATGTTGGACCAGAAGGCTTGGCTCACAGTCTCCACTCAAATTCATCCCAAAGGTGTTCTATTGGGTTGAGGTAAGGACTCTCTGCAGGCCAGTCAAGTTGCGCCACTCCAAACTCGCTCATCCATGTCTTTATGAAGCTTGCTTTGTGCACTGGTGTGCAGTCATGTTGGAACAGGAAGGGGCCATCCCCAAACTGTTCCCACAAAGTTGGGAGCATGAAATTGTCCAAAATATCTTGGTATGCTGACATCTTAAGAGTTCTCTTCACTGGAGCTAAGGGGCCAAGCCCAACTCCTGAAAAACATCCCCACACTATAATCCCCCCTCCACCAAATGATTTGGGGAAACTTAGGTTTTTGGGAAAGGCAATCTCTTGTCTCTGAGGTCTACTTATTGGTTTTGCAGAAAGTGTAGTAAGGGTGGCAGTCATCAACCAGTCAGGAACTTGAAAGGGCTCAATATTCGCGAATGCAAACATGTCAGGAAGGTATACCGGATTTCTGAGTACTTCTGTGTCCTTCTGCTTCCATGTTTCTAGAACCAAGGGTTCTATGTACCCTGTCAATTTAAATGTACGATGTGAGTGGTTTTTAAGAAGATGATTTAACCACTTCAGCCCCAGAAGAATTTGTCCCCTTAATGAGGAGGCCATTTTTTTTGCGATGCACTGCATCACTTTAACTGACAATTGCATGGTCGTGCGACGTTGTACCAAAACAAAATTGATGTCCTTTTTTTCCCACAAAGAGAGCTTTTGGTGGTATTAGATCACTTCTGTGTTTTTTATTTTTGCGCTATAAACCAAAAAGATCAGCAATTTTGATAAAAAAAACTAATTGTTTTTACTTTTTGCTATAATAAATATCCAAATAAAAAATGTAAAAAACTAATTTCTTACTCAGTTTAGGCTGATATGTATTCTTCTACATATTTTTGGTTAAAAAAAAAAAATCACAATAAGCGTATATTGATTGGTTTGAGCAAAAGTTATAGCTTCTACAAAATAGGGGATAGATTTATGGAATTTTTATTATTATTTTTTTTTACTAGTAATGGTGATGATCTGTGATTTTTAGCGGGACTGCGATATTGTGGCAGACAGATCAGACTCTTTTGACACTTTTTTGGGACCAGTGACATTCATACGGTGATCAGAGCTAAAAATAGCCACTGATTACTGTATAAATGACACTGGCCAGGAAGGGGTTAACACTAGTGGTGATCAAGGGGATAAATGTGTTCCCTGGGAGGTATTTCTAAATGTGGGGGGGTTGGGCTGCCTAGAGGAGGAGCGAGATCACTGTCCCAAACACTGGCAACAGACGATCACACTCAACTCTCCTGACAGAAAGGGGATCTGCTTTGTTTACACTGCCAGATCCCCGTTCTGCCTGTCCCACGACCGATATACAGTTATGGCGATTTGCGGGAACAAGCCGACCTGCCACAGTGTATGTGTGGTGGCTGGCCGGCAAGTGGTTAAGATACTCATTACTGTAGAGCAAAGGTATGCATAGTTAGTAGCTTTTCAAGGTTGCCAATTTATACATCTAACTAGGAAATGTCAAAAGTTGAGACTCAAGCTTTTTCTAACAATTCCACTTTTTGTTCCAGTGCAGCCCTTTCTTTTTCTAGTGTGGAAAATTATGTGTGCAGACCAGTGATGCCTTGTTTAATATTATAAAGCTCTTTGAGAGGGGCAATTTTAACTCTAGTAGGTAAGACCTTAAAGCCTGACTGTGATGGAAGGGAGTTTAATAAAGCTCGCAAGTCTTGCTCACATGGTCTGGCAGGTCCAGTGCTTGCTGTCATGGGAACAGGTTGGGAGCAATGTGTAGGTGACAATGTAGCCCAGACAAGGATAGCGCTGATCCAGGTGAGATACATGGAAAATCCAACAAGATAGGTGCCAGCCCTGGCTCACCACAGTGGAATCAAATGAATGAAGAAGTTGTCTGCACTCCGACTTCAATGAATAATGTGACAAACTTTATTGGACATCCACCAACATCTGCATGTCCTGATGTTGGTGGATGTACAATATAGTTTGTCACATTATTCATTCAAGTCGGAGTGTAGCCAACTTATTTGTTTAGGTGACAATGTAGACCATTGAAGTGTAGTGGAGAGGTCCATTATCTCTGCATGATAGGGAAATTGTTGCATACTGCCTTTGACTAAGTGATAATTAAGCAATATGGGTATTCACAGTCATTTTTTTATATAGATGTGCTTGAATGAGAGGGAGGGAAAGAATGGGAGGCCTGTCAACAGATCACTTAGTGGGGATACAGTGGGTAACATGGTGCTTCCAGGAATGGCTGCCTGATGGGAAGGCAGGATCTCTGCTGCAGGTCTCAGTTTGGTCTGTTCTCTGGGTGTCACTGGCCCTGGAATTAGAAGATTGCTGTGGAATCAGGTAACAGTCCATAGCTGTTTCTGAATGAGACCCAGTAAAGCCTTTTGCCTTCCTCCTGATTGCCATCTCAGTTTGAGGGCAAATGCTAACTTCTAAATGCTAGTGATCAGGCAAAAAAGGTAGCATGGCCTGGGAGCCCAGCACTTCTTCACTACTACACTGTAGCCATGTCCCCATAATATTTTTTTTTAAACTCAATTGTAATATTAAATGGTAGATATTTTGTACAACAGGCAAGTAAAATGGTTAGTAGGTTTGCTTTAACATGGTAGTCATGTTTAATTTTAGTTTTAAACTTTACCAACTTTTGCACAATACTAAATGAAGCATGGAGCAAAGGACGGTATCTATAGCAGCCCAACCAATTCATCCCTGCATTAAAAATCATCTTTTACTGGTCTGACTCCAGTAAACTGAGATGTGATTGGTTGCGGTATGTTACTACTCTTTCGTTAGCATTAACTCTTTAGCTTTCTGCACTGTTTATTAAAAAAAGTCCATTAGGTTTCCTAAAATGTGTCTAAAACACAACACTAATCCTATAACTGTATAGCAGGAGCTACAAATGGCTAATGAAAGCTGGTATGTCCCCAGAATGACAACTATATTACTCAGCAAGTACTTCATTGAAACCAAGATTTAGCTAGTTACCCAGTGTCAATAAAAAATAAATCGTTTCCCGTGGCTGTAATTGTTTGTTGTGTTAATGCACCTGTTACACAGCTGGGAATGATAAATTGATTCTGAACTGTAATCCAGGAATAAACACCCATCTTTACATTAGAATTTACTGTACTGTGTGATTCCATCCACATTCCGTTGTACTTACTGTATTTTGTTTTTGTGTGTACGGAGCAGTTTTCAGGGCACACATCAGTGACCAGCAATGAGCTAAACAAATTGGGACAACATTCCAGTTTTGCACAGACTTTCCGGCAGAAATCTGACACTTGGTCTGATGTGCGGACGATCTTCACAGTTGCCCTGTAGGTTTTCCCTTTATATCTGCAGGTGAAAACAGACATGAAATGCTGAGTATAGATTCTCTACAATCACACCTGCATGCAAACCTCTCGAGACTCATTTTCACGTGGCTGGGATTTCACAAAATTACCAGTTCTATTTCTGATCCCTAGGCTGCTTTACAGAGATTACATATGGCGAGACAATTGATAAGAAAAAGAACTGGTTCTGTAACTCTAGGGCCATTTTCTTTGATTATATTTCTTGATTACAATGTATTACTTACAAATCAGCAATCGCCTCTTGATGATTAACATCAGTGCTGCACCTGCAAACCATAGTTCTTCACTTAACAAGTTCTTGATGAATAATACAAGCAGGTTGTAAAAAATTCCTGGAAATACACACTTATCCAGCTAGGCAGCTTAAAGTGATACTAACATCTCGTTTTTTTTCTATAAAAATAACAAACATGTTATAATTACCTGCTCTGTGCAGTGGTTTTGCACAGAGCAGCCCAGATCCTCCTCGGGTCCCTCGCCGGCACTCCTGCTAGGGTTGCCACCTCATCTCTTTAAACCTGAAGACATATTAATTACACAGGTTCTGTGGCTGATTAAGGTGGTAATGAAACTCACTTGGTGACTTATCTGCATTAAATTAGCCTTATCTGCATTAAATTAGCCTGTGTAATTAATATGTGTTCGGGTTTAAAGGGATGAGGTGGCAACCCTAACTGCTGGCCCCTCCCTTCTGCAGAGTGCCCCCACAGTAAGCAGCTTGCTATGGGGACACCCAAGCCGAGCCACTGCTCTGTGTGTCCATGTAGACAATGAGCCGCAGCCCACCCCCTCTCTCTCCTTATTGGCTCACTGACTTTGATAGACAGCAGTGGGAGCCGATGGCGCCCACTGGTGTGACTCCCCATACTTTGTGGCTCTCGTGCAACATCGCTGGATTGAGAGGTAAGTATTAGGGGGGCTGAGGGGAGCTGCTGCACACAGAAGGTTTTTTTTTATCTTAATGTAAAGAATGCATTAAGATAAAAAAAACTTATGCCTTTACAACCACTTTAACCACTTGCCGACCGTCAACCGCAAGGTGGCTCTCCTGCGCAAACCGTCGTCATCTGACGGTGGCTGCCAGATCGCGCACTGTGAGCGCGCGCACGCCGCCGGAGGCGCGCCCGCGCGCTCACTGTGTCCGGGGAGGGCCATGGAGCGGGTGCAGCGGAGTCGATCTCCTCCGGCTACCCGCGATGCCCCCCCTGGAGTGAAAGAACGGAGGTCCGTGTAAGTAAACACAGACCTCCGTTCTGTGAGGGGGGAAGGGCTGTGATCACAGCCTTCCTCTACATGGAAGCTGTGATCACTTCCCTTCCCCAGTCAGGGCAGCCCACACACAGTTAGAACATGCCCAGGGAACACAGTTAAACCTTAGAGTGCCCCCCGCAGGTTAACCCCTTCACTGCCAATGGCATTTACACAGTAATCAGTGCATTTTGATAGCACTGATCGCTGTATAAATGCCAATGGTCCCAAAAAAGTGTCAAAATGGTCCGACATGGCCGCTGCTATACCGCAGTACCGCTAAAAATTGCAGATCGCCGCCATTACTAGTAAAAAATCAAAAAAATAAAAACCCCAGAAATTAATTCTCATCATCCGTAAACGCGGCAACTTTTGCACAAACCAATCAATAAACGCCGATTGCGATTTTTTTAATCACAAATAGGAGGAAGAATATAAATCGGCCAAAACCGATAAAAAAAATGTTTTAGCAAAAAGTAAGAAATTTGGGCTTTTTTGCAAAATTGTCACTCTTCTTTTGTTTATAGCGGCGATCAGAAACGATGCAGCGGTGATCAAATACCACCAAAAGAATGCTCTTTTTATGGGAAAAAAAGGAAGCAAATTTCGTTTGGGTACAACGTCGCACGACCGCGCAATTGTCAGTTAAAGCGACGCAACGCCGAATCGCAAAAAGGGCTCTGGTCAGGAAGGGGGCAAATCCTTCCGGGGCTGAAGTGGTTAAGGGGCAATTAATGGCGCTGTGCAAAGTGCAGCAACCCATAGTAACCAAATCATTACTCCTGGACAGGCTAAAGATTTTTAATTTAATCGAATTGATTGTACTTTGCACATAATGGGTTGATTTACTAAAGACAAATGGCTGTCCATCTGCAAGGAAAATTGTACATTACAGAGGAAATTTCCACAGAGGTTACTGAATGTGGTAAAGTTTCACTTTGCAAAGAATACCCAGTTACATAAAAGGAAAAAATACAGCATTTTTGCTTGCAAATGATTGGATGATGAAAGTCAGCAGAGCTTCACCTCATTCACTTAACTCTGGGCTAACTTCCCTTTGCAAAGTGAATGGCCTGTTTGCCTTTAGTAAATCAACTTCTATAACTCTTTGTGCTGTATTGTTATAATAAGCCCTTCAGCATGTACAGATTCATCATGAGTAGAACTAAATTTTAGCAGCATACCCCCTAACAGACATCATTTAACCCAGAAGATAAAGAACGCATGAACACAACGCAAGGACTTTGTGGGTAATATCAGAAAAAAAGGCAAAGTCTGTACAAAAAAAAAAAAACATATAGCTTCAATCATCCATTCTGGGATTAATCCAGAGCCACACATGACTCAGTGAGAGTTGTGCTATGATGGTAGCAGTACTATAATAAAAGTCAATGTCCAATCTTGCTCTAAGTCCAAATAAGTTCTTTATTCAATAAAAAATAAAATAAATTCACAAAAAAGGATGATAACGTTATAATCACTATTTTACCACGGTATCTGCAATGCAAAATGATCCATACTCCGTGGGAATGAACAGGGAGGGCACTAATGGATCATTTAGCTGACAGGTATGAAAAAATCCACAACTGCAGAGAAGGATGGATTTGAGAGCATGCAAGCTGACAAGGACACCCAGGCTGGAAGTACATCACCGATAGAGAGGATGTCCTCAGGTGACCATGTTTTTGGAGTCCTCAGCACCAGCAAGTACCAACAGACATGCAAGGTCTCCAAGATGACATGTTTCGAGGCACAGCCTCTTTGTCAAATTTTTTTTTTTTTTTTTTGGCGTGAACATATGTTCACATCTATCCTCTGCAGATGTGGATTTTTTTTCATACCTGTCAGCTGTATGATACATTTGTGCCCTCCCTGTTCATTCCCATGGAGTACAGATCATGCTGGTTCCTCATTGCACATTGCAGATACCGTAACATAACATTCTCTGCTCCTTCTAAATACATCTCCAATGAGTAGTTCTAAAATTAATATTATGTAATAGTCAATTGTAAACTCATTCTATGCATAGCTTCATATTTGTCTTTTCAAACATAACTAACAGAAACATAATAAACATAAAAGCTTCTAGATATAACATAGCTTCCTTTACATTACAACAATTTCATTATAAACTGAATGTTGCCACACCTTTTACCGGTTGCTATTTCCTGTTTTTCTTAAGAAAATTAAGTGAGCTGCAGTTTTAGCTGAAAATGGTCACTTCAAGGCTTAGTAAATGATCTCTTTAAGGTTGCTAGGAGATTAGAATTTACTCAGTAAACCCTACCCAGATTATAAGCTCCTTACAGTATGCAATGTGACTCGGTAAAATGATTTAGAATCTATTTAATATAGGTATAGACTAGAGTATAGTAAAGGGTGGAATTGAAACTAAATCACACATTTTGCATCACTATAAAAATGTTTGTTCATCCCATTATTAACTAATTGAAGCATTAAACTGAAGTTTGTACAGGTTGGTATTTAACACATTCAACAAAAAAAACCCAACACCATAGTTTTATAAATCACTGCCTTTATACTTAGCATGAACCCAGCTAGGTTATTTTGCTTAGGCATATTTATAAAGTGTTAAGTGATTTTTTTGCCCCTACTCCAACACCTCCAGTAGAGACTGTAAAACTCAATAAAAAATTTTCCTATAAAAAAAATAAGAAGAAGACATTTTAGAAAACACAAAAAGCTAAGCTCACAGCACACTGTGGTTACACATGTTGTAAATGATTTTTACATTTTTTTATAATATGGTACATTACAAACAGGCTTTAAAAGAAAAGTACACATTGATTATATTTTGTGTATAGTAGCTTTAAAAATTAGGCATTAAGTAGGAAAATTATTTCTGAAAAAATAAACAACCGATATGTGTAGTAGTTTTATTTTTCAAAGACCATTCATATGCCAACAGACTATGGATTAAGACATGGGGAGTGATTTACTAAAATCAAGTAGGTTGTGCAGTTTGCACTCATTTTCCCCAGCTTGGAGCTTTACTTCATAAAGAATACCAAATCAAGTGCAAGGAAAATAAAAAATAAAAAAAAATTTTGTTTGCACATGATCAGATGATGGAAGTCAGCAGAGCTTCACCACATTCACTAAACTCTGGGAAAAATGAGTGCTACTGCACTTGCAAGGTGCACAGTCTATTTGTCTTTAGTAAATCAACCCGAAGATATATGAGCAGCAGATAGATTGCGAACATGGCTGTTGTTTTTTCTTGTTATGAGGGGTTTTTTCGATGTTATGTATGCATTATTCAGAAGATTGATATAAGAAAGCATGTAGGAATAGGCTAACCAGATTTGTATCATAATGTGGGAAGGGTTTATGTATGATAAGGGGGCAGAAGGCTGAACATTTTGTTTAGTGGAGGGCAAGGAAAATACAGGTCAAGCCCTGCTTTGTTCCTATGGCACCTGAGTATTAATGAATCTACTATAATCCTTTTTCTATGCAGCTATATCCAAAGCTATGTGCACAGTGTTCACCAAGACATATTTACTCATTTTCCATTTTAGAGCTCTATTCTATTTTACTACATGAAAATGTACTTATGTTATCTGTATCCTTTAATTACGCATAGAGCGTACATTGTTAA
Source organism: Glandirana rugosa (assembly GCA_018402905.1). Taxonomy (NCBI): domain Eukaryota; kingdom Metazoa; phylum Chordata; class Amphibia; order Anura; family Ranidae; genus Glandirana; species Glandirana rugosa. Next base: position 2,446,955 of record BLSH010005617.1, on the reverse strand, counting down.
ACAAGTGTGGGAAAATAGCAATATACACACGTAAAATACATGTAAAAAGTATTATGTGCCAAAGGATTTGGAATTCTGTTCAGCATCTCCTGGGATTCCCAACATTTTGATACTTTACACAGCCACACAGCTAATATTGATAATTCCTGGTTCCGCTTTGCAGCCTTCAGTACCACCTCAACACCTCAGGCTTGCTAACACTGAAGAATAAATCAGCATCATCAGCACTTTCCAATAAGCAGGCAGATGACAAAGAATGTTATCCAGCTGGACCAGGCAATAGAAGAGTGAAGGTTTGAAATCACAAGAGCATCTGAACAGAACTACACATCCTTTATTATTATTATAATACAGGATTTATATAGCGCCAACAGTTTACGCAGCACTTTACAATATAAAAGGGGGACAATATAGGTACAATACAATAGAATACAAAAGGATTAAGAGAGCCCTGCTCAGAAGAGCTTACAATCTAAAGGGGGGAGGGGCAGGTGGTACAAAAGGTTGTAACTGTGGGGAGTGAGTTGATGGAAGTGGTAAAAGATTAGTTGGAGATGTGATAGGCATCCCTGAAGAGATGTGTTTTCAGGAATCGCCTGAAGGCAGCTAGAGTAGGAGATAGCTGGACAGGTTGAGGTAGAGAGTTCCAGAGGATAGGAGAGGCTGTGGAGGAATCCTGGAGACGAGCATGGGAGGGGGTGACAAGGGTGATTGAGAGTAGGAGGTCTTGACAGGAGCGGAGAGGATGGTTTGGGTCATATTTGGAGACAAGATTGGTGATGTAGCTCGAGGCAGAGTTGTGGATGGCTTTGTATGTTGTGGTTAGTATTTTGAATTTAATTCACTGGGCAATCGGGAGCCAATGTAGGTATTGGTGGAGAGGGGTGGCAGACACTGAGCGGTTGGTAAGGTGGATAAGTCTGGCAGCAGCATTCATGATTGACTGAAGAGGGGATAGCCTATGGAGAGGTAGGCCAATAGTAGCTATAGTAGCTTTAGTAGCTAGAACAACTTCACAAGTGTGTAAGAATAAATTCCAGTAATGTCACATAATACTGCAACCATATAATTGTTCAAAAATGCTGCATTTCCTCAGTCTTCTCTCTTTCTGCGATTAGTGTGGCTGTACAGTATAACTTTGTAGCTAGTCACAAGGTGAGAGCCTTTGTTAGACATTGCTGAAGTGGATGGACTTGTGTCTTTTTTTAACCTAACTATTAAACCACATAATTTATGAAAGACCCGCAAAAACACCAGGATTTAATTATTAGCATTATCTCAAAACCAGGATCTTAGTCCAGGAAGATGCTGGACATGGTTGATGCCTGAACAAAAATGGCGCTGTCATTCAGATGAGAAAAGCGTATTCTACAAGAGGTAATAATTACCTATAAGGCCCATTTACACCAGTGTGTTGTGGTACCAGATGCACATTGTGTAACAAGTTTAATGTGTTTAGTTTAACCACTGGGCCTCCAGAAGATATACCTCCCTTCATGACCAGGGCAATTTTTTGCGATACGGCACTGCATTACTTTAAGTGACAATTTGCAGTCATGCAATGCTCTACCCCAATGAAATGATGTCCTTTTTTTCCACACATAGAGCTTTCTTTTGGTGGTATTTTATCACAGCTCAGACTGAGCTGTATGTTTTACTTTCTTCTATAAAACGTATCCAATAAAACATTTTTAAATCAAATGTCTTTATAAAATTTGGGCCAAAATGTGTTCTGCTACATAGTTTTAGTAAAGTATTCCCAACAAGTGTATATTAATTGTTTTGCACAGTTTGCAGTTATAGCATATACTGGAATTTTTTTCCCATACTAGTAATGGCAGCTATTAGCGACTTATTGCAGGACTGTGATCAGTGCTAAACATGTCACTGTACTAATGACATTGGCTGGGAAGTGGTTAAACATCTTGGGCAATCAAAGGGTTAAATGTATGTCTAGCCAATGTTTTTGTGTTTACTATGTGTGATGTTTTTTTTGGCGGACATCCATTAGCCGGTGCTCTATCGAATAGTGAAGATCGGATATGCACAGTACGTAATGTCACTCCAGCTGATCTCCTGATCAGCTGGTGTGATGTGAACAGTGCAGTGCATTATCTGACGATCATCAAAGCACGGAGGTAGAATGTAATTGTCCCATTCTGCCTCGCTCTCCCTGTGAATGCACGAGACATCACCGATCACATCACAGGTGGAAGACAATCTGCAGTATTCAACAGAACATCACGCTTTGCTGATCGTCAGATAATGCCTCCGACGATCTGCGCATGCGCAGTGTTGACGTCACGCCAGCTGATCAAGATATCGTCTTAAGCTGTGTCTAATCACAGCACAGCCACGGCACACCCTACCCGGAAGTGCCGGTCCACGTACTAGGTAAGCTATGCAGTTGGCAATCGGTTAAAGAACCCATATTGAATAGGCTGCCAAAGTTTGAATTGGACATGTACTTGTCATGGTAAAATATATCTGATGCTAGGTTCACTTTAAAACAGTTCACATACTGTATGTGTATTTCAGTTACATGTTTATGAAGGTGATTGGTGGTAACCACTCTTTAGTGTGCCAGCATCCCTAGAGTCTATTGCAACAAATTGTACCCCTAGGGTGGGACTTTAAAGGCAATGATAACAAATTCTATAAAAAGTAACAGTTTATTTAACACATCTTAAAATACATAGCAAGAAGTGGAAAAGAGCATGGAATAAATAAAATTGGACTGGAGTTATGTATACAACAACTGAGTCAGTGATATCCTCAACCCAACGTGTTTCAGAGTTTATATTGATCTCCTTCTTCAGAGTATAAGAGAGGAATCATGTATAGACATTCCAGTGTATATATATATACAAATTACAGTATCTCACAAAAGTGAGTACACCCCTCACATTTTTGTAAATATTTTATTATGTCTTGACAACACTGAAGAAATGACACTTTGCTACAATGTAATGTAATGAGTATGCAGCTTGTATAACAGTGTAAATTTTATGTCCCCTCAAAATAACTCAACACACAGCTATTGATGTCTAAACTGCTGGCAACAGAAGTCAGTACAACCCAAGTGAAAATGTCCAAATTGGGACCAATTAGCCATTTTACCTCCCCGGTGTCATGTGACTCCTTAGTATTACAAGGTCTCAGGTGTGAAGGGGGAGCAAGTGTGTTAAATTTGGTGTTATCGCTCTTACTCTCTCATACGGGTCACTGGAAGTTCAACATGGCACCTCATGGCAAAGAACTCTCTAAGGATCTGAAAAAAAAATGTTGCTCTACATAAAGATGTGCAAACTAAAAACCAGCGCCTCCTCAACATACAACAGTGCTCAAATAATATTGAAATATGTGCGTGTTCCCACTACGGGCCCACACACTTATACCGGGGGGGCAGCTCTCCTCGGACAGAAATCTGCTTAGAGATGACAAATGCTGAAATATGAGCGCCTCCCCTCAAAAGTAATATCACAGTGGAGATGTATATATTCAAACAAACAATAATTGCAATCAGTTCAAAAAATAATAGAATAACATGTAGACAGTCCAAAGTCCAAAAGTGCTAGTGCTATATGTAAACACATAAATCAATCCATAGTCTTCAATAAGTGACTTGTGCTAGAAGGTGCTCAAAGAAAGTGCTCAAGTATCATTCCAGGTGCAGCATGACAAAACTGTGCCAGGCCCCCTATGTGTCCTCACTCACCAAAAAATGTTGATCTACTGCTTTTCAGTCAGAGGTCACACAAGCTTATGTCAGTGGGGAGAGACTGGAATGGAACAACAGGATGTCCGGACCTCTGGAATAAACACTGAATCTTCGTGCAGAGAGGTGTCTTCTGAATGGCTCAAATAAACAGAGAACAACCTCATGTGCAGACTGTTAAACAAAGTCACTTTATTGCGCCATAAAAATGTACTTACAGGATGACAGATAAAAAAACGCCTGGTATGCAGTAGGTGTCAGCAATGGTGTGCGTTCAGTCTCCTGCCCCTGGAAGCGGAAGTGACCTAGTGGCGGTCCTTGATGACGCCCTATGCTAAGGGTGAAACGCGTTGACGTAATTTCCGGTCGCCGCAGCCGTCTACGTCACTTCTGCTTCCAGGGGCAGGAGACTGAACGCACGCCGTTGCTGACACCTTCTGCATACCAGGCGTTTTTTTATCTGTCATCCTGTAAGTACATTTTTATGGCACAATAAAGTGACTTTGTTTAACAGTCTGCACATGAGGTTGTTCTCTGTTTATTTGAGCTACATAAAGATGACCTAGGCTATAAGAAGATTGCCAAGAAACTGAGTTGCAGCACGGTGGCCAAGACCATACAGTGGTTTAACATGACAGGTTCCACTCAGAACAGGCGTCGCCATGGTTGACCAAAGAAGTTGAGTTCGCGTCAGCTCAGCGTCATATCCAGAGGTTGTCTTTGGGAAATAGATGTATGAGTGCTGCCAGCATTGCTGCAGAGGTTGAAGGGGTGGGGGGTCAGCCTGTCAGTGCTCAGACCATATGCCACACACTGCATCAAATTGGTCTGCATGGCTGTCGTCCCAGAAGGAAGCCTCTTCTAAAGATGATGCACAAGAAAGCCCGTAAACAGTTTGCTGAAGACAAGCAGACTAAGGACATGGATTACTGAAACCATGTCTTGTGGTCTGATGAGTCCAAGATAAACTTATTTGGTTCAGATGGTGTCAACCGTGTGTGGCAGCAACCAGGAGTACAAAGACAAGTCTGTCTTGCTTACAGTCAAGCATGGTGGTGGGAGTGTCATGGTCTGGGGCTGCATAAGTGCTGCCAGCACTGGAGAGCTACAGTTCATTGAGGGAACCATGAATGGCAATATGTACTGTGACATACTAAAGCAGAGCATGATCCCCTCTCTTCGGACACTGGGCCACAGGGCAGTATTCCAACATGATAATGACCTCAAACACACCTCCAAGACCACCACTGCCTTGCTAAAGAAGTTGAGGTTCAAGGTAATGGACTGGCCAAGCATGTCTCCAGACATAAACCCTATTGAGCATCTGTGGGGCATCCTCAAACGGAAGGTGGAGGAGCTCAAAGTCTCTAACATCCACCAGCTCTGTGAGGTCATCATGGAGGAGTGGAAGAGAACTCCAGAGGCAACCTGTGAAGCTCTGGTGAACTCCATGCCCAAGAGGGTTAAGGCAGTGCTGAAAAATAGTGGTGGCCACACAAAATATTAACACTTTGGGTCCAGTTTAGACATTTAAACTTAGGGGTGTACTTACTTTTGTTGCCAGCGGTTTAGACATTAATGGCTGTGTGTTGAGTTATTTTGAGGGGACAGCAAATTTACACTGTTATACAAGCTGTACACTCACTACTTTACATTGTAGCAAAGTGTAATTTCTTCAATGTTGACAGGTGAAAAGATATAACAAAATATTTACAAAAATGTGAGGGGTGTACTCACTTTTGTGAGATACTCTAATTCCATGACAGATTAAAAAATAAAACACAATCTTCCCACCCTGCTCATGGCCAACTAAGGCATATGTTGGTAACTGGTAATTCTTGGTAAGTTGAAAAAGTGGGAGGGACTTGTTAAAGGTCCATACAGGGTATATACTCAGGAACACTGAGGTCAGGCGAGACAGAGCCCTGTGCAGAGTGTGCAGCTCCCATAACAGCCAGAGTGGGTTTAGTTACATGTTTAGCTACTTCCTTATAATTACACTTTAGAAATAGTTTAATTCTCTTAGCTTTTTGTGGTATAGTATCTACTAAAACAATGTTTAATCCATTCACAATAAACAGAATGTAGAACACTACATAATACTGTAAATCTGTCATCATTCCTGCACATTAAAATGTTTCCTATAAAAGGTAAAATTAATTAACTAAGCCATTTTCAATAAGTGCATCATAAAACGTAGTTCTGGCAATGTTTCAAAAGGTCTCAACAAGAATAGTTTAAGTCATGACAACTGTAAAACGATATTGCAAGCAAAGGATCACAGATGAGTAAATCACAGATAAGATACTTAAATCCTATTAAAGGATATGGCCTAGAAACACCTATTAAGAAATAGCATTATTAGCAGTAATCAGAAGTGTTTCATTAAGAATAGGTCATGGCAAATTAGTTTAATTAGCTTCCCTGACAAATCTTAATATCACCCATATGGGATTGAGAGGCATAGGTTATTTACAAAATCCTGCGGTGGCAAACATAAAACTGTAATGACTGTACATGGATGCAAATAATAATAAAACGCTTCAGAGGTTTGGCAAAGAAGAGAGTCTGGTCATCTTTGTAAAATAGTTCTTTCTAAACAGACATACTGATTACAATTAACTAGGACAGCTGGAGTTCCATCCTGTACCTATCCCATTTGCATGCCATTTAAAGAGTAAAGGCGGCCATAGACGGTGCAAATTTCCTTCCTGCAACCACGGGTTGCAGGAAAGAAATTTGCACAATTCCCTCATCAATCCCTCCTACTGAGCAATTGTCTGCTCCCGGTGGGGTTAGGTGGCAGGCGGGGGAAGCCCTCTTCCTCACCGGGAGAAGACAATGATTAGTGCTAGTGTAGTGCCTGCCCTGATCCCCAGGAGACTAAGGGTGACTAACAGGGACGAGGAGAGCTGACATCATGTCTCAGGGCTGAATCCATGGCTATAATGAGAAGTTTAGAACAGAAATTGAGTGCCAGTCACTTTAGATATTTTTTAATGCTTTAATGTAGAACTTGAAAACAGTAATAGGAGAGAGGGTTAGAGGAAGGTTTCAGATACCATTTGCAGATCACTTACAGACTCCTTGGATCCAGAGAGAGGTAAAACAGCTTTCTCTTTCCCGGATCTTGTATACCTGGATAGGTCTCTCACACAGACCTAGCAGTGGTAGGATTCCTGGGCAAGCCTCTCTCACAGGCTTGGCAGCCAGTAAAACTCCTGCACAGGCCTCTCTCACAGACCTAGCAGCCAGAACACTTCTGGATAGGCCTCTCTCACAGACCTAGCAACCAGGAGATAGTTACCACAGTTTAGATCGTAGAATAGAGTTCATCTTAACAGTGTCAGAACCTTAAGCCATCCAGCAACACTGTAAGTGTAGCTTTAGTGGTAGGTGTGTCCTCCAAACGAGTCACGAGGCCCTCCTGAGAGACCAGCCTCCTCTGGATCTTCTCCGCTTGGCTTGGCTTCTTCCAAACAGGCAAGTCAGCCTAAGGACCACCGCAGGTATAGTAGGTCCCAGACAGGCTTCTTTGCTTACTTGCAGAGCTCACTTCAGCAGCATGTCCCAAGGCCAGGGCCCAAGGCAAGAGAAACTGAGCACATGGCCCAGCCCTAATAAATAACCCCTTCCCAGAATGCACAGCAGCCAGGAACCTCCTACTGCACTGTTCTGGAAGAAGAAGAATTGTTCATAACTCAACTTAGTTGTAGTATAAGGATTGAGAGAGAGAAACTCCCCTCAAAAAAAGTCAGGATTTTGTGGGCACAACAAGAGGTGTGGATTATATAAAAGAATATACTTTATTACACAATGTTAAAAACTCAGCATGTAAGTCACATCAACAAACAAGCATCCTCCACTGAACTGAATGTATCACAAGTGGAGAACCCTGTTTTCCTCCATGCTGGTCTGTCGATGCATTTTGCTTCAAAGAGCTTCCTCGGGACAAAGGGGGGGGGGGGGGTAGGCTGATTTTTGTAAAAAGAAGACATAAACAGTTTTTTCAGAAATTACAAAATGTATAAGTGTAAAGGTCAGTTATATCATAGTCTATGCATTTCATTCATCAGTATAACTGCAAGCGCAAGGTCTGAGACAAATAATCGCATTGAAACAAGTACTTACACAAAGAACACTTATACATCAACTGAACATCTCACATAACATATAACAAATATGCTTGCCTGGTTGGTTATGTGAGATGTTCAGTTGATGTATCTGAGTATCTGACATATATCTGACATATCTGAGTGAATTTGTATGGGAGTGGTTTTATAATTATGAATCAGCTGCTGCACCTGCAGGGCTCTAATGAGAAAAGCTGCTGGGTCTGCATCCCTTTAGACGTGGTCTCCCTTGGAAAGCATCACACCAAGAAATGTATTTTTTGTTGCGGAGAATGGGCATAATCTTTTTTTTCTTATAAATCTTTTTATTTATTTCTTTTAAACAAACAAACAAAACATCATACACATTGCTCTATAATATTAGTAGAAGCTCAAGATCCAGTCACATTGAATAGCAACCATCAATTTACAGTATAAGAGGACTAATTAGAGAAAAAAGTCCTTTGTCTGGAATAGAATGTAAGCCATACCATTAGCAATGAACCCCTGCACAATGTAACAAAAAATCTACTTAAAATAGACTTAAGCCCCTTCTATCTCTGCAGCTCTACACAACCTATATTTAGAAAGACTTGTATTATTGTCAATACACTCCATAAGCATCAGATGCTGTATAGGGCTTATCCAGCCACTTTGCCCAGACCTTGTTATAGTTACTGGGACATCTCCTATTTGAATAGATATCTCTGTACAGTGGAAGATTATTGTTGACCAATTGTTTCTAGTATAAAAGCTTGGGATGATTTCTTCCAGTGCAAAGTGATAGCTTTCCTTGCGTAAAATAATGTAGTGCTAACAAGCTCTCGCTCTGACGCTGTAGGCAGAATATCCTCCACCAAACCCAACAGACATATAAACATTGAGATGGGATGGAAGTAATAGAATTCAACAGATCCACCACCTCTGCCCAAAAAATAGTTATATATGGACAAGTCCAAAAGATGTGTGAGAAATCCCCTTGAGCTGCACAACACCGCCAACACTCAGAGGACCATACAGGATTTATCTTATGAAGTCTGTGTGGAGTGAGATATGCTCTATGTATCAATTTAAATTGGATCAACCAATCTCTCAAGGATACCAAAGATATATGAAGGAAGTCCCACACACACCTACAGTCCTCCATTGCTAAATTCAGTATATCTTGCACCCACCAAGCCCTAGGACCCTCCAACGGCAGGAGGGAAGTTAGGACAAGATGGGAGTACAGTCTTGAGGTGGGCTTATTCAAGCATTCAGACCTAAGTACTGATTCTAAGGTAGACTGTATAATTATTAAACCATCCCGTGGAAACTGAACCTGAAAAGCATGGGAAAGCTGAAAGTATCTAAATATATAGGAGCTAGGTAAGTTAAAAGTTGAAGTAAGTGTAGAAAAAGTAGACAGTTTCCGATCAGTAACCTCCTGGGAAAGTAGTTTAACATTATACTTAGTCCAAACAATAGGCTCTGGTATTTTATAAAATTGAGAAATGGTAGGATTTAACCATAGAGGGGCATTTGGAGGGATCACATATTTGGAGTAGTGTTCACATCTAAGACCGGCCTCCCAGGCTCAGATAGTATTGATCATTGGAGCGGTCAGTTGATAGGGAGCCGTACGCCCCCTAAATACCAGGACCTAAGGAGTTTTTATAGAGCCTAACACCGCAGCTTCCAACCAGCTGCAGGAGTTAGATAAATCTGGGTTTAGCCACCATGCGGCCATAACTAACTGGGTGGCCAAAAAAATATTTGTATAAGTCTGGGAAAGCTAAGCCTCCCTGATCACAGGGGTTCATCAGGGTGGTCAGTTTGTACCTGGGACTCTTTGATCCCCATAGGAAGGAGGAGAGTGTCTAAAAAGATACATACGTTTTGGTATAATTTTCATTTTTAAAAGGTTGATGCATCCCAATAATGATAATGGTAGAGATTTCCATGCTTTGAGCTTTGACCCGATATCTCCTATAATCGGAGTTGAATTCAAGGAGATGAATTCAGAGGTTTGGAGAGAGCTAACAACTCCTAAGTACTTAAAGTTCTCTATCCGTTGTAGTGGGATATCATTTGAGGCCCTATTGCAGGCCTCAATATCTATTGAGAATAACAGGGACTTAGTCCAGTTTACCTTCAGCCCAGTGCCCGTTGCGTAAGAATCCAATATCTCTAAGGCCCCTTGGAGAGAGGGTCCAGCATTATTCAAGAACAATAAAAGATCATCTGCGTACTAATATTGGGCGAAGTACGGAGACCCTCCGCCAAAAGTTCCATAGCAATGCCGAAGAGGGTTGGGGACAAAGGGCAGCCCTGTCGAGTTCCCCTGAATAATGAAAAGGCAGTTGACAGCCCTCCCCCCATTTTCACTGCAGCTGTAGGATGACTATATAGGACCTGCAGCCATTTTATGAATACCGTTGGAAAGCCCATTCCACGGAGCACCTCCCACAGAAATGGCCACTCAAGAGTATCAAAAGCCTTCTCTATATCTAGGGAGGCAATAACTCTAGATCCTGTATTATGTGGTAAAGCATGAATATTAGTATATAGTCTCCTCAGATTCACATCCATGGCTCTACCGGCCATAAACTCTCTTTGATCTGGATCAATGATGTTAAGCATCATAGGATGTAATTGACAGGAGATAAGTTTTGTCAAAATCTTAAAATCCACATTCAAAAGAGCAATAGGTCTATATAAGGCACAGGAGGATGGGTCTTTCGGAGATTTATAGATTAAGACTATATGAGCATGGTTCATAGAGTCTGGCAGTACTCCATTTTCTAAACAATTAGAAAAAAGGAAGGCCAATATAGGAGCAAGAAATTCTACATGGGTCTTGTAGAATTCAATGGGGAGGCCATCTGGTCCCAGTGACCTCCCCGCTGGAAATGAAGCAATGGCCGAAAGGATCTCCTCCGATGTTATAGCACATACCAGTGCCTCCCTCTCGTTGTCTGTTAGCCGAGCCAGTCCAACCAACCCACCAGTTCGGCCAGCCGGAAATCAGGAGCTAGCTGGGACCTATATAATGTCTGATAAAATTGTTGAAACGCCTCTAGAATTTTGAGCTGTGTGTAATCAATGTTGGGGGGTACGTATTTCCAAAATCGGGATACTAGGCTGTTCAGGTTGGGCCATCATGGCCAAAGAGCGACCATTACGATCCCTCTGCTCAAAGCACTTCTGTTTATTTTTAAATTTTTTTTAGATCCAACCTCATGGCCTCAGCCATATGCAAATGCAAAGTTAATTTTTCATTTAGTAAGACTCCTTTCACGCTACTGAGACTTTAAAGTTGCACCATTTTGCCGCAATTTTACCATGATTTTGCGGCTGTGATTTTGATGCGATTGCCGCAATTTCAGGGAATACCTGTGTACACTTGAGGTCTATGGACCTCAACTAGCATCAAAGTTGGACCAAAGTAGTACAGGGACTACTTTGAAGTCGGTGCGACTTAAAGTCGCATAGATATGAATGGTACTCATTGGAAATCATGGGGTACAACTTGTCATGTGACTTTGCAGTCCCAAGTTGCAGGACAAGTCTCACAAGTGTGAAAGGGGCCTTAAGCATCAAAATTAGCCTCTGAGGGATTTGCAGCATATTGGGCTGTACTTTCCTCCACTGTTGCCTTCAGAGCCTCTCTATTTGTGTTTGAGGGTTATTAACCACCTTAATAAAGGATATATATTTTCCTGTAGTATAGGCCTTTAATGCATCCCATGTTATCGCTGGTGTAGAAGACGCTGCATTAAGCTCCCAATATTCTGTCAGAAGGGACAGAATTTTATTAGCCACATCTGGATGGGAAATTCAGTGGGTTCCCAATCTCCACTGGGCTGCATCTCAAAAATGAGGAAGACGAAGGGTAAGCATTATCGAGGCATGGTCAGATAACCCACTGGGCAAGTAGTACAGCAAAAGCCAAATCTATGCGCAAAGCAGTCTTATATTAAGTCGAGAAGCAAGAGTATGATCTAGTTGATGGGTTTTTCCATCGCCAAATCTGTATTAGAATGCGCATAATCTGACTTGCATTTTAGTGCAGACTTCTGGAGAAATCAGTAAGCCAATCACACAAAAAGGAAATTACATATCTGTGGGGCATTCTGTACACCATCTGTGTACAGAATGCCTCCAGGTAGGCATATTGCATTGCATTTTACAGAAAATTACACTGCTGCAGATTGAAAAGGAAAGGTCATTTTTAATAATGTTTAATTACAATATGACGTGTGTCGCAATTGTATTCGCAATATTTTTTTTTTATTTGATCATTTTTTCTCATGAAAGTGGAGTTGCCCTTTAAACGTTAAAACTCCAGGCAAGTGGCTACATGTACAGTAAAAATACACATATGTGCACTGTTTTAACTGCCAAAGGTTTTGTCCTGTGCAGCCAGTTTAGTGATCCAAGCACCTGTGCAAGATAGCATAGCCAGCTGGGAAACAGCAGTGCAGTTTGGTAAAACACTCCCAGCCTGTTGATTATGCATTGAAGCAGTAGGAGCACACTGATAAGTCATCCTTCTGCTCACTCTGCTCTATTCTCCTGTCAGCATATTTACTGTCATCACCTTATTATTGATAGCTTGATTTGCTTTTTGCTCATGTCCTCCCTGTCTAAACATTGCTGCACAGGGATTTCAGTGGGGTATATACTGTAGAGATGTATTTGGGTACTTGCACTAGTAGCATTTAAAAATACATTTATTTTATGAATATGTAACCATGTTAATTGGTTTAATTGTATATCTACCTGGAGTCCAACTTTAACATTGGTGACATTGGTGCAGCGCTAGCAAGTGTAAAACATCTTTAAATCAAAAATGTCCAAAAACAAATCCATAAAAATAGGGAAATATGATCATATGTGCTCCGGTAATCCAGAGGGGAAGAGAAGATAGAAAACTGCCACCGACACCGAACACACTGCCTCTTACCCCCTGCGGTGGACCCTCATCACAAAGGTCATAAAGCATGTGTTTGTCAGAGTAGTCAGTCCAGCAGCGCTACCCAGCACCTCCTAGCAATAAGCTCCCACGTCCATGGACCATACCAGGGCATATGTTATGTGAAAATAAGGGATGGACATCTCATAGCGCAACAAGCTTATAAAATACTTTTTATTAGGTAAGAATATCACACTCACATGATCCTACACGAAAGCAGCACGTTTGGATAAAAGGAGGGGAGCGATCCACACTCTCCCTCTAATGCGATGGTATCAGCGTCCCAGTATACAGTCTCGTCCCGTGCGTCTGACTCCTCCCCTACCAGTTTCGTCTAAACATGACGTCATCAGGGGGTGTGGTTTCAGACAAACACAAGACTGGCAAGACTTATACAAAGTATGGGCAGAAATGGGCGGCGTTCCACCGGCCATTAGCTAAAATCCAGAAAACAGGAAACAGGAAGCGGTCACTCGTACACACAGAGGAGCGCTTTTGCAAGGAATAATATCATATTAACCCCTTATGTATAAATGAATACTGCATTATGGCCAATCGCCTCTCAAACCAAATTGAAGGCTAAATATTTTAAATTTAACTTGTAAACAAAGGGGTTAATATGATATTATTCCTTGCAATAGCGCTCCTCTGTGTGTACAAGTGACCGCTTCCTGTAACACTAGGTATCAGCACTGCACCTTGGGCACCTGCATCTCCCTTGTCCCCATCCTCACTCAGTGGGAGCTGGTCAGGTGATCAGATCTGTGGGAGCCGATTGGAGATGAGCTGTCACTTGTAAACACAGAAGCAGGACTTCTGTGTTTACAAGTGATAATGGTGAGCAGGGAGCAGAGGGCCTGAGTTCCACCAAGTTCCATCTGAAAAAAAGCCCTGGGTACTGTAAATATCTCCAAAATGTGCACCGTTTAGGAGATATTTACTGTACATGCAGGCGGTGAGTTCACAGCACATGCACTTTGAAGGAATGTCCTCCTGAGTCGTTTCTTCAGAGTCCTGTGCAGCAAACGTCAGCTCCTGTGCATATGCACGGGAGTGACATCATTGCGGTTCCAGCCACTCACACAACAGGAGTCGGCAAACCTGGAAGGAAGACTAGGTGGAGATGGAAGCTCTGTCAGCGATGACAGCGTGCCACTGAAGGGCTTCGTTCTAAGGTAAGTTTCACATAATGTGCTAGTAGTATGCAATGCATACTAGCACATTATAACTTTCCTTGCAGGTTTAATTTAAAAAAATCCCTGATGGTCTTCTACCATTTTAAGTAAGCCAGAGCAGAAAATAGAATAATTATTGCCATATATCTATATCAATGGATTTTTTTCATGAAGTTATTAAAACTGAAAGTAAAGGCAATCTTCTTTATGTAATAAATCCCCATACAGGGTTTCTTGCGGGATTCAGTTAGCGGCTTAGCCTCTGGAATTGCAGTACTTGAGAGCACAGTACTAAGAAACATACTCAGCAGATTATTGATCCAGAGAGATATCTGATTGTCATTTCCTGGAGTCAGGAAGTCAGTTGCGCACTTGAGAAACAAAACTGGCAGCAGCTGCTTGGAAATAATTTGGCAGAATGCCTCCACTTCATTTCAGTATATGCTGCCTGCCTGTAACAGACTGAATGGGCACACAAATCTTTTCATGCTTTTAATATAATTCAAAATCTTTAAATCTATGCTATAAACTGGGATAACAAAAATCTGTTGTAATCAGTCCTAAATGAACTAACAACGATGAAAATAGGATATTACGTTTAGCTATAAAAGAAGCACACGGAAACCAATGCTGTGGGAATAAGTATAGTAAGAGGTAAAAAGCCATCGTGTATAGCTTTCCTTATTTGTTAAATATATTACTAGCATGGTAAAATAAATACAATATATTTAAAAGTCAATACTTTACAATCTATTTTTGTTTATATATTCAGCTAGATGCAGCTAGATAGTTGCTGAGTTAACCATCTGACAGTTTTTCCACATATTGTAGTGTAATTTGTGCAGTTTAAATATTTATCTTATATATTTTAGTGGCGTCACTAAGGTTGGTGTCACCTGGTGTGGTCAAACATGGTGTCACCCCCCCATGTTTTACCGCAACACGGCATTGGAGCCGCTCTCCCCCACTAGCCTGACACAGTGCTCTCTCCTGCTGCTGCGAAGTGACAGCAACAGCAGGACAGCAGTAGACACTTGGAAGGCACATCAGGACCTGCTGTCTAGCCTGCCACAGTGCAATTGATGGTGTCGCCCAGGGCTCAACCACGCCCCCACCACAGGGGGGAGCACACCACATAAAAGTGTAGGTGTGGCCAAATTGGGTGCAGAACTCTGGATTGTGCTACGTACAGGGTACAGGACTCAGGATTGCGCTACATACAGGGTGCAGGACACAGGAACATCTACAGGGTGCAGGACTTAGGATTGCACTACGTACAGGGTGCAGGTCTCAGGATTACGCTACGTAGAGGATGCAGGACTCAGGATTGCACTACATACAGGGTGCAAGGTACAGAAGTATGCTGTATACAGGGCGCTACATACAGGATGCAGGGTACAGAAGTGTGCTGCATACAGGGCGCTATGTACAGGGTACAGAAATGCGCTGTATACAGGGCGCAACGTACAGGGTGCAGGGTACAGAAGTGCGCTGTATACAGGGGGCAGGGTTCAAAAGTTTGCAAAGTACAGGGTGCAAGTCTCAAGAGTTCCTGCTTCACAGGACAGAAGAGAGGACAGAGGGGCTGCTGCCAAAAAGCAGCTATAACTTAAGAAGGTGTGCAGTCTGGTCTTTAGAAGGAGCTGCCGCCAGGACAGTAGAGTACAGTCAAACACATCGCCCATCCCCTTCCTCTCTCATAGAGATACTGCTGGGCAGTGGACATCTTTCCTGATCACTTCCAATTGGCCGACGCTGCTGCCTGTCAGACCTGTGGTCATGAGAGATGGGGTGGGCAGTGTCTGCAGCACTGCTCGTCTAGGCACTGTGATCCGGAGCGGCTTTGTGTGCTGTGCTGGGGGTTAATATTACACTGAGCCACCTCAGCAACAGGCAGTCATAGGCACAGCTGTGGGACTCAGATAACTCCATGCGTGCAGTGTGGCTCAGTCCCGCACACATGAATGATGCGCTGCTGGTGTCACCTCTCGGGCAGGTGTCACCCGGGTGCGGGGCTCACACCCCGCCCCCCATATTTTGCTAATATGTATAATATTGCCCCTTAACTTATACCTAAACAACTATATGAGAAGTTAAAAAAATGCTTTGGCTGATTGCTTCTCACCATAATTATAGCAAAAAAGATGCACAATAGCATCAATCTTTGTACTCTACTTTATTATCTTTGAGATCTTTAATAACTAACGTATATAAAATGATGGCTTATTACTTGGAATATTGTATGCATTACCCCCAAGGTCTCCTGATCTGACCCCCTTAGACTTTTATCTTTGGGGTCATCTGAAGGCAATTGTCTATGCTGTGAAGATACGAAATGTGCAGCACCTGAAACTACGGATACTAGAAGCCTGTGCTAGCATTTCTCCTGCGGTGTTGCGATCAGTGTGTAAAGAGTGGGAGAAGTGGGTTTCATTGACAATCCAACACAATGGGCAGCACATTGAACGCATTTTATAAGTGGTCAGAAACTTGTAAATAACTCATGAAAGAATAAAGTTATGTTAAAACCAAGCACACCATTGTTTTTCTTGTGAAATTCACAATAAGTTTGATGTGTCACATGACCCTCTTTCTATTGAAAAAACAAAAGTTGGATTCAAAATGGCCAACTTCAAAATGGCCGCCATGGTCACCACCCATCTTGAAAAGTTTCCCCCCTCACATATACTAATGTGCCACAAACAGGAAGTTAATATCACCAACATTCCCATTTTATTAAGGTGTATCCATATAAATGGCCCACCCTGTAGTATGTCTTCTGGATCCAGATCCAGAAGAAGGACTACAGTAATGTCTGCGCAAGAGAACTGTGCGTTGGTGCTGGGCTACAAGGACAGCAGATTTAAGCCGGCCATACATGGATCGAAATTCAGGCAATTCAGCCCGCCTTTTTTGCTTGTTCAACCAACTAGTTGAACGAAAAAAGAATTAATTTATGGACTGTCTTAGGTGACTAAAGGATTGCTTCAAAAGGTATTTAAAAATATCAGAGAGGGTGGAAGGGGAAATATATTTTGCCTGGAGATGAGCTTTAAGGCCTCATACACACGGGCGTCTGCAAAAAAATAAGCAAAACGCCGGGCCTAACGTCAGGGAAAAAATCACAGTTTTTCTCTACGATTTGCATTGACGTCAATGCACGTTTTTTCAAGCTAGCTTTCAGCGGTGTTTTCTGCCTCTATTCAAAATCAATGATTCCCTATGGGAGCCCATTGATTTGAATAGAAGCTGCACCTGAAGTCGGATCAAGATGATCCGACTTGCGGTGCGATTTGTGTGCTAGAGAGCGCCCCCCCTCCTGGACCGTACCAGGCCACATGCCCTCAACATGGGGAGTATGGGTGCTTTGGGGCAGGGGGGGCACTGCGCCCCCCACCCCAAAGCACCTTGTCCCCATGTTGATGGGGACAAGAGCCTCTTCCCAACAACCCTGGCCGTTGGTTGTCGGGGTCTGCGGGCGGAGGCTTATCGGAATCTGGAAGCCCCCTTTAATAAAGGGACCCCCAGATGCCGGCCCCCCACTCTATGTAAATGAGTATGGGGTACAGCGTACCCCTACCCATTTACCTGGAAAAAAAGTGTACCAAAAAAAAACACACTACACAGCTTTTTAAAATATTTTATTAAATCAGCTCTGGCATCTTCTCCCATCTCTTGTCCATCGTCTTCTTTCTTCGGCTCTTTTGCGGGGTCTTCTGTCTTCTGAGGGGTCTTCTGCGGGGTCTTCTGCTCTTTTACCGCTGTCTCCTTGGCTAGCTTCTCCCGCTTCTTCTCCTTCTTCTTCTTCTCCTACTTTTTCTTCTCTTCTAGAGATGTTGACTCGTCGCTCTCTTCCACTCGAATGCCGGGTCCATGCTGCACGGTTGCCTTATATTGGCATGGGGCGGGGCCACATGATGACATCATCATGAGCCCCACCCTCATGGATGTGATGGCCCGCCCCAGGATGTGACATCATGAGGATGGGGCTCATGATGACGTCATCGTGTGGCTCCGCCCCATGCCAATATAAGGCAACCATGCAGCACGGACCCGGCATTCGAGTGGAAGAGAGCGACGTGTCAACATCTCTAGAAGAGAACAAGAAGGAGAAGAAGGAGAAGAAGCGGGAGAAGCTAGCCAAGGAGACAGCGGCAGCAGAAGACCGAAGACCCCTCAGAAGACAGAAGCCCCCGCAAAAGAGCCGAAGAAAGAAGACGATGGAGAAGAGAGGGAAGAAGATGCCGGAGCTGATTTAATAAAATATTTTAAAAACAGGTGTAGTGTGTTTTTTTGGTACACTTTTTTCCAGGTGAATGGGTATGGGTACGCTGTACCCCATACTCATTTACATAGGGTGGGGGGGCCAGCATCTGGGGGCCCCTTTATTAAAGGGGGCTTCCAGATTCCAATAAGCCTCTGCCTGCAGACCCCGACAACCAATGGCCAGGGTTGTCGGGAAGAGGCTCTTGTCCCCATCAACATGGGGACAAGGTGCTTTGGGGTGGGGGCGCAGTGCCCCCCCTGCCCCAAAGCACCCATACTCCCCATGTTGAGGGCATGTGGCCTGGTACGGTCCAGGAGGGGGGGCGCTCGCTCGTCCCCACCCCCTTTCCTGGCCTGCCAGGCTGCGTGCTCGGATAAGGGTCTGGTATGGATCCCGAGGGGGACCCTACGCCGTTTTTTCGGCGTGGGGGCTCCTCTTAAAATCCATGCCAGATCGAAGAGCCTGGTATGCTCTTTGGGGGAACCCCACGCACATTTTTTGCAGGGGTTCCCCTTTAAGACCTCTAGCACACAAGTTGCGCTGCAAGTCGGATCATCGTGATCCGACTTCTGGTGTGGCTTCTATTCAAATCAATGGGCTCCCATAGGGAACCATTGATTTTGAATAGAACACCTGACGAGGCTTAACGCTGTGTATACAAGATTAAGCAATGTTATTGAGCGTTTTGCCGGCTCTGCATCAAAAACGCCATGACGCTGCAGCTTCGGAACGCACTGGTCCCGCGTTCTAGCTACAGCTCACTAACGCCGACGCCCTCTACTGCTCAAAAACGTCTGCGTTTTTAGAGGGCCATTGAATAACATGGAAAGCTGCAAAAAACGCCCAAAAGCGTGGCGTTAAAAAACGCCTGTGTGTATGAGGGCTAAAGGAAACCTGTCCTGAGAGTAATATGCAGGAAGTCATTGCTGACTATTCATTCAGCAAGTGTTAGTTGCCTGGCTATCAAGTTGACACTCTTGTTTCAAAACCTGAGGCCAATGACCCAAAATATGTATGTAGACAAGGACTTCTGCAGCTTTCATTTTGACTTTCTTTTTACATGTACCTAACGCACGAACATTTCTCTCTATTTCCCTTTAAGTTCACAAAAGATGGTTGCAGGAAAACAAAGCCATTATCTACTAACCAAGCAAAATCATGAATATTTAAAGTGAATTCCTTGTTAAATTTTAATGCCCTAAATGGAAAGTTTCAATGTTAAATTAAAGTGACCCTACTGCTAGATTAAATACATTAAAGTAAAGGCAATCCTATAAAATAAGATGATTAACACATTGGCTGTCCCTGGTATGCAACACTCCAGGTGGGTTGAACTCCTGATCCCCCATTGAGTTCTTTGGTGTCTCCTCGGCAACTACATTACTACTGCATCATAAAGTGACCTAGCAGAAACCAGAGCATGCAAAGGAGAACTGACACACCCAGAAGAGTCAGATACCAGTGATAGAACTATAGCATTACAAGAGAGATTGCAAGGATTGGACTCTCTGCATATCAAGGAGGTCTGATTTAATCATCCAATGTTATGGTGTGTTTGTACTTTTTATCTTTAGCAACAGGGTCACTTCATAATGACAGTGACAGTGAAAAGTACTCTTAAAAGGCATATGCGACCAACAGGTGTTGAGGCAACCTATAAGCTATATCCTGGTTGACTCTTGCAGTAAAGGCCTGTGTGTTGAATACATGGTAAACAGAATTTGTCACAAGCGTGTTTGATAACAGATAAGAGTTCACTGAAATGACAGTAGGTGGTTGTTGCATGGGCATGCTTACTCTGTATGTGAACAGAGATTATTGCCTTGGGGAAAACAAGCATGTTGAAGAGCCCTAAAAAGGATGCTAAGGGATCTGCTTTGAAATTTGGTTCCACTCACCCAGCAAGGATCAGGAGCGCCCCATGTGAGGTTAGAAGCCTACCAGATATTGATTAAACAATGAGCCCTCCACAAAGGTGGAGATTATTTGCAGCATAAGTTGTGCTAAAACCCTGGAGTTACTTTCACAATGCAGGTGAGGGTGGAGAAGCCCTTTGAGGAGCTGGCTGGGACAGTTACAAAGGGCCAAACACAAGCCAAGACACACTGCTGCTTCCAGTGAACCTGAAAGAACGTATTGCACTTTATACTGTATGTAGATTATGATCAAAATCCTAGACTAGGTTGTCAAGTCCAGTGTATGAAGTGCATATATTTTACTGCCTGCTGAATATGATTCTCTTTCAAGTTGTTGCAGGTCTGCACAAGTTATTAAAAGCATATCCTGTGTCTGATTCATGTAAACAGTGTCTCCTGTGCAGCTGTAAAATCCTGCTGTATTATAATTATCTTACACAGTAAAACCAAATAGGGTGATTGTGGTAGAACATAGCTGCCCTTTTTGTCAATTGAATCGCCATAATAAGCCCAGTATGACTTGCCATATTTATAAGCCTGGTACATGGAATACATATTTTATGAGAACTATTGACTCCTGACAACAGTTCACATGATTGAATGCAGCAATAAAAAAAACAACTTGTCTGTATTATCACTGGAACTTACTTGGCTTTAAGAGTTTCTTCCTGAAAATTCCATGATGTATCTTCCACCAATTGAAGCTCTCGTAAGACCCGTCCAGGTTTATAAGCAGCATTAATTACCATACTGAGGACCTGCCACAAATATATACTATATTAGTAGTTGTACAATTGTTAAAGTGATTGTAAAGTCTCGTTTTTTTTTTACAATAAAAATAACAAACATATTAAACTTACCTGCCCTGCGCAGTGGTTTTGCACAGAGCAGCCCAGATCCTCATCTTCTTGGGTCCCTCTTCTGTAATCCTGGCCCCTCTACCCTGTTGAGTGCCCCCACAGAAAGCAGCTTACTATGGGGGCACCTGAGCTGAGTCACAGCTCCCTGTGTCCATTCAGACATTGAGCCCTGACCTGGCCTCATCTCCTCTCTCTCCTGATTGGCTAGCTGACTATGATTGACAGCAATGACAGCCAATGGCACCGCTGCTGTGTCTCAGCCAATCAAGGAAGGAGAATCTCAGGCGGCCGAGACACTCGTGGACATCGCTGGACAGAGAGGGACCTCAGGTAAGTTTTTGGGGGGCTGCTGCACACAGAAGACTTTTTATCTTAATGCATAGAATGCATCAAGATAAAAAATAACCCTTCTGCCTTTACAAACCCTTTCAGTTCAAATAATGAAAAGAGAATTGTCCAAGTGACTTTTTATGAGGTAGAATTAAAGCCTAAATCCTGCATTTTTTTAAGTCTTGAATAGAGAGGAAGATATTGAAAATGTCTGTGCCTTCAATACCTGCTAAAGAAATGGGGGCTCTGACAACAATAAAAACTTTTTCAGACACTCTAACCCTTCATCACTTTACTAAAAATATGTTTATGTCTGTGTCTCAACTGTAGTTATGAGAGGAACTCTCCCCAGTTGGGGGAAAGATGGCAATAAAAAGGGCACAAAGGGGTGGGTGGATTTACTAATGGCAATTAGACTGTGCACTTTGCAAAGTGCAGTTGCTCCAGAGTTAAGTAAATGAGCAGAAGCTCTGCTGACTTCCATCATCCTATCATGTGCATGCAAAGAATGCTGTTTTTTAAAATTTCCTTGCACGTGATTGGGTATTCTTTGTGAAGTGAAGGTTTACCTCATTTACTAAGCTCTGGAGTAACTTCACTTAGCCTTTAGTAATTCAACCCCAACGTCGTTAACTCTGACCTCTAAAATTAACTAAAAAGTTTTGGATAGAGTTGGGAATGCAGGGTAAGTGTACCCAAAATGGATAGATTTCCTGATGCTAGAGAGTTAAAAAGTTTGTTTTACTGTATAACTATGTTTGTCCTAAGCATTGTTTGCATTGACTTGCTGCTGACTGATTCACTACCTCTGCTGGAAGTATATTCCATGCAGTTTTAAATTCTTTTGCTGTTTGCTCAGAATCTGTAAATACTTAAATGTCCATAGACTGGGCAAAAGAGCATGTTTAAGACAATTTATTTCTGAGAAAATGTGTAGACGGCTATTGGTTTAGAAAATTCATGTCTCCTTGCTGTGGTACTGATCCAAAAGTTTCCATTCTACTGACTATCTCTGACATTACTTTCTGCAAGCTTATTCCAGTTCAGTAATGACTAGTGACTAAGAGAGTACTGACATCAGAAACAAGCAGAAACTAATATTTTCAGGAGGTGGTCAGAAATGGTAGATTCCATATTTCTCTCAGAGTGGGATTTCGTAGTTGTATAAACCGGAGCTTCCCCTTCTGTGACCAAGCAGACTAGAATAGATGTGAGCTAAGTCCAGACCATCAAGGCCAACCCATTCCCCCATTGGTCAGCATCAACAATTTCCCTCCTCATATTTACACCATGAACCCCTATATTAGCGCTTCTTGCCTTTCACTTTTACTGTTCTAATTTATCAGTGCAGTCTTGTACCATCCCAGTTTCAACACAATTATAGGAAGCCCAAAGAGTGTGTGCTGGGGAAAACCCAAACATTCTGGGGTACAGCGATAGTTTAGTTACAGAATAATAGTAACAAGTATAGTTACACACAGCACTAGCAGACAAACTATACGGTATATCATGTGTTCATAGCACACAGCAAATTCCTGGAACTATCTATACAGCTCATCAATTCCTATTTATATTTTGCAATCACTGCTCAGTAGCACAATGACCCTATTACTGCCACTTTCTACAACAGCACTACTTCCCTTAGTAAGAATAATAATATTAAAAAGCAATTTCAGGCAAAAAAAGTGAAAAGAATTCCAGTGGGAATGTACTAAACGAGTAAAAGAGAGTGTTAATATGAAATAGGGGCTTATATGAGATACATTGGATATACCTATACCCCTTTCTCAGTTTTCATTTATTCTACTTTCTATACACGAATGATGTGAAGGAACGGTGTTTCCAATGTTTTATTCTCTCAAGATATGCCATTATGTGTTTATCCAGGCTGACCATAGGCAAATATTTCTACACAGACACCTACAAATGACATTCATGCTCTACAGCAATTCACAAATAAGAGCCTGAAATATTGAACAGGAGGGGTGTACTCCGTATATGCACTTCAATGTTTTAATTCTGATTGGACTGTGTATTTAGGCTTTATACAGCACCTATATAAATGTATAATAATCCTTAGAATTGTGTAATATCAGAGTTAAAGAGCTTTAAAAATCTGTTTGTTGTAAAATCAGAACCCCAAAGTTGTTAGACTGCATTGCTAACCACTGAGCCATTGTGCATTATCTAGTTATCATACTCATACTCCAAATATTTCACAGTGAAGAGGGCAATATTAAAACTAGGGATGGGCAAGTCCAGAAAAATTTCATCAAAGCATAATCTATAAATTTTGCTCATTGAGATGCTTACATGGATCCAAATTCGTCTGGTTCAGCAGGGATCATCTGAGTTTCGATCTATGGGCATGGTTGTTTGTACTGAAGTTGATCTACTGATTGGTTTCTGCACAACCGCCCTGTTGGAAAATTTCCACTCAATGCTGCCGGTTTTAGCCGTAGTGCTGATCAGTGTATTCTGGTGGCAGGGAAGTCTCCTGCTGTCAGAACACAATAACACAGTGGGAAAGATACCCCCATCTACCTCAAATGTGTGGATGGGGGGGGGGGGGGTGAGGGAAATCAATGTTTTGTTTTCTTTTTCACTCAACTGGCTGGTTGAAGGGGAATAAAAATGACTCATCTATGGGCTGTCGTACAGAAAATGCATTAAAAAAAAAATCAATTTTTTTTTTCTCTACTTTATTTCGGGTAGTTTAATTTTTTTTTGCATACTTGGATGTTGTTTCTATACTGTTACTTTTTTATTTTATTTTTTTTGTGTATGCTGTCATCTTTTTTCATGAAAAAGTAAGATAATGAATGGTCATTGGCACAAGAACAGGTCCAGGATAGCGGAAATCAGCTTCCATAACCGTCATTATTATTTAAAGAACATTGCACTCCAAAATAATCAAAACAGCCTTCCCCATTGACTTCAATGCAGTTTGCCAAATGGCAAATGTTCACTGTAATCTACTGATTTTTTAAGAATTTTCAGGGAAATTAAACATCTTTTGTGCTCATCACTAATTGTGTAATTAATAATAAATTAATTGTGCTTGCCCCTAATTCAAACACACTCTTTTATATTTCTGCCATTCAGCAAACAATATCTTTTTTATTTAAGGGATTTTTTCCACCTTCCATCTTAGAGATAAGTGAAAAAAAAAGCATTTTTAATTGTAATGTTTATTGCAAGATAAACTGCAGTATGTGTTACCAGTGTATACACAAGCTTGCTCATGTAAGAAATAATGCGGGGTTATCAGTTTCTTCTCTCTAGCAGTATGTGAAAACAGCCTGATCTACCCTAAAGCCAGATCTACTTTAAAGGTCACTAATCTCTTTTTTGTCATGCAGCGTTCAAGTTGAACACACTAGGCATGCTGCTTTTTTAGTTGTAAGGTAAACAAATCAATTATATGGGCAAATATGCTCATGTACAGCTCCAGTTTTGCAGATAAATTGTCCTTGATAATTTAATAAACATAAAAATAAATAAAAATATCATAAATATTTTAGAAGTAACTGTTTGCTGTAGGGCATATATTGCAGGGGTCTCTGTAAAAATCCTTGCCTATGGTCAGCCCAGAGAAACATATAATGGCATATGTTGAGAGCACAAATCATTGAGAACATCTGCCTTTTGTGGAATAGAAGGACTAGCGAAATTCATATTAATGACATCATTCGTGTATAGGAAGTGGAGTATGAAAACTGAGAAAGGGGCATAGATGTATCCAATGTATCCAATATAAACTCATACTGTATGTTAATGCTCCATTTAACTTTTTTTTAATTTTGACTGCACATTTTTGAGCATTCAAACCTTATCTACTATGCTAAGAGAGCATTCACATTCCAAAATCAACATCCAGTTAAGTGAACAGCATCTACACCTTTAGTAAATCATGCCTCCAATATTGTTTCTGCCACATACTGTATACCTTGTCTGAGATATGTCAAGCGGACTGGTCCTTTTCAGATATATTTGATGCTAGTCTAACCTTTGAATCACATGTACAAAATGTTGTCAGAACATCTTTTTTCCACTTGAGAAACATTGCTTGGTTGCATCCTATGCTATCATACACTGTAGCTAAAAAGCTGATCCATACATTTGTGTTCTCCCGACTTGACTATACTGCAATGCTCTACTTGCTGGTTTACCTAAATCCATCATAAATCGGCTCCAATATGTTCAAAATTCTGCAGCCAGAATCCTGACTAGGTCTAGTACAAAGGGTTATTTTACCCCTATCCTGGAGTCCTTGCACTGGCTACCCATCAGGTTTCGCATAGACTTTAAGATCCTCTTGGTCACCTACAAGGCTCTTTATGGCTTGGCACCCCATTATCTCTCTGAACTTTTTTCAACGTACTCCCCCCCCTCTCATAACCTCCGCTCCTCAAATTCTGGTCTACTGTGTGTCCCTTTATCCCATATGTTATGTTATCCTGTGTGTTTCTTGTGTTTTAGCCAGTTTATTTCCTGTTATCCTGTGTATTTCTTGTGTTTTCCTTGTAAAGCGATTTGAGAAGCCACCTTTAACCTCCCTGGCGGTAATCCCGAGTGTGGCTCGGGGTGGAATTTCAGTACCATTAGCGGTAACCCCCGAGCCACACTCGGGATTGCATTGCTGGATCCAGGCAGCGCTACTCACCTTGTCCCCTGGATCCAGCGATGTCCCCCGCAGTGTCTGCGAGCTGTGTCTGCCGCCAGATGACTCCTGTGTGCCGGGCTCCGTTCCCTGCGAGTGTTGCGTCGCACGGGGACGGAGACCGGCGGGAGATTCAAAAGGTGAAACACACACAGCACATACAGTACAGTGTAATCTTATAGATTACATTACTGTATGAAAGCATTTCACATCCCCTTTGTCCCTAGTGGTTTGCCCAGAGCCCTGCATGCACTTTTATATTATATATGTCATTCTTTCTGCCTGGAAACTTGAGAATGTCCAAAGCAACCAAAAAGTGTCCCTTTATGTCAAAAGTGGTTTTTGATTGGCTAGAAAACAGCGATAGTAAATAAAAATGATTTGCAGAATTGAGTGATACTGATTTTTGGGGAAATTTATCATCAGACACTGAAAGTGACGACAGCGACAATTCTGCAACTGAGCAAATTTCAGTGTTTTTGGTTTGATTACATTATTGAATACATTTTATTACTATTACGTTATTATTTTTGATAATTATTTTTAGTTATTTATTATATTATAATTTATGATTTCATTTTTCAAACTTTATCATACCCGGGATGTCTACTAGACTCTTGTTTGGACAGATTTAAGTGAGTTATTCCTAAGAATTACAGGCCTACAATATAAAATGCCAAATTTTCATGCAAAATAATCATACCGCTTTCAGCACCAAAAATCTGAAATAATCATACCGCCAGGGAGGTTAAAGGCGCTATATAAAATAAAGTTTATTATTATTATTATATATAAAGGGCAAGTGTCAACAGGCTTTTATTCATGGCAGAATGGCTTCTCTTCTCAGAAAAGTCAAAGGTAATATAAAAAACAGCTTGAAGTAGATTGATGCATATTTAAAGAAGGTCAACTACACCAATGAATGAACTCTGAATGGTCTAAAAAAAGGTTTCAAATAGATCTCAAATGCAAGCATAAAGCTGGGTACCCAGGCTGAAAATCATCTGAAAAGTCGGTTCGGCAGGAACCAGCTGACTTTCAGTCCGTGTCCAAAAGTTTCTTGTCCAACACAAGATGGACTCACGACTGGCTTCTATTGAAAGAGCATGCTGGAAAATCAACAGCTGATCAGTGCTCCCAGAGAGCGGCTGTGACTGTTGATTGCTGTGTTCTGGTGGTTGAGGGTGGGAGGGGTGGGGACAGTACTCCTACCAGAATACAATGGGGTTGATTAATTAAAAAGAGTGCAGAATCTGGTGCAATTGTGCATGGTAGCCAATCAGCTTCTAACTTCAGGGTGTTCAGTTAAGCTTTGACAATAAAACTTGGAAGCTGATTGGTTTCTATGCAGAGCTGCACCAGATTTTGCACACTCCAGTTTTAGTAAATCAACCCCAATAGCTCAACGGGGAGATCACCGCACTAACATCGCTTGTGTTAGTATGGTGATCTGTACTTTTTTTTTATCAGCCCACTGGGTTGAACAAAAAACAACTTCCCATGCATACCCTGCATAATGCAGGCTGCATTTGCTTATCAACGCAAAGCCTGAAACATGATTAGTCCATTGTGAGAAAAGTATGTTTCAGCGTGTATTTCTTGCACAATAGCTAGATGTATAGATCACATGAATCTTTACCAAAGTAAGAAAACGTAGTCTGTTTAATTCACGTGGAGGATTCTAAGCCACTCTATATGCTGATTAGATCAGCAGTGTCATCAGATCAGTAACAAACATATGGTCATGTCATTTAACTGTCATCTGTAGCACATGCATGATATATTTCTGCAGTCATACATTTAGATATAAATATAGCCAAGCCTTGGGCTTAATATCTCATAAAATCCCTAGCAGTTCCCTCATAGCTATTAGCCCTTCGCCATAACAGAAGACCAGGTCAAACATTGTTTAGTTTATTATCAGTATTACAAGTAAATTTTGAAACTTTTGAAAATTGACCATTTCTAATGATCCAAATTATCTTTGAAGGGAAACCATTTTTAAAGTCTAACTTTATCCAAAACATTTCATTGGTTATATTATAAAATATTATATATTCCAGATAAGCAAAGAAATGAAGGGTCCATTTTTTAATTGCCATTTATGTCACTAATAGGGGGATTTCTTCTAACTTCCTGTTGGAAATAAAGTGACTGGGATCCTCTCCGATGGATCACCAGACAAAAACCCAAATTCTGTGTACATGAAAACTGCAAATCCATCTACAGATATAAACCTTGACTCCTGATCCGCTGAACTTTTTAAAGCTAATATATAGGATACTTTATCTATGTAATGACTATGTCATAAGTTTTTCATAAAAGCATTCCACTATTAGCAAGCAATTCACCCTTTTACAATACACATTTATAAAATCCAAAATTAGGAAATTAACAATCATTTTTACGAATAAAACAGTAGAGACACGGCTTGTGAGATCAACTATTGAGGATGATTTACTTAAGGAGTAAAACATGTTTACGCAATATATTGTGTCAATTTTCTTTTCAATTATCCAATCACGTACAGATGATATCTGTAAACAGAAATTTGCTTTTCACATGATTGGATAATTGAAGTGAATATTCACACAATTTATTGTGTGAACGTTCTTAGCTTCTTTAGTAAATCAGCCTCATTGTGTTATATTGGTTTTATTCTGTTCTGTAGCTGGAATTCTTCATGCAAGTAAAACTCCAGCCAAAGCGGTATTTAGCTTTGGAAATAGCTGGGAAACATAGAGCATTTGTCAGATTTTTACTGCTGTCTGTGTCCCCGTTTGCTCAGTGTCTATGAGAAAGTTAATGAGCGGATATCCTCTGTACAGGTACAGCAACAACAATAATAGCTGCATCCCTGCAATGACTGTTTAGCATGGTTATGCATTAAAAATGCAACAGGAAGAGAAAATCTCTTCAAAGTGAAAGTAATTCCCATGTTGGACAGCTGTCATTGGAACAACTGTCTTCTTTGGAAAATGCAACATTGCCTCTTGTTCTGACAGCTGCTCCAAAATGTTGGATTTCCTATCATTTCCCATCATCACAGTGGTCAACTGGATATATACACAGGGTGAATCTACCCAGCAGGGGCACACACAGCAATAAAAGTCCAATCCTTCCCCGATTCTACTCTAAAACAAAGTGTTTTGGCCAGTGGCGGTCGCTCCATTAGGGGCAAAGGGGCTCCACCCCCTAATTAAAGCGCCCGGCCCCTAATATATATGCAGGGCGGCGGACACATGGATTTCAACAGGTTTTTTTTTAAAGCACATGATTGGAGCCTGAGGCTGTAATTTGATTAAAAAAGGGTGGGCAGAGAGGAGAAGCGACAGTATTGGCAGGGGGGAAGGAGGAGGAGACGCAGGGGGAAGCTGCCAAAGCTACCCACGACCTGGATGGGATAAGTGGGTGGACGGGTGAGCAATGTGGGTGGGGTTGACCAACCGACTGAATGGGAGGGGTCGGGTGGTTTGTTTGCTGCCCCCCCAAAAAAAATAGAGCACCAGCCTCCACTGGTTTTGACTATATGTACGCTTATGGAAATAACTGAATCAAACAGTTTATTATACCAAAATAACATCTTGGTCACATACCTCTTTAAGAACCAACACACATTTCCCAGGACCTACTGATTGAGGTAGTTCTGCTATCCGACCCTTATTTAAATATGGTCCTGAAAAGCAACGATGATTGATATACAGCCTGGGACAACAGTATTTTCCATTGCTGGTTCCTACACAGAAAAAGCAACAAGATATTATGACAACGTGGAAATGAATACCAAACATGACGCATGCGTGTTAATGTTTAAATAAATGTGCCTATTGCAAAAAAAAATGTAAAATGCCATTATATATACATTATGTATTTTCTGCTAAATGGCCATGCATAGTTGTAATATTTTGCTTCCTTGCAAGTCTATGACTCAGTAACAACAATCCAATCTGAGATAACATAAAAAGATTTGTGTAAATTGCCTTTAACCCAGGTTCACATTTCTGCGATCTTAAATATTGCATATGAATCGCACCCGCACCGCAGGTGTTGATCACATGCGATGTCTGAGCAGTGCGAGTTCACCCGTACGCTTGTATGGTTGAACTCGTACTGGATTTGCACTAAAAAAGGTGCAGGGGCCTTTTTTTTTTCCCACATTGAAATCGCATCACATGGGTGTTCTCTATCCAATTCATGTGCAAGTTCACAGTTCGCACTGCGATCAGCGAACAAAACTGGGGATGACATTAACTTTCTAATGACGTTCGCAGAAAGCAGTGTGAACTGCCTGCGGGAAGACTGCAAAGCGGGAACTGGCTCTGTAATCACGCTGGTTTCCGCATCGCACATATGTGAATCCGGGCTCAATGGAGAATTTTGGGAATAGTAAAAAAACAAACATCTATACTCACCGCCCTCGTGAAGCATCAGTGCAATGCTGCAACTGTCCCCCGCTGGCTTTAAACCTGAGAACTGAGAGATCACATGACCTCTGATGGTTCACGGTCCGCTCTGAGCAGAGAGTGGTAACTGTCAGTCAGCACTCACTGATTTGCTTCGCCACCGCTCACGGTGGCCACGGCACGGGGCCAGAGAGAGGGTGGGGTGGGCGGGAGCGGCTGGCTCAAGCTCTTAGTGGTGCACTGAGAGGCTTAGCCAGGTGCTGATCAGTTATCTGGGTGGATCCCAACAATTAATTCTCAGGATCCTTCCAGAGCCTGAAGCAACTCTGACATCAGCTGAGGCAGATTCTGGATCATAGGAGAGCACTAGTAAGTGAACCCTGTGACCTACAAGAGAAGAGCTTTTGCCATACTTAACTTTTAAACCGATAAATGGCTCAAATTAAGTATTCTTTCATGTGTTTCCGAAATGCTTTGACTTGCATTCATTTACCTTCTTGTTGCTCAAGGAGTTGCTTTAACCTACTTCTGAGATGTTGGTTTTAAATTGCATTAAGCTCTTCTTAGTGGCTTTTGCATTCACATTTCTCTGCAATTAACTTTACTTCACACATTAGTAAATCAGGCCCACTTGCCTAACCACTAAACAAACTTGCTGGAACTTACATGGGTTGATTTACTAAGGGCAAATCAGCAGTTCATCTTGCAAGAGATTTTTCATCAGAGCATAGTGAATGTGGTAAAAATTCAGGCTGCAAAGAATAGCCAATCACGTGCAAGGAATGTTAAAATACAGTATTCTTACTTGTACCTGATTGGATGATGAAAGTCAGCAGAGCTTCACCAATATTCACTAAAGTAAGGGACAATTCCCTTAGCAAACTGCTTATTTGCCTTTAGTAAATCAACCCCTATAGTATAAGTTGACTTATTTCACATGCCCAACTCTGTTTGGTTTACCTTTCCCCAAAGTAGCTTCTAGCAGGGATAAATGTAACCCTACTATGATATAGTGTGTATTACATACAGTAACATACAAAAATACACATCAATCATTAACACACATATCTTTTTTATAATGGCATCAGTAATCTAATCAAAGTTGTTGTACCTGTTGAATAATTATCGGTCTGAGGAAAGGGACAAGGGTCATGAGGTATTTTCTCTACAGGCACTGAGGATGGCAATCTATGAAATACAAATTCCATATTAGTGAAGCAGACAATTTATTTTTGAGTTACAATTATGTTTTTCAGGTAACATAGAAAAAAAGAGATAAATAAAAATAAAATACAAGCAGTCTTTGCTACATTGCATATATAAAAGTGGAATCAGCATTTGAACGGTACAAAGGGACATTCATTTTTCAAAAAGTCTGTATCTACAGCTTCCAAATTTTACCATAATTTCAGGGCTGAAAAAGAAACAGTTGATTGTACTGAGCCTAAAAGCTGTGTGCTACAGACTCATGCAGATAATAAATAAATGTGTGTGTTACTTGAATGCATTCCATTTTAAAATGACACAGTACAATTTAATTACAATAATTGTAATCACAGTACCATAAAAATGCATAAGGCTCATCGAAATCTAAACACACAAAATACCCATTTCGCTAAATTCTTCT
Source organism: Glandirana rugosa (assembly GCA_018402905.1). Taxonomy (NCBI): domain Eukaryota; kingdom Metazoa; phylum Chordata; class Amphibia; order Anura; family Ranidae; genus Glandirana; species Glandirana rugosa. The sequence goes on along the minus strand of BLSH010005617.1, from coordinate 2,414,927 downwards.
ATAATCACAGAACCATAACACTAAATTCTGACATTAATGACGCATTTACTAAACAGCTTTTATAGTCTGTCAAATACCAACTTTGCCAAGTTGACTGAATGAAAAAAAAATTATTGCTACAGGATCGCCTCTCTGGAGCTCATCCACTTTCAGTTCAATTTTTTGGTTTTACAACGTCAATAAAACTGGTGGTAAAATGATCAACACAACACTAATTCCACCCTGAAAAGTTATATTTGCTTTTTAATGTTGCATGTAATGGACAGAAATCTGCTTTATGGGCTTCTTTGCGTTAATGTCAAGACTAATGAAAAAGGCACTAGAGATGTAAATGGTAATGTACTATGCAATGTCTTTTATAAATTGTGTCTTGTTTCTGATATTAAGACATCTGGAACAGACTATTGTTCATAGGATAGGAAGGCCTTTTTTTTCACTTCTAAGAATTTTTTATGGGGATCTAAACTGTTTCACGTCTCTTCTGCTCCTGACAGAAGCTTTACTAAAGGAGTAGAGAATGTTCACTCGTTTTATTTATTTATTTTTTTTAATAACAAACATGTTACACTTACCTGCTTTGTGCAGTGGTTTTGCACAGAGCAGCCTGGATCCTCCTATTCTCAGGTCCCTCTTAGCCGCTCCTCCCTCCTGTCGCATGCCCCCACAGCAAGCAGCTTGCTATGGGGGCACCTGAGCCGAGCTGTAGCGCCGTGTGTCCATTCAGACACAGAGCTGCCATTCGGCCCCACCTCTTCTCTCTCTTGATTGGCTAACTGACTTTGATTGACAGCCGCGGGAGCCAATGACCAATCAGGAGGAAGAGTCCCGGATGGCGAGGGACTCTTGGACATCGCTGGACAGAGATGGGGCTCAGGTAAGTATTAGGGGGTGCTGGGGCGTCTGCTACACACAGAAGGCTTTTTATCTTAATGCATAGAATATATTAAAGAGGTTGTAGACCTTCTAAAAAAAAAAAACCCTGCAAGAGAAAGGCATAATGAGCTAGTATGCATTGCATACTAGCTCATTATGAAACGCCTACCTTAGAGCGAAGCCTTGTATCGGAGTTGGTACTCTGAGTACAGGGCCGACATATTCCACCCGTAGTCACTTCCAGGTTCGCGGCTCCGGTGCTGTGATTGGCCGGAGCCGCGACATTGTCACTCCCGCGCATGCACGCAGGAGCCGTTGGTAGTGGCACACCCTCTAGAAACAGCACCAAGCGGCCCGTTTCTTCAGTGAGCTTGCGCCAATGACGTCGGCGCAAGCGTATATTGTGAATATCTCCTACACTGTGCAAGTTTAGGAGATGTTCTCACTACCTACGGGTAAGCCTTATAGCAGTATGAGGGTATATATGTAGAGGGTTTACAACCACTTTAAGATAAAGATCCTTCTGCCTTTACAACTCCTTTAATAATAAACACTTTTTTGTAGGTATGATTTAGTTTTTGAATTAATTTACATTATTAACAAATGGAGTTCTCCCACTATACTGTGGAATCTGCTGAATTATGTACACAAGTCTCACACAAGTCCCTGTAAGATTTAAGGCTTGTACACATGATCAGAAAATCGTATGAAAAATACCGCTTTCAAAGGGATCTACGATTATCTGATCGTTAGTACACAGCATTCAAGAGCCGATCCAGTTCATCCGATATTTTTCAATAAGACAAACACAAAACATTTTCTCGTACCATACCAGATTATATGATTTTCATTTAATCAGGACGGTTTTCGTCCAAAAATGCAATACAAATACAATACATTATGTCCAAATTTTTATTCTGTCATACGAGAATTTTCATAACTTCATAGTAACCTTTTAATTTTCCATGAGACTAGTGTGTAGAAAAAATGGATGATCTCATCGTGTGTACCAGGCTCCTACATACAGGACATTTGTTTTCCTCCCCTTGACGCTTTTGCTCCAGGGAATTAAAATTCAGCTTAAAAGGCATGCCTAAAGCCACAAATAATTTATTCTGGTCACCAGATTGCATTAACATGCAAATATACATAAATGTGTCTAATGTTATTGCTCGTTTATGCGTGTTTGCCATTTTTTTCACCCAAATGCTCCTCTTCTGAATCCGCAAGTGATCCGCCTTTAAACACCTATGTGTGCATGGACACATAGGCTAACATCTAATGGTGTTTAACCACTTCAGCCCCAGAAGGATTTACCCCCATCCTGACCAGAGCACTTTTTGAGATTCTGCACTGTGTCTCTTTAACTGACTATTACACGGTCGTGCAACGTTGCACCCAAACAAAAAAGTCCTTTTTTTCCCACAAATAGAGCTTTATTTTGGCAGTATTTGATCACTTCTGCAGTTTTTATTTTTGTCACTATAAACAAAAAAAAGTGATGATTTTGAAAAAAAAAACAATATTTTTTTACTTTTTGCTATAATATATATCCAAAAAAAATGTAAAAAAAAAAAATTCTTCCTCAGTTTAGGCCGATATATATTCTTCTACATATTTTCGGTAAAAAAAAAATCGCAATAGGCGTATATTGATTGGTTTTCCACAAAAGTTAACGCGTCGATAAACTATGGGCATAGATTTATGGCATTTTTATTATTTTTTTACTAGTAATGGCGGTGATCTGTGATTTTTATCGGGACAGAAATATTGTGGCAGACAGATTGGACAATTTTTTTGGGAACAATGACATTTATACAGCGATCATATCTAAAAATAGCCACTTATTACTGTATAAATGTCACTGGCAGGAAAGGGGTTAAACTGTAGGGGGCAATCAAGGCGTTAAGTGTGTTCCCTCAGCATGTTCTAACTGTGTGGGGGCTGGGCTGGCAGGGGCATGACAGATCTACTTGTTTCCGATCACTGGGAACAGTAGACCGGTTGCATGTCCCCTGACAGAACGGAGATCTGCCGTGTTTACATTGGCAGATCTCCGTTCTGCCTCTGTAACAGGCGATTGCGGGTCATCGGCAGACATAGAGTCTGCTCGACCCGCGGGCACACTCCCACACACAACTGTGGCTGCGCGAGCTGCCGTACAGCTACGACGATTCACGCAGCAGTGTCAACCTGCCGCTGTATTATGACAGCGGCCGGTCGGCAACTGGTTAAAGGCAGGAACATGTAGGGGGGTTTAAAGGGAGAAAAAAAAAGTCAAACACCCTTAAAAGCAGTGTTTTAGATGCCCGGTGTGCATGAGGCCTTAGGCCTGGTTCACAATGATGCCATGTTTTGCACGTGCACGGCTGCCCATTCATTTGATTGGGCTGCAGTGTCTCCTGAATTGCAGGGAAAAGATCCTTGCTCCATTTTTGGAATTGCAGCCCACAGGGGAACTGCAAGTGCAGTCTATCTCCCAGTGCAGGAGTAATTTCCAGTGCATGTGGCATGTCATCAGGATTAATGGCACCTGCACACATCTCCTGCATTTTTCTGTGCTGGCGGTTGCGGCTACGGGAACAGGTGCAGACCTGCAGCAGCAATCAACCACACAGATGTGAACCAGGCCTGAAAGAGGTTGTAAAGTTGGTTATTTTTAATCTTTTTTTTTCTTCTTGTGGTGGTGGTGGTGGTTTTTTTTGTGGTGGTGTGGTGGTGGTGGTGGTGGTAAGGTGGGAAGTTTCTTATCTTAATGCATTCTATGCATTAAAATAAAATGCCTTCTGGGTGCAGTAGCCCCCCAATACTTACCTGAGCCCTATCTCTGTCCAGCAATGTATACAAGTGTCTTGGACATTCAGGACTCCCATTCTGATTGGCCGAGACACAGCAGCAATGCCATGGGCTCCCACTGCTGTCAATCAAAGTCAGTTAGCCAATCAGGAGAGAGAGGGGACGGGGCTGAACCGCAGCTTGGTGTCTGAATGGACACACGGAGCTGCAGCTCGGCTCAGGTGCCCCCATAGCAAGCTGCTTGCTCTGGAGGCACTCAACAGGAGGGAGGGGCCAGGAGCAGAGAAGAGGCACCCAAGGAGAGGAGGATCTGGGCTGATCTGTGCAAATCCACTGCACAGAGCAGGTAAGTATAACATGTTTGTTATTTTAATAGAAAAAAATTAGACTTTACAATCACTTTACAATCAGATTGTTGCAGCATATAAAATGATATCTCAAGAGATATGGTAACTGAATATCAAATATTTAACAAAAAAATGTATCTTTTTTACGTAAGAAAGAAACAACTTACTGTTTTTCTGGCTGTACAACGGCAATCTTTCTCTTCTTTTTCACTTAAAAAGAATAATGAAATACTTGTTTTAAAATAGCATTTCAATCCAAAGATCCATAAGTATGATTAAGATTACTATTTCTAGGCTACACTTAACTAAACTAAAATATACTGTATGAGCATAACTGGCCGACACATTTAAACTCTGCTGTAGAATGAATTATACATCCAAATAAAATTGTATGTTTTCTGTAAGACGATTTTGTGAAAAATTAATTTTCAAACACATATCAAGCAAATTATGACATGATTAAAGTAGGGACTGTTTCAATAGGGTTAGAAAATATGGATGATGCATTGACTTTGGCTGCTGCTACAAATAATAATCTGCCTATGTATGGTTACAAGTTAGGGTCCTTTCACACGGGCTTGTCCGTGTACAGACTCCGCTGTGTTCAGCAGGGATCGGTCCGTTGATCCCCACTGAGCAGGTGGAAGATAGATCAGTCTCCACTCACTGTGCGGAGATGGACCTGTCAAAGCCCTGCTCTCCTCTATGGAGATCCTATGAAAATGGAACCGTCTGTCCGTTATCATACGATCCTATACGATTCGATTCTCCAGACAGATGAAAAATAGGGTTTCCATCCATCTGGATTTCATGCACAGGATTGGATCGGATATCGGCGGATGTCAGCGGACATGTCACCCCTGACATCTGCTGCTCCATAGTGCTAAATGGAGCGTCCGATCAGGTCCGCCTTAAAAACGGACAGGCGGACCTGATCAGAACGCCCGTGTGAAAGGACCCTAAGGATGTTTGCAGCATACCAATTTTAGAACACTGGTGCTTCAACATTTTCTAAAATCGTGTCAACAGTTCAAGTACTTCAACCACTCATTTTGCCATTGTCTGGGACTCCTAGAGAAAAAGTTGCAACTACAATCCAAATAAATGTTTAGAGTAATTTAAAAGTTGTGGCCTAATAGAAATTTTACTGGGACCCTATTTATGGTCTTGACCCACAAGAAGCACACGCCTTCATTACACATAGCAATATTTAGGTTATTTTAATTACTTCCAACCAGATTGTAATCACTAATACAATCTACCACTAATAAATATGATTGACTGCTAATGTACATTTGACAGACTGAGCTAGATTTATTAGTGTGAAAAAATAATTATGATTAAATAGAACCTGATCAAAAACAGAAACCTCACCAAATAATCTGATAGAAAGAGAATAGATTATATGTGATGCCTGGCAACTCAACTGATCAAAGGTTGATCGAAAATAGTGGATTATTCATTTGATATAGGTGAAAAATCAAAATTGTGATTAAACAATCCAATTCCAACATGTATGGGCAGGGCAGCTTAACACTTTTTGAAGAGTGATATCTTTATTGAGCATTAAAGGTGCAATGATCCTTAGTAGGTAACTATAGAGGAAGTAGGCAACTTATGAACTTTAGCTATTACAAAAATAAAGTGAATAATGATAGAAGTTATCTATGCACTACCCATGTGAAAATAAAATAATAATAAATCAAAATAAATTAGAACTGCTGCTGACATATATAATGTGTTCCCACACTGGTATCTGACATATACAACTGTGATAAATGGATGGAAAAACTATACTATAGATTCTGTTTGTCCTTCAGAACTCTGTAAAAGCACATGCTATACAAACAATCTGCAATCCAAAATATGTATACTCTATAGGATACCACAACCCCAGTGCTACAAATACAATATGTGTGTACTGCTAATTGAAATTAATTATATTCAACCAATCACTCTGTTGAGTTCATGTACAATGGTGCTTAAAAAGTTCACTCCATGTGTAATGATTCTTTTAATGTGCCAAAACAGTATCCCGAAGACAGTATTTAATAGATATTCCACCACTGTGCACCTTATATGCTCACCACAAAGAATGTACCCATATAATATACTGTATATCATATAGGTCATTATAGGTCACATGCGCTTATATCCTCCAAATCAGACCAACTGGTGGAGCTTGCTGTTACAATCCTCCATTCCGGGGCATCAGTGGGGATTGTCTCTTTGGGGTATTACTCAGGAGTGTGGATATGATTTATGGGACCCATTAAGAGGAACTGCAGTCTGCTCACATAATTTGTAATAAAAACATCTTTGTTATTCTGAAGCTTCCCTCCAACTACGTTGCATATTATTTTATATGTACTGTTATTTTCTACTTGTCAAATTTGCTGCAGAACTCTTAGTGCACTAAGTCTGGCTGCAGACATTTTAACTGTGGGCAGCTGAAGCTGCTGCCTGTTAATTTCCTGGATTTACATAGACACACAGAGGCACACTTCCAGCTCTGCAGCCCTGCAGCTTTCATTGGCCCTCTTATGACTTACCCCCCCTCCCTTCCAGGCAAAACTCTCACGAGAGAGAGAGCTGTGTATGATGTCATAAGCCTAGGCTAATGACCAGACAAGAATGAGAAAGAGGGCTGTATAAGGTATTTACTGGCAGAAAAAAGATGTTTTGCTATCCAAATTTGAAACAACAAGGGCAGAAGATTTAATATGGAGATATGGAAAAAAATTGAAAGTTGAGAAAATGACTGAAGGACCGCTTTAAGTGGTCATAACTATCCCTCCGTGCATAGGGTGGTACTCCAAATAAAACATAGATTGCCAATAGTACACTAAAATCTATTTTTTTTTTTTTTCAATTAAATTGCACTCACTCAAAAGCAAAAATGAATCAGCATTCTCTGTTTGTAAATAGTGCAGCAGCTCATATTAAATGTTTTCTCACCAATTTCCATTTTTTTACTGACACTGGGAGTGACAACACCTGGCTCCACCCATGTGTTGTGTCATTGATCACATGACTCCCTCAGGGAGGGTTTTACTTTAGATCTTATTGCATTATGGGCAATCTCTTTATTTTTTATCTGGAGTACCACCCTATGCATGGAAAGATGGCTAAGACCACGTAAATGGTCCTATAAATCACATCCATGTTCCTGAGAAATACCCCAAGAGAGACAAGCCTCACTGATACCTCATATTGGAAGATTGTAACAGCAAGCCCCCACCAGTTGGTCTGGTTTAAAAGAGTAAAGAGCATGTGACCTATATGATATATATTATATGGGTTCATTCTTTGAGATGAGTGTATAAGGTGCATCGTTGTGGAATAGATGTTGAATACTCTTTTCAGGATACTGTTTGGCACATTGGAAGAATAACCACAAATGGAGTGAACTTTTTAATCACTATTGTACTTGGACTCGCATGAGAGAGTGCATGGTGTTTTATAATCACATTTTGAATTTCCAGCACTGAGGTTATGGTATTAATATTAGTAGAATATAATTGATATCAATTTGCAGTGCACACATATTGTATTTGTAGCACTAGAAATGTGGTATTGCGTAGAGTTTACAAATTTTGGATTGCATGTTTTTTGTATAGCACATGTTTATACAGTGTACTGAAGGACAAACTGAATCACAATAATAGTGCTTATAGCAGGGATATGCAATTAGCGGACCTCCAGATGTTTCAGAACTACAAGTCCCATGAGGCAAAGCAAGACACTGACAGCCACAAGCATGACACCCAGAGACAGAGGCATGATGGGACTTGTAGTTTTTCAACAGCTGGAGGTCCACTAATTGCTTATCCCTGGCTTATAGCATAGTTTTTCTACCCATTTATCACAGTTGTAAATGTCAGATAGGAGCAGCTCTGCACTTAGTCACTAATTTGTATATTATAAAAACAAGGTTAATATATTTTTCACTTAAATAGTCATAAAATTATCCTGCTAAGAATAGCCGTTTGTTCACATCAGCTGTACTAAATGTCATTAAATTGTATAAAAAATATTAACTTGTAATTATTTTTATCATTACCTAATTTAATTGACTGTATATTTTAAATACAGTATGAAAAAAATACTATTATGGAGCAAAGCAAATCTAAATACCTATATTATATTATATAGCAAGATTATATATTCCTAATATTAACTTTAAATGCATTAAAATTCAGATATGAACATGCTTTCCAGCTAGTTATAAATTATATTTCATTACTGCTTGCAATTTGTTTTTCCGTCGTTTTAATCAATAATAAGCTCTTCAGTATGACATTTGGGAACTTGCAGCGGCCATTAGTTATAGATAAAATTAATGTGTAAGGTTTAATTGCTGATGGTAGGTGGGATATGAAATAGCCTCTCTTGGTGCTTATTAGCAATTCATTTTATATATAAAGGAGGCACATATGTTATGTGTGCTCTTAATAGGTCAACAATTACCTTAATTGTGTGTGTGGAGGTCATGGGATGCTTGAGTGCATGCATAATGAAATGCCTAAACGCAGCAATAGCTTGTGATCTCTAATTATGCCATATGAATCCTTTGCTGAAAACACTGAACAGTGTATCTGATTACATAACAGCTTCAGGAACTCCTGCCAATATGAAAATGTCCCTTTTGCTCAGATCAGATGGTCTTGCCAGGCTGTTTCTATTGCCAGTGAAAAATCTGGGTGCATTACTGCCACTTACAGGAGTAACTGGAAAAGCTGTAATTGGCTGCAGTGCCTTGTAATTTATATCCGAGCACGAGATCCAAATTTGAGATCTGTGTAATGCTCCATTTAACTTATGTTTAATGGCTTAGTAATAAAAGCCAGGGAAAAGACATATTTCAAACATGCACAGTTTGCGCGTTTTCACTAGGCATGAATGTGTTTTAATGCCTGGGAATCTCACACTAGGATTAGCTTATATACTGGTGTGTTGAACTCAGTTTCAGTTACAAGGTCTAGCAGAAAACCCATTGGTGTAAGTGAGGAATGTGGAACTCTTGTTACAGTTCTCACACAATGTGTTTCCTCCCTTTTAGGGGCCAGCAATTAGTTGCACAGGTTTTAAAGATGAGAAATATGATGAAAGATGAACAGAGCAGGTGTGAGATGCATGTTTGTGCAAGCAGCCTGCTAAACTGCCGTTACACCAAGGCACAATATATCAATTGCAGGCAAATTAGATAAAAGACAAAAAACAAATAAATGAAAAAAATGTCTAAAATATTCAATTGAATTGCTGGGGATAATACGACACATTGCTGATAGGATTTCATACTGGCCACATTGTACCTGCTTTTTTGCTCTGAAACTGAACATAGCAATGGATGGATAGTGAAGGGGGCAGGGAGTGATTAACACTGAGCTTAACACTTGTCACAAAGATTTTTCAGTATCTAATTCCATCAGTTGCCAACCATGTCATCAGTCTTTCCTTCATGATGCATGGGAACAGTTCTTTGTGTGCGTGCATGAAATGAAATATCAGGGGGGAAAGTCACTGCCGCATTGAATTTGGGATGGAGGTCTGTTTACCTTCGGTTATATTACTGTGGTTGCTTAGAGCCTTTTCCTGACATTCTGTATGGGAAACAGCACGCTGCTGTTCCTTATACTATACTAAGAAACATATTCATTAGTGCAGAAAATGGAACAAGCAAGACCATTCTACAACTCAGTAGAGCAATTAGTTTTAATCAGGAATGAATCTACGCCTTTTATAATGTAATTATTCTTTTATACACCCTGGTGATACTTTACAAAAGTTTACAATGCATGAGGCAACTAAGCAACTGACTAACACAGCCTTTCTCAACCTTTTCAACACTGAAGAACCCTTGAAATTATTCTCCGGTCTCGGGGAACCCCTGCTAAAAATTAAAAATCTCATGATACATTAGTGTGATGGTCAATGGGAAGAATGCTCCCTACGCTTGTGGTCATTGGGAAGAATCACCCCCTTACAGATGGCTAAAAAGATCAATGATGTCAATGGGAATTTATCTGAGAGGTAGAAATCAACCATTTCTCAAGGAACCCCTTGCAACCTCTGGAGGAACCCTAGGGTACCACTGAACCCTGGTTAAGAAACCCTGGACTAACACATAAACCTCATGTGGTATCAAGAGGCACTCCCATCTGCTCTGCTAGTAATAAATTCATCTAAAACAGGCTTTCTCAACCTTTTTACCCCAGAGTGCTCAACCTGTGGCCCTCCAGCTGTTGCAGAACTACAAGTCCCATCATGCCTCTGCCTTTGGGAGTCATGCTTGTAACCATCAGCCTTGCAATGCCTTGTGAGACTTGTAGCTCTGCAACAGCTGGAGGGCCACAGGTTGAGCACCTATGCAATTATATTCAGGTATCTTACTAACCGAGGAACGCTTAGTAAAACCAGTTCATCAGGGGTCAGTGGGAAAATGCTCCTTACTGTAGAAGTCAATAGAAAGATTGCAAACCCTTACAGTGTTGGTTAGAATGACACTCTTACAGACAGCTAAAACATCATTGGTGTCATGCTGCTGGCTTTGCCAAGTGGATTTGGTCTGGCACTATGTTGGCACCACCAAATGTCAGAACAATCAATCACAGCTCAAGGAAGCCCTATCAACCTCTAGAGGTACGCAATTCAAGTTTGCTTATCCCCATATGCACTATATTGCCAAAAGTATTGGGATGCCTGCCTTTACACATACACACATGAACTTTAATGGCATCCCAGTCTTAGTCCGTAGAGTTCAGTATTGAGTTGGCCCACCCTTTACAGCTATAACAGCTTCAACTCTTCTGGGAAGGCTGTCCACAAGGTTTAGGAGTCTATAGGAATGTTTGACCATTCTTCCAGAAGCGCATTTGAGAGATCAGGCACTGATGTTGGACGAGGAAGCCTGACTCGCAGTCTCTGCTCTAATTCATCCCAAAGGTGTTCTGTCTGGTTAAGGTCAGGACTCTGTGCAGGCCAGTCAAGTTCCTCCACCCTAAACTCGCTCATCCATGTCTTTATGGACCTTCTATATGCACTGGTGCGCAGTCATGTTGTAACAGGAAGGGGTCATCTCCAAACTGCTCCCACAAAGTTGAGAGCATGAAATTGTCCAAAATGTCTTGGTATGCTGACGCCTTAAGAGTTTCCTTCACTGGAACTAAGGGGCCAAGCCCAACCCCTGAAAAAAACAACCCCACACTATAATTCCCCCCTGTGCCAAATGATTTGAAGGGGTGGCCCAATACTTTGGGCAATATAGTGTGGATGAGCGAGTTTGGGGTGGAGGAACTTGACTGGCCTGCACAAAGTCCTGACCTCAACCCAATAGAACACCTTTGGGATGAACTAGAGCGGAGACTGTGAGCCTGGCCTTCTCGTCGACATCAGTGCATGACTTCACATATGCGCTTCTAGAACAATGGTCAAACATTTCCATAGACACACTCCTAAACCTTGTGGACAACCTTCCCAGAAGAGTTGAAGCTGTTATTGCTGCAAAGAGTGGGCCAACTCAATATTGAACCCTACGGACTAAGACTGGGATGCCATTAACGTTCATGTGCATGTAAAGGCAGGCGTCTCAATACTTTTGGTAATGTGTATCTAAAATGTTTATTGTATATGCATACAGGGACAGTATGTGTCTTGTCCTGGCGGAGGAGGCGGAGGAAGCTGTGATTATTGCTAGTGGCTATAGCAGCCAAGACCTTAGTGGAGGGAATGGTCACCGCTCTACACAATCTCATGGGGAAACATGCACAGCTGAGTCTGTCAATCACAGGCTGTGTGCTGGGGCTTCCAATGTCCTCCCCTTCCCACCTTGTCTCCCTCAATACCTGTCAGAAGTGACTCATGCAGACATAAATAATACTAGGTTCTTTAGATCAAGACAAGTATATACTTTAGAAGGATATGCTTTGCTCTTTTTTCATGTCCAGTAGAAAAGCTAATGAAACCTCCTGTAAACCTAGCCATAGACAAGCAGATCCCTCGCCAAGAATAACTGACAGTTAGATATGCTACCTTCCCTAAATTGCTGCATTGCCAGGACTGGAAGTGATCTTTTATCGACCCATAAGGATAATGTACTGTGTGAAATACTCATTTCCTTGTCTCTGTAAAAAGGGATTGATTGGTGCCAGCTGGCACAATGGGTTTTCAATTAGTTGGAAAACCTCTGTTTGCAGTACCAAGTACTAGCAATTGCTATTCTGCCCTGGGGAAACCCTGCAGAGTAATACTTACCCATCAGTTTAAACAATCTAACATAAAGATGACTAAGAAAGAAGTATCAATCCTTTGTACAATTAATATCCTCAATAAATCTGGTACAGCAAATATGTAAAAAAATATATGCCACATCAAAAATGTATTTCATGTAAGCTGGTTTAAATTTCAATGCAATATTTTAAATGTACGTGCTATAATCACAGCGGGACATATATTCAAGACCATCACAGTTATATTTGATATGGTGTATGAGACTTACCAGTTGCTCTGTGTGGTGTGCTCAGGGGGTAGGAATTAGCTTCGCACCATCCTACAGGGAAAATATTCACTGACTCCACATCAATGATATATTCTTGAGGTGGCTGTTGTAGACCTGAGATAAACGTCCAAGTAAATGTTAAATGAGTGTTTACAGTTAATGACAGACATTTCTTGTAATCAGTGTGATGTCAGAAGTTTGAATTACACCAATTATTCATTATATTCCTGGAATAGGAAAGCATATATCACTAAACAATATTCAGGGTATTGTTATTGGCTCTAAGAACATATCCAGACTGCACAGAGGAAGATAAACACCGCAGGGTTGATTTAGGCTGGACATACATGGTTTGAATCTCGGCCGATTCAACAGGTCAACTGATCAAGATTCAAACTGTTAATGGGCACGCTGAATATACCAAGTTGATTGACTGATCTCCCTCTACTGGGAGAAGACGGTTGCTGCCACTGCCTGTATTGATGGGGGAATTGTGCGAATTTCTTTCCTGCGACCCGTGGTTGAAGTAAAGAAATTTGCACTGTGTATGGCCAGCCTTACTAAAGCTGGAGAGTGCAAAATCTGGTGCAGCTCTGCATAGAAATCAGCTTCTAGTTTTTTTGTCAAAGCTTAATTGAATAAGCTGAAGTTAGAGAAATGAAGTCCTAAAAGTCACACATCTCAACAAAACATGGTAAGGAAGTGTATGACAGCCTTAGCCCAGGTTCCAACCAGGTCACGTCTCCAAGCCTGAGCTGAGCCTGTCATACACTTCCTTACAGGGTTTTGCTGTGATGTGCAACTTTCAGGACATTCTTTCCCTACTAGATGTTTTGAGCTGGGACAAGCTCTGTCCTTGTCAGCACTCCTATCGATTTGTCATGCAAGAGGAGATGGTGGAGCTTTGAGCGGCACCTGCCATTTCTGCGGTGGGTCACAAGCTGAAGTTAGAAGCTGATCGGCTACCATGCACAGCTTTACCAGATTCTGCACTCTCCAGTTTTAGTAAATCACCCCCCATTTGTTGACCCTGGGATTGATATTAACTGAATTAATGTTTATTACTGGTTTGATGGTGAATTTCTTCTTACGTGGAAATGACAGCCAAACCTCCAGATAACTGCTACTTTAAGACACTTGTTTAGCAATGATAATAAATGCTAGGTAGTGCCCAACCATACATTTCAGAGACTTCTACCCATTGTCAGCAAGCACCAGATTTAGGTGATGAACACAGTTATCCTCTGCACTAGCCAGAATATAGGGTAGAGCCTGGGTGGTTGTAATGCCACGGGGTAGTAATGCTTTACTTTTGAACAAAACAAAAGAAGAATATCAGGCTATACCATTACTCCAGGGAAAAAAAAACATTCAAAATACAAATACAAGAGCTGTTTTACCTGCGAATAGATTTGTATTTTTGCCCATTAAGATTTACACAGTCTTTTTAGGCTGGCCATACAAGGATCCGGCTGAGATTCGACCAATCAACTTGGGCACAACCAGCCTGCCGGATTCTCTTGCGATTATCGCCAGCGGCTGCTATAGCCACTAGCAATAATCACTGTCTTCTCCTGGCAGCTCCCCCTGCCCACCTCTGGAGAAAACAATTGCTGATTCCCCTGTCAGCACTGTTTGCGTTGATGGGGGAATCGTGCAAATTTCTTTCCTGTAGCCCATGGTTGCAGGAAAGAAATTCGCACCATGTATGGCCAGCATTAGTCAGGACAGACAATGGCCTGATTTTTTCTACTACAGTAAAACAATACATCGATGTCGCTGCCTTTTCCCAGCTTGCAACAATGAAGGGGGTAATGAAGGGTCACGCTGTTCAAGTTGATATGAAAAGAGATTCAAAGACTGTTTGTAAAATAGCTTTACATTTTATATTTTTAAAGAATACATCACTAAATTTGATATTCCGTTTTATATATGTATGGAGCTCGGCTTTAACACTGAGCATTTGCACATAGATATTCTGATTTATACATGAAAATGTAGTGCATGCATTTGCTAGTTCCATTTTCGATAATAGTTTCCTATTTTTAAATCTAAGAGCAAAGAATATTACTGCAGATACAGATTTTTGTTTATACACTAACAAATGTGAAATATGATAACCACAACTTCCTTTTCCTTTTCTGATGTAATGTGTTGGATATATGATCTTCATACCAAAAGAAGGCATTCTTGTGTATATACAATACGTGTGTGTGCAAAATAAAATGACATTTCATACCTTCAAGATGGAGCCATAGTAATCTCCCTTTTACTTTGGTCACAGATGCAACACAGATTTCTGAGGGATTATTTGAGTTAACAGCCTCCAGCTTCATGTTTTTTGTGAAACCACGAGAGTTAGATGTCTGAAACAAAGGCAATAACAAAGTAACTTCCAAATGCAAAGTAGAATATATATGAAAAGGTATATGCATATTTTAAAGTGCAGCTTCATTGTAGGAATGGTGAGAGGTACTTTTTAAAGAATATCTGCTATTCTGAAAGCAATTATACAGTAATTCTACAAATGTTTTATTGTCTCTCTTTCATGCTCTATATCAGGGTTTCTCAACCAGGGTTCCATGGATCCCTAGGGTTCCTCCAGAGGTTGCTAGGGGTTCCTTGAGCAATGGTCAATTTCTACATCTCAGATAAATTCCCATTGATCTTTTTAGCTACCTGTAAGGGGGTAATTCTTCCCAATGACCACAAGTGTAAGGAGCATTCTTCCCATTGATCATCACACTAATGTATCATGAGTTGTAGATTTTTAATTTTTAGCAGGGGTTCCCAGAGACCGCAGAATTATTTCAAGGGTCCCTCGGTGTTGAAAGGGTTACGAAAGGCTGCTCTATATGTTCCAAATGTCCAGATCTGTGAGATTTGGAGATGTGTTTAAAAATCAGGCTTAATTATTTGTTTAAGAGATATCTTAACTAGAGTTGAGCGAACACCTGGAAGTTCGGGTTCTGCTGGTCCGTCCGAACTTCGGGACAAAGTCCGGGTCCGGGTCCGGACGGAACCCGAACGATCGCACGGACAACGAACCCCATTGAAATCAATGGGGACCCGAACTTTTAGGCACAAAAATGGCTGTAGGAAAGTCCTGGAAAGCCCCAGAGGGCTGCAAAAGGAAGTAAAATGGGGGTAAGGGTAGGGCAAGCACCCTACAAAAAAATGGGGACAGGGAAATAACTTTAAATATTTTTAAAAAAATAAAAACATAAAAAATGCAAAAATGGAGGTGAATGTGGATCATCTTCAAACTGTGTCTGATAAGTATTAATTAACGGTAGAAGCCATATAACTGTTCTAAAATCATCTTCAAACTAGGGCAAGTGCCCTACAAATAAATGGGGATAGGGAAAATAAATTAAAATCAAGT